>JALIGW010000001.1:143217802-143805302 GCA_023053685.1 Diadophis punctatus similis | reverse complement strand
CACAATTTATAACTGGCTACATTCCTCTATATAGCAGCCATATTGTAAACTGCCCTTCATGCAACCATTTCATGAAATTATCCACAGCATATTCCAGAATGTTAATGGGCCTATCACTTCAGCCATAACAAATGTTTCAATCAGCCATAAACAAAAGTTTAAGAACCAGAGTGGTTCGGATATTGTATTAAAACATGCTTTATTTGTGGCTAGTTTTATTTTTATTACAGCTATCAGATCTGACCTATGAAAAATTGGATGCCTGCTGGAGTTAGAGCTTTCTGTATCTCTAGTGATCTCTAGTGATTGCTCAGGGTTTGTTTTTCTTCCATGTGTGATGTGTGGACGTGATTATTGCTCACTTGAGCTTTCAAAAAAATGTTGACAAACTCCTTTGTTAAACATTCCTGAGCTAAATTAGAAGATATAATTTAAGAGGAAAGATTCTTGTATGGATTGATATCTCGTTAAGCAAGGAGCAAGAATATGTGGGCTGTTCTTGAAACAGAGACATGATAATAGTATTCTCCCCAAGTTTTAGACTGTAAGAACAAATCAATACTAGATGAAATGAAACCAGACTGATGGCAGCACTAATGATGAAGGTATTTTGGACACACAATGCAAAGGCAAGAATCACTGAAAAAGACGGATGCTTGAAAAAACTGAAGAGGTCAACAGAAGACAAGATGACTAGATACTATTACTGATGTTACTGTGATTATACATGGGCGTATAAGCACAACTGGTGCCAACGGACATAACTGCTCTGTAGTGAATTATGGTTAACCTGGTTGACATGTGAAAAACAAATAAAACTTCTCAAAAAGCACAGTGCATGACTGTGATAACTTCATTAGATTTATGAGTTCTGCATCTTTGAGAGCGACATGTTTTACAATAAATAGCTGTCTGCCTCTATCCACAACTCTCATTTAAATTGTCCCTTCGGCATACTAAACTAATTTCTGATATCGCCAACTATTTTGTTGTAGCAGGCTCCTTCTTTTCATTTTCCTTCTGTAAAGGTTATTTAACTGGCTTTTAGTTGCTATGGCTTCTCTGATTGCTCTCTAAATATTCTGCTCATGGACACAATATTATCTGAATCTTGATAAAGGTTAGAGGAAAGCATGGGTAAGAAATAATAAGTAGAGTTGCACAAGTATGTTATGGAGAGTGCTCCTGAGCCGATACCAATCTGAAATTCTTTTCCAGCAATGACATTGTGCCTTTCGTTGGGTAGGTTTTCAATTTTAATTTGTTGCAGAGGCAAAGGATCAGGGTGGGATAGATTAAACTACAATCAAATGTAATAGAACAGGAATCTCCCTCCCCCCCAAATAATATGCATGATTTTAGAGGTAGGAAGCCACAGGGGTCCTACCAATAGTTGCCTCAGAAGAATTCCATTACTGAGACCTGGTCAAGCTGTTGCCTACTGAAAATTCATAAGATCAGAAAATAAATCATTTTCTCTTGCTTTTCATTTCAAGCCACTGCCATTCAATACTCGGGTGCTCTGCATATGGAGGCAGGTTAGGGTAAGGAATAAAAACCTCTGTTGGTCAGAGAAAGGGGAAGAATCAAACAATCACTTTGGCAAACTCTTTATTGCTAGACCTCACTTTTAAACTTTCAGGAGCAAATATTTATGAATATATACACCAGATATTTCTCTTGGGAACATTTAAGAAACTGGCTTCACAATTCATTTGGGCTCCTTTTCAGAAACACCACTTGAATTCACCAATGAGGTAACAAGGGAAGAAACCAAGAAAGGAAAAGAACCATTAGGTAGTAAATCAGGGACTATCCTTGGATTGCCGAGTCTCTATGTACAGGAAAAGATGAAATTGGGTAAATTAAAAATATATCAGAAAGAGAGAGGGGGGGAGAGGGAGAGGGAGAGGGAGAGGGAGAGGGAGGGAGAGAAGAATAGAAAGAGAAAGAAAGAAAGAAAGAAAGAAAGAAAGAAAGAAAGAAAGAAAGAAAGAAAGAAAGAAAGAAAGAAAGAAAGAAAGAGAAAGAAAGAAAGAAAGAAAGAAAGAAAGAGAGAGAGAGAGAGAGAGAAAGAAAGAAAGAGAAAGAAAGGAAAGAAAGAAAGAAAGAAAGAAAAAGAAAGAAAGAAAGAAAAAGAAAGAAAGAAAGAAAGAAAGAAAGAGAAAGAAAGAAAGAAAGAAAGAAAGAAAGAAAGAAAGAAAGAAAGAAAGAAAGAAAGAAAGAAAGAAAGAAAGAAAGAAAGAAAGAAAGAAGAAGGCTGAGTAGTAACAAGAGACTTAGGAAACCTTGCCACGGAGCAACAGGCATTCAACTGCTTAATTCAATAGTACTTAGATGTATATATGGCTTCATAGTGCTTTACAGCCCTCTCTAAGCGGTTTACAGAGTCAGCAATCTGGGTCCTCATTTTACCCACCTCGGAAGGATGGAAGGCTGAGTCAACCTTGAGCTGATCAGGATCAAACTGCTAGCAGTCAGCAGAGTTAGCCTGCAATACTGCATTCCAACCACTGCACCACCACGATGTTTTTTTTCCCCAGAAAGATTAATTTTGGGGAGTAATACTTTGTTTATAATTAAATGCCACTTAATAGTAAAAAATAGACTAAGGTATTGTGTTGCCTAAAGCAAAACTGCAGTGCTCCTCCCATTCATGATACTAGGTAGCACCTGAAGCAGAAAATCCTAACTGTAACCCACTTACATAATAAACATATGATAACATTACCTGAAATAATTAACACCCATCCTTTGTTGTCTGAGGCAGTCACTTCATTGTATCTCATGACAGGATGACCTTATTAGCAGGGATTTGATCGTGACCAAGGAGAAAGAGAAATGAAGCATGGTTAGTCCTCAGCTTATAATTGAGATCGGAATTTCTGTTGCTAAGTGATGTGGTTGTTAAATGAGTCATGACAGATTTTACAACCATTTTTGTCATCTCCTTTTTTTCTTTTTTCTCTTTTTTGGGGTTCATCCCAAATCATTTTATTATTTTTATTTTTAACTAGACGGCCTGTGCCCCATGGGGTCATTGTTTCAGAGATATTTCCTTACTTAAATAGAGAAACAGAATGACCAAGGGCAAAAAAGCAGAGGGAGCAGGAGTGACTACCAATTTGACCAGTCTGGCCACAGTTGATCACCCTCTGGCAGCCGATAGTGGGACCAGCCTATCTGACCCCTGGAGGGCTCGGGTTGGATCAGAACCTCCAAGCTGTGGTATGGCAGTAGGGCAGTGATCACAAATTTGCCAAATTACAATCCCATAAGAATCATGGGTTCCAGATTTTGGAACAACAACAACAACAAAACAACAACAACAACAACAATTTATTGTCATTGTACGTATATACACAGTACACCCATACAACGAAATTCACATAATGCTTCAAGACCAGTCCCAACACTTCCCAACTTCCCCCAAAGATCCGAATTATCCCCACCTTGCTGGCCTTCCGAAAAGCCATTAAGACATGGCTCTTCCTGCAGGCGGGGTGAGTTTGAGATGATTTTATATCTGATGTCTCCCCCATGTATGGATGGTGTCTATATGTTTTTTAAAATTGTTTAAAATTGTCGTTTTTAATTATTTGTTTGGAGTTTTCTATAAAATGTTGTACGCCGCCCTGAGTCCTGAGGGAGTAGGGCATCATAGAAAAACTGCCAAATAAATAAATAAATAAATAAATAAATAAATAAATAAATAAATAAATAAATAAATAAATAAATAAATAAATAAATAAATAAATAAATAAATAAATAAATAAATAAATAAATAAATAGCAATCCCTAAAAACATGCCCCACCCGCCACGAATTCCCCACCCTGAACCACTCAAACATCCATACAACAGACCAAGCAATACTATCCAACAGCTCACTGATGGTGACCCTTTAATTCATTAAGTGCAATTATAGCTCTGGGATAAAAACTGTTCAGAAAGCGTGTGGTCCGAGTTTTAATTGTTCTGTATCTTCTGCCAGAAGGCAACAGTCCTCTTCCCGGAGACAACTTAGCTCATTTGAGATACCTTGGTACAAAAATTGTTGCCCTGCGATGCACCACTGTTTTACAGATACAAGAGTTGTGGTAGTTGTGGTATATTTTTCCTGCCTATTTTAATCTGCACAGTTCTTTGTTCTTTTAACTACATTCTTAGCACCTTTTTTCTCTATATACACATAATACAACATCTGTCTCATCCCTATTTTTTTTAACTGTCATCGTATTATATGCATTTTTGTTCTCATCCACAACTGGTTTCACTACATTATCCCCCCCAAGCATCCTTTCTCGTGGTTTACATTAGTGTAACATTTGGAGCAAACAGTTTTGTGTGGAACAAGCAAATCTTTTTTCTAAGCAAATACCCTACCAATCCCCATTCTCATTTATTCTTAAGTCTCCAAGTAGTCAAAATGCTTTTTATGTAGTGTCTAATCCAGGGCTGTCAAACTTGTGCCCTGCGGGCCGGATGCATCACGTGCTGGCCATGCCCACGTCCGGTTTAGCGAAGGGGGGGGGAAGTCCCAATATGTCACGTGACACTGCCATGACTACGTGAGTTTGACACCCCTGGTCTTGTCTCATTCCCACACTTGCACATTTTTTCAAGTGTTTTCTGCAAGGTACAGAGCAAACACGAGCCAATCATTCCCTTATACGAAAGATTTAAAACAGTCAGTAAGATTTGTGGTAATCTCATGAGAGATATGCAAAGATGGAATGATTGGCAATAAACTTTACTTGCAAAAATTGATTTCTTCTGGTTTCTCTTTACTACTCAGTTTGGGTCAGAAGTTAATTTCTGAACATACTTAAAATGCCATAACTACTAAATCCAAATATTAGTTCCCCAAATGCCACTTAACTAGTTAGCTAAATTATGATAATCAACACCATTTCTCAATTTTAGCAAATATTACATTGCAACATACTTGGCTTGAGTTTAACCATTAACATTTTAAAGTTATAATCATGAATTATAATGGCTATATATTTTGATTTGAAAATAAATGAAAAACAAAGCATGTAATAATTATTACAAATTACTTCAGACTGTTTCACTTTATTTTTTCATAATTGTATTAAAAGTTTTAAAAATTAAACTAAAAACTAATAGAAACTAATATATAGTAAGAAAGAAAAAAGAAAAAGAAAAAATCAAAGAAAAGCTAAAAGTGCAAGGAAGGAAGAAAAAGAAAAAGAAAAAAGATACAAAGAAGTAGCTTCCAATCTTCTTTTCAGGAGTTATAATTATAAATTTATCTTTTTCTCTAAAGTTACATCATGACTCTCTTCTTTCTATAATCTGTCCTGTTTAATTATCAAAACCATAAATTGTAAGTTCATATTTTCCTGCTTTACACAAAAAGTCCATAAGGGTCTTCCAGTCAGCAATAAACATAGATATTGTTTAGAATTTATTGAGCACAGCTATTCCAGTAAGACAAAGATGAATTCATCTTGTAAAGTATAATGGATAATATGTTGCATTTGCATTTGTTCATGGCTGTTGAGTATGCTGATGAAAACGTAATGTTAGGACAAAATTTATTCAAATGAATAGAAGGATAAAAGGCTTACTCAGGTTAAATGTCCTTAACAGTTTGGGCATTTTTATGGTAGTTAAATATAGATACCCTTTGTTGTTCAATTCTATTATCCATAACCATGTTTATTATTCTATTAACAAAAGAATAATGCAATCCATGTTTCCAGATCCAAGGGGATGCAGCACAAAGAACAGAATTGTGTTCAGCTTCCTAAGCATTTGAACATGGGACCCATCTTTTGTATAGGCACAAAATGGGATTTGTATCAATTCAAAAATGACTTGCTAATTGTAAGGATATTAATAACTCTGTTATCCGAAAGTGAACCACGGGTGAACACAGAGCACCAATGGAGGCTGTGCTCAGAAGACCCCTTAGCCACTTCTGTTTGACTGCCAGTTGTGACCTTTCCTGGACCAGGAAAGGATTGTGACTTAAGCTCTTTACTTTTCCTGGTTAGAGTACAGCACTATAATTCACTCTACATGGAGGTATCCTTAAAAAGAGCCCAGAAGCTCCAGTTGGCATAGAATGCAACTATCCAACTGTGGATCACGCTAATTGGTTTAGCAGAGTAGAACCCGTTGGGACTTACAGGCCCAATGCAAGGTACGAGTCTTTTCTTTACACCTCAGGTCTTTACTGCTTTCAGGACAGGCCACTTCAAGCGGCATTTGCTCAACCAATATGTGCCAGTCACAAACATTGTGGATACACATGTTCCACGGGCCTACAGAAAGTGAGGTGGCAGAGATCTGTAGGATGGCTTTCTTGGTAGCAGCCCCTTTACTCTTGAACAGTTAGTTTCCCCAAGGAAGTTATTCCCCATCTTGTTAGGAAGCCTATAACAATGATGCTCTTCCTCAAAGCTTTTGGTGTGGAGAACCTTAGTTAGGTGGGCAACAGTGATTAGGTTTTAATTGTGGTCATTATTGTTATATTTTATAATAGTAGGCCAAGTCTTACAAGTAAGCTGGGGACAAATTATTGTATAAGTAGCATTAAACAAACAAATAAACAAAATTTAAGAAAAGCAAATGTAATTTTGAGCATACATCTCAATATATTCCAACTCATTTAGAGGCATTTGAATAAACTTGAGTTCATTTATAGGATGAATAGGAAAACAAGATTCCGGAATCTTTGTTGAGATATAGACAGTTATTTTTTAATAAATAAACAACAAATACATTTTTTGGTATCTTTTAATGCCTTTAAAAAGTTAGTTAAAGGAACATAGCATGGAAGGATAACAGCAGATGGTACTAAAAACATAATTACAGTAGCGCCTTTTGAACCAATAAGATGATGAAGATACAGCAATAATATATTAGGGTTCTATATATGGCTTAAGGAGGAGACACACTTAGATGAGAAGAAAGCAATGCTGTCAAATCATTTTCAAAATGGTCCCAACAGAAACTGTACATTGCATTAAGTCAATTTGTATATAATATAAATTTTCACCAAAACATCTTTTTAAAATATATTTAAAAAGTGTGAGAATTCTTGAATAATACCACCATTTGATAGGGTAGTTATATTCTCAGTGGACTCAATTAAAACAAATGTATTTCACTTCCAGGACCAATAAGAACAAATGCTGTGTCATTCTTGCAGTGATTTGCTCAGAGATATAATAGGGCCAAGAAGTTCTCCAGCATTTAATTTTGCGAAGCTTTTTTTTTCTTGGAACACTGTATTGCTAATTAGAGCTTACAAAACTTATGCTAGACCAATCTTAGAGTATTGTTTAACTGTTTGGAATCCCCATCATATATCTGACATCAGTACAATTGAGCGGGTTCAGAAGTATTTCACGAGAAAAGTTTTGCACTCTTCTGTACACATAGAATTCCCTGTGCTACTAGGCTCGAAATTCTCAGTTTGGATAACTTAGAACTGCGTTGCTTGTGGTCAGACCTAGGTATTGCATACAAAATTATACGTAGTAATGCATTACCTGTAAATGACTTTTTTTGTTTTAATCGCAATAATACAACCGCTTTAAAACTCAATGTATATTGTTCTAAACTTGACTGTAAAAAAATATGATTTCTGTAATAGAGTTGTCAAAGTCTGGAATGCCCTACCTCAGTGATGGTGAACCTATGGCATGCGTGCCACAGGTGGCACGCGGAGCCATATCTGCGGCACACGAGCCGTTGCCCTAGCTCAGCTCCAGCGTGCATGTGTGCGTCGGCCAGCTAATTTTTGGCTCACGTGGAGGCTCTGGGAGGGCATTTTAGGCTTCCGGAGGGCCTCCGGGGGGGCATTTTTGCCCTCCCCAGGCTCCAGGGAAGCTTCTGGAGCATGGGGAGGGTGGAAAAACGGGCCTACCGGGCCCACCAGAAGTCGGGAAATGGGCTGTTTCCGGCCTCCAGAGGACCTCTGCGGGGGCAGGGGAGGCCGTTTTTGCCCTCCCCAGGCATTGAATTATGGGTGTGGGCACTCGCACGTGCATGATAGCGCACGTGCACACGCTTTCGGCACCTGAGGGAAAAAAGGTTCGCCATCCACTGCCCTACCTGATCCAGTTGTAAATGTTCATAGTTTCAAGTCGCAAATTGCCTTCTGTGGACCTTACTTCATACTTAAGTGGTCAGTAGAGGGGGGCGTATATAAGTGCACAATCGTGCCTATCGTCCCTGTCGTTGTACTTTTTCTTTTATTCTTGTTCTTGTTTTTGTTTGACAAATTCTAATAAATAAATAAACAAACATTCCAGCCTCCCATGAACTGGCTCCATTAGGCCTAAGACCAGCCTGATGGAACTGCTTCCTTATGTGTAATTCCCAGATTTCCTTTTTATTATGACCCACAGCATTATGGGAATTAAACTTCAGTACAGCAGAAGGAATAAGAATGGGGAAGGCTGATCTAGACACTCCTGAATGTGAGATATTTGGTGCCAATATTTTGAGTCAGGCTTACCTTGAGGCCTGATTTGCAACACAATCATTTGCTCCAAAGAAGAGCAGCTTTAATATGCTTTTTCACTCTTAGAATGTTATATATACCGATATATATATATATATATATATATATATATATATATATATATATATATATATATATATATATATATATATATATAATATATATATATATATATATATATATATATATATATATATATATATATATATATATGCCATCTCCCATTTTCTTTGACCTCTACTGATTGTCTGGTGTGTTTTATTAGAATCTCAACCTGGGCACAGACTGTGGGAAACAAAGGTTTCTGATCCTTCTGACAGCCTTATTTTATAGTAACATGCCAGAACAAAAAATAAAAGACTTCCAAAAGCATCTATCCTTGACTCATAATGTCACTAATGAGAATTCTCCCCTTTGATAAATATTTATCTTTACAGGTGAGCTATTAGCCCTGAGGAAAAAAGTAAAAAGGGTGGAGTATGTATTTAAGTCACTTGGTAGAATAGAGAATGGACAACTAAGAGCTGCTTTATACATAAGCGTATAAAGAATTGGTCAATATGGCTGAACAATAAAAAATGCTCTTGTTTACATACAATTTCACTTTATCCTGAACAAGTTCATACCTAATGGTAACCTAAAAGCAAACAACCCACTTTTCTTTGTGGCAATATGTATGGACCAGGCCACAGAGCTAGAAATGACTCAAAATATTCTAGTAGGGAAATTTGTTGTTAAAAAGACTGCTTAGGAACCTCCAACAAGCCACTTGTACCAAGCTTTTTGTTCTGTATAAAAGTTCCTTCTGGTGCTTTGCCTAATAATTCCTAACAGTTTGTGATTGCTGGTTTAGGTCTGACAGAAAGAAATGATGAATTTCATCATGGGTGGGTATTTACACTGCAATAAAATATACTGCAGTCAGCTTTAGCTGTCTTAAAATCCAGGCAGTAAAATGTGATTATGACTTAGCATTACTCCATAAACTGACTTTAAAACAAATCAAATAGGTTCAACACAATGTTGAATCCACAAATTGAAAACAGTTCCCTACAATTTTCTAGACTCTATGAAGATATTATCTGACAAAGTAAAATAAGATAATTGCGGTATCCAAGATACCATAAATGTTGACTTTTTTCAAACAACACTCATAATTGCATTAGGGACCACTTACGTTATAAGCTGTAATTTTTCAGATACAACTTTTTGTGTTTTCTTAGTAAAAGAGTCTTTTTAGCAGAGAGTTACACTGCCTCCTGTTCTGAAAAGAAAAAGATTTTTAGATTAAATACTGGCATTCAAGAAATTGCTCAATAGCTATTGCTTATAGAAATTGATGATGATTTTTAGTTCATGATTGTGAATACTGTTTTTTTAAATAGTTTTCCTAAGCAGAGTAAGGTTATAAAAATACAAATTACATCTTATTACAGCCTATTATAGCAACTGATCCAAAGATTTTCTGGGCCAATAGTAGTGGTTACAGAGAGGTCTTGCCATGATATTTATCTGGGACAGGGACATTAAAATATCTGCACTGGCCCAAAGAGGCTTGTATGTTATTAGGAGAGGCATATGCCTCCTTCCTGCTGATATCACCCTCCTGATAAGGCCACAGGGATGGAGAGAAAAAAAATAAAATGAATAAAATTACAGTATTCCTAAAGCATCTGTGTATGCCTCTACAATAACAAACATACATCAAGATGACTGATGTCTGTTTTACCCAGCACCAGTATTTATGGGCCACTCACCACTTCCTGGGTGCAGGTCATATGATGTCCTCTTCCTGCTCCCCGCTGAATGTAAATGCATCCCAGGCTAGTGTTTTCCAGCTTCAGTTCCAAACTACCACTTTCTGACTTGAACCAACTTCACCCCTTCAAAGCAGATAGTTTTCAGGGCTTGGTACCATTCTAGTAGCTGCTCTAACTCTGATGGGGTGCCAAGGGGTTCCAGGGGTGCCTCTCCTCCTCTCCCCTCCCACAACTTGACTGCTCTGGTGGGCAGCTATGTCATTCCAGACTACCATTTTGTTGTTAAATCTAAACATTATATATATATATATATATATATATATATATATATATATATATATATATATATATATATATATATATATATATATATATATATATATATATATATATATATATATATATATATAATTTATATTAATTTAACAAGTTAAACCTTTGGTTTTTACAAAAAAATTTACAATTTAATTTGTCTATCTGTTCAATGCATATTATATATATATATATATATATATATATATATATATATATATATATATATATATATATATATATATATATATATATATATATTTCGAGCTTATTTTGCTCTCGTCAGATAGCCATACCCCTTACTGGGATTTGAACCCGGGCCGGCTGCCTTGCAGTGCAGCAACTTATCCATTAGGCCATAGGCTCTGTTCCCAATCAGCTCTTTCACCAGGAAAGTGTTATAAGTGTTTTTTCTGTCGTGTTATCCTGGTGTACCCAAATATGGGAGAGAAAGCATCACAGCTTCCATTTTTGCCTTTCAGCCCCTCACTGGGACCGTCCAGGCAATTCTTTTACATAGCCGACACACTAATCTATATGTGTAGGAATTTTTGCTGATAAATGAAAATAAAGGGAGACTATTATAGATCTATTTCAAGCTTATTTTGCTCTCGTCAGATAGCCATACCCCTTACTGGGATTTGAACCCGGGCCGGCTGCCTTGCAGTGCAGCAACTTATCCATTAGGCCATAGGCTCTGTTCCCAATCAGCTCTTTCACCAGGAAAGTGTTATATGTGTTTTTTCTGTCGTGTTATCCTGGTGTACCCAAATATGGGAGAGAAAGCATCACAGCTTCCATTTTTGCCTTTCAGCCCCTCACTGGGACCGTCCAGGCAATTCTTTTACATAGCCGACACACTAATCTATATGTGTAGGAATTTTTGCTGATAAATGAAAATAAAGGGAGACTATTATAGATCTATTTCAAGCTTATTTTGCTCTCGTCAGATAGCCATACCCCTTACTGGGATTTGAACCCGGGCCGGCTGCCTTGCAGTGCAGCAACTTATCCATTAGGCCATAGGCTCTGTTCCCAATCAGCTCTTTCACCAGGAAAGTGTTATATGTGTTTTTTCTGTCGTGTTATCCTGGTGTACCCAAATATGGGAGAGAAAGCATCACAGCTTCCATTTTTGCCTTTCAGCCCCTCACTGGGACCGTCCAGGCAGTTTTTTTACATAGCCGACACACTAATCTATATGTGTAGGAATTTTTGCTGATAAATGAAAATAAAGGGAGACTATTATAGATCTATTTCAAGCTTATTTTGCTCTCGTCAGATAGCCATACCCCTTACTGGGATTTGAACCCGGGCCGGCTGCCTTGCAGTGCAGCAACTTATCCATTAGGCCATAGGCTCTGTTCCCAATCAGCTCTTTCACCAGGAAAGTGTTATATGTGTTTTTTTCTGTCGTGTTATCCTGGTGTACCCAAATATGGGAGAGAAAGCATCACAGCTTCCATTTTTGCCTTTCAGCCCCTCACTGGGACCGTCCAGGCAGTTTTTTTACATAGCTGACACACACATATATATATATATATATATATGTATATATTAAAGTGACCAGATTTTTTTTTCTTCAAGCGGGACACCATTGACGGAGGTGGGTTTCTCCATTTGAGTTTTGCCCTCTGCGCATGCGCAGAACGCTGCGCATGCGCAGAGGGCAAAACAGCAAATGTCGGCGTCCAGGTGAGGTGGGGGGGAGGGGGAGAGGGGGGAGGCGGGAGGGCGCTTGGATGCCTGCAGCTCGCGACAGGTAAGCTGCCTCCTTTCCCCGTCTCCCGCCTCCCATTCGTTGCTTGCCAGCCCGGCCGAAGGGAAGGCGGGAGGCGAGGAAAGGCCTCCCGAAAGGAGGGGAGGCTTCGGGAGCCCGCCTCCCTTTCGGCCCGAAAGGGAGGCGGGCTCCCGAAGCCTCCCCTCCTTTCGGGAGGCCTTTCCTCGCCTCCCGCCTTCCCTTCGGCTGGGCTGGCAAGCAACGAACGGGAGGCGGGAGACGGGGAAAGGAGCAGCCGGCAGCTTACCTGCTCCAAGCATCCAAACGCCGTGGTCTCCCGGTCGCCCGCCCGGCCCCAGGGCAACGGCGGCAGCGAGGCGACGGGGGGAAGAAAGGGGAGGGGGACGAGGAAGGGCTGCTTGCGCCGCTCGTGACGTAAATTCAAAGCGGCGACGGGTCCTCGTCCCTCACCCCTCCCAACAGCAGCGGCGCCTCCGAGGGCGGGGCTAGGGATGGGGCGGGGGAAGGAGAGGAGGAGCAGCCTCCCTTCCCCCTCCCCCCAGCTTCCAGCCGCCGCCGGAGGAGTCAACAACGCGGGACACCCGCCCGCCGCCAACGCTGCCCATAGCCTAGTCGGGCATTCTTTCAAGAAATCGGGACTTTTTAAGAGGGCGGGCGGGACGCGGGACAAATGGTGAAAAAGCGGGTGTGTCCCGCCAAAATCGGGACGTCTGGTCACCTTAGTATATATGTATATATATATGTATATATATATATGTTTTCTGAGGTTTTCGCAGGTGTTTGTATGTAGGTCTTTGGGTATTAACTGGCAGTTAAAAGGAAGAAACAGCAGCAATCTCACATTGCTCCTAGAAGCAGGAAGCAGAAGACACCAGCCTGAAGATGATGAATGAGACTTCATCGAAATGTCGTGAACACACTTCCAATTTCACGCGGGAGAAAACCCGAATACCCAAAGACCTACATATATATATATATATATATATGTATATATATATATATATATATATATATATATATATATATATATATATATATATATATATATATATATATATATATATATATATATATATATATATATATATATATATATATATATATATAATTGCTATCATTGCTATTTAAGGGGCTCTTTTGTTGTTATATGTTGCATTTTTTATTATTGTAATAAAAAAACACATCCAAAAGCAACTAGGAGAATGCACTGATGATGTTACCTAGTTGATAATGAAACACCAACAAGGAAACAACCAAACTCAGAGAGCACCAAAGACCCCACAGTTCAGTTCTGAGCTATAAATATTCTCTTCTATCAGTACAACAAGGAGGACACTGATGGCTCTGAACAAACAAACTCAAAGGAAATATTTCTGTTCAGTTTTTCCCAGCTTTGCTCAGTAAAATGTGTGCTATAATAGAATTTAGCTAAAAAGTCATCATCATCATCATTTTCATCATCATCCAGGACCATTAGACTGATATGTTTTCTACTGGTTGGTTGGCAGTTGCTGGACCTAATGAAAAAAGAACAACCCCTAAAAGGAACAGGCAGGAACTAATAGTGTTTTTATTATATTATAGGAAACAAGTCCACTGCTCTTCTGCATATTTGTTGCAGCATCATTACCATATAGAATTAGGAATGTCCTTGATATTTTTAGACAATCTTTTTCATAAATTTCATGTTTTACAATAGGAACAAAGTACCGTTAGATGTCAGATAGCACTTTCCACAACAAGGAACCAGTGAGATGAAGCAAAAACTACATTCAGAACTCTGTTCCCAAATTTAGCTTTCACATCTTGGCTTTCTTAGCAGCCCTTCAAGAGCCAGACACAATTCCTGGGCTCAGGCAGTGTTAGGTTTCTGCTTGTTTTGACAAGAGTTGGCACAGTAAAAGACAAAAAGTAGGGAAAGAGCAAATAACCTTGCGACCTTCAAGGAGAGACTGGACTGCCATCTGTCTCAAATGGTGTAGGAACTCCTGCTTGAGCAGGGGGTTTGACTAGATGGCCTATAAGGTCCCTTCCAACTCTAATAATAAATCTAAATCTAAAAAACCTCAGATGAGAACTCAGCCAGGTGCAGGCAAATTCCAGGTCAAGGCAGTCCAAGGTCAAGCCAAAGATTTACAATGCCAAATCGAGGGAAAGAGAAGGACTTAGTTAACAAACCAGGGCGCTAAATAACTGGCTTCTAAGCAATAGTCACAGCACACAAAGCCAAATGCTTAAGTTGCTTCTAGCAACTGAAGACTGTTTCTGTGAGGCTTAATGTTAACTTGAGATAAAGTTCCAGCCGTCGGATTGCTACCATGTTAAGATAAGAAAGATAAATTGTAGAGGTAATGAATCTTTTCTCTCGGAATCCAATTCTTGACAAAATAAACTCGAGTATAAATTCTAAGAATAATAAAATATTTATTTCGGTACAAAAGAAATATAAAAACCTAAATCTTAATAATTACATCTTGGCCGTTCAAATATGCGTCCTCAATGAAGGACTAACTGTAGAATAATAATGGAGGCATAGAAAGGAATTTCACTTCTGCGCAGATCAGACCTCATGTGACTGCTTCACTTTGCTAAGGACCTTTGCTGGGTCATAATGTCTGACATATGAATACATATGAGTACAGCCAGTGGTGGGTTCCTACAGGTGCGGTCCACTCTATAACACCTGTAGCGGCCTGCTGATGACGTCACAGTACCGGTGCGGTCGGTTGCCGGTGCCTGGGCGCCACCATTGTTTTTAAAAAAGTAAAAAAAATTTTTAAAATTTTCTTCTGCGCATGCCCAGAAGCCAAGCTTCTGGCACTGTGCATGCGCTCCCTTCCTACCCTACAGTGAGTCCAAGCAGGGGAGGATGGCTGAAGGAGTGTGTGAGACGCTGAAAGAACGGGCGGCAGGAGCTATCTCCATTCCCCTCCCTTCAGCAGTCCGAGAAGCCACGAACGCGCGGTGATGATCCTAGGCATTTTTGCACGTTTGAGGCTTCTCGAGCTGCTGAGGGGAGGGGGAATCTATCGCAGTTAGGCAGGACCTATCTCAGTTCCCCTCCCTTCAGCAGTCCGAGAAGCCACGCCTACCCGGTCACATGTCTGGCAAGCTACACCCACAAAATAAGCCACGCCCACAGAGTGGTAGTAAAAAAATTAGGAACCCGCCCCTGAGTACAGCTGACAATCAAAAAATCGCCCCGTGACACTTAAATTATCTCCCTGCCGAGTGTGCACAACTCTTGCCAATCTGGTTAGTCCAGAGCCTTGCTGCTTGTTCATGAGTTGCACACCTCAGTGGGGGGGGCAGAGATCCTACAGTGGGGTGTCAGAAGTGAGTAGCTGAAGTAGCCTATGTTATGGCTAAGTCTAACTCTGAGACCATGGCAATTAGGAGTTTAGCTGCACCTTAACTTTGAAGGAAATATTTGACCATACATACTGACTCAAAAAAATCTGGAAAAGCCCTAAGGTTGGATACAATTCCATTGATTGGCATAAACATTTTAAGGAGAGTTTGGCTCCTATTTCATTGGATACATATTAGGATTTTTTTTTTTAAAAAAAGGGTCCTACCAGTTTCATAACAGTTTATTCTGAAAGCTGCTAAAGTCCCTTGTGCAAGTTATCACCCGATTTGCTAAATGATGATATGGAGATTTTAACAGCTACTTTGGCAAGAAAATTACAGAAGGGCTTACATTTAATTCTTGCATCACCATATGGTTTTATGAAAGGGTGTCAAGCCTCTGACAATATTGGGTGATTAGTACTATTAGTATTATTATATCTGATTAAAAATGAAACACTGTTCTGGTATCATTAGAAGAAGAAAAAGCTTTCAGTATAGTACGAATAAAAATGATAAAGAAAATTGGATTTCCAACTGAGTATATTAATCCCTCTGCTCTTGTTAATTATAGAGAGGATTCCCCAGTAAACAAAATGTAACCCGAAGGCATTAAAAATGTCCCTCATATCTGCTAATTTTCACTTTAATGTTGGAACAATTTGCATGATTAATAAGACAGATACTGTATTTTTCGGAGTATAAGATGCCCCGGAGTATAAGACGCACCTTAATTTTGGGGGAGTAAAACAAGAAAAAAAAACCTCTGCCTCTGCCTACCAGCATCCATCGGTATTCATCTGCCTAGTGTCCTTGCAGCAAACGGCCTGGTCAGTGCCTGATTCAGCAGGAGCAGCTGATTGGCGGGTGGAATACCCCCAATAATCTGTTCCAGGCTGCAGGGATTGCCACAGATCATTGCCGCCTCTGTGCCTCGCATTTTCGGGTGGTTCCAGGCGGCAGGGATCCTCACTTCCACTTGGATTTTGATAACAAGCAGCACAGATCTTTTTATCCATTTAAAATAAACCCTATCACCCTACGCACATTTAACTGGAGGGGATGGGGTGGAGTGGGGGATGATTTTCATGGGGGCAGAAGAGGAACTTGGTACCAAAGTCTCTGCTCCCGAGACGCCCCCGTCTTCCTACCTATAGCCGCAGGCGTTGAAAGCCTGGCTTTCTCACAGCAAGGGCCGATAGAGACGCAGCACTTCAGTCCTCCTGGACCTGTCATCTCATAAACACGTTGCCGGGCTTCTCAGCAAGCCCTCTGCACCTTTGCTGCCACGGTCGGAGCCTGATTCCCGAAGTGGCCCTGGGAAGCGCGGGGGTCAGGACTCGGTTGGCAAAGCGGGCTCTGTGCAGGAGGCGTAATGCAAGGCACTGCCACCCAAAAATGTTGTTGCTATCTCCGCTACCTGGAACTGCCTGAAAACACGATGCTCTTTTTTTTTTGCCTCCACACGCCCCCCTTTTTGAATTCGGGAGGAAAAAGACCATCGTGTTTTCGGGCTCTGTGTAGGAGGCGTAATGCAAGGCACTGCCACCCAAAAACTCTGTTGCTGCGATCTCCAGGGAGGGAGGGAATCATTTCCTGGCCAGAGAACCGCACGGATCGTTCCCCTTGCAGCTGGCCTGCGAGGACTGCTTGATCAGGATTGGGGGGAACCCCCCCATTCCATGCTCTCTTTCCCTCCCACCACCCAGGCTCCCCTCCGAGCCCTTCCCCACCACGCGCAGACAAAGGTGAAGCAGCCAGCAGTGGGGGAGAGGGGGGGAAGGCACGGGGTGGGAGGTTCCTCCATGGCGCAGGCGGCTCCACTCAACCTGCCTGGCAATGTGTTTATGAGATGGCAACGTCCAGAAGGACTGAAGTGCTGCATCTCTATCGGGCCTTGCTGCGAGAAAGCCAGGCTTTCAACGCCTATGGCTACAGGTAGGAAGACAGGGGCATCTCAGGAGTGGAGCCTTCGGTGCCAAGTCCCTCTTCTGTCCCCATGAAAATCATCCCCCACCCCCACCCACTCCAGTTAAATGCCCATAGAGTGATAAGGTTTGTTTTAAACTTCCAAGTGGAAGTGAGGATCCCTGCTGCCTGGAACATAAATGTGACGTGTGTAGGCCGAAAACCTCCGAAGGGGGGGGGGGGTGGGCAGGGATACATTAGGAGTATAAGACACACCCAGATTTTCACCCTCTTTTTTGGGGGGAAAAGGTGTGTATTATATTCTGAAAAATACGATAATATTCAGGGATTCCATGCAGCAAAATTGGAATTTAAGTTGTCATATGCAGATGATATTGTAGTATTTAGTAATTTTTAATAATTACTAAAGACTTTCCCCGAAATTTGTAAAAAACTATACTGCAATATCATAAGCATTCTAGGGATAAAATATATTGAAATAAGTCTCATATTATGCCAGCTGACAATTAATTTCCTATACATGTAGATAAACATTTATGATTTGTTAATTTGAAAACATTGTATTCTTGGGATTGTATTATATCCTGTAGTTAATGATTCCTTGAAAAGTGAGAATTTTCTCCAAGTGCCTTCACCAAAGCAGGTGAAGAGGATCTTTACAAGGAGGAGCTTTTGATGGTATCACAAGAAGGCCTTTGTTTTCTCAAGCTAATTGGCCTTTAATTGCAGTTAGTGTATATTGTTTTAGCCTTCGAATGAGCCCTTTGCAACTGCCTAGTTTACAGGCTTATGTGCTTTTATTTTGCATTTTATTGGATAAGTTTTTATTTAAATTGTGTTTTAAAGTATTTTATTGTAAACCACCCAGAGAATAATGGTTATTGAGCTGTTTAGTTTTTTGTTTTTTTAAAAAACCCTGGTTATTAAAAATGAATATTTTAGATTGTATTACCCAGATAAAAGGTTGCATCAAAAGATGGCTGAAAATACCTGACAGATTCTGAGGAGAAGAAACAAGTGGCAATAACAAAGCCTCCAAATTGATATAAATTTTAAGAGCAGTGCCTATGTTGGTTTCATTTAAATATTTTATATGGATTGTTAAGTTAATGGCTATTTTTTATAGAGGGAGGAAATAGAAAGGCTTTCTCTCATAAAAATATGTTTTTCTGTCATTTTTTATGATTTCAATGAATACCATTGGGCATATTTCAGTCATTTATTGGGGAAAAAAGATGACATTCAACTTGTACCACTGAAGGCTCAACGAGAATTATTACTTTCCTCTTGAAATCCAGGTAAGTGCCTAATTACAGCAGGAACATTGTGATTTTTCTAGCACTTAACATAGACACATTTTGGCTTAATTGAGAAGGAAATTAAAATTTGATTTAGACTCCCACAAGAAACTGACATGTTGGAACAAACTTTATTTAAAAAATTCAAGGACAGATTGGTTGAAAAGATTTGCTTTCAATCACTTTATAAGTAATGGTACTTCTGAAACTTACAGAAAACTATAGATTGAATAATACAGTACTTTATTAAAACAGTTTGAATCTATCATATAGATTGAATTCTACCATATAGAACAGTGATGGCGAACCTTTTTTGGTTCATGTGCCAAAAGGGGGGGGCGTGGGGGGGTGGTTCGTGCATGTGCGTGCCCACACCCATAATTCCATGCACACCCCATACATGCGTGCGTGACCCCCCCCCCTCCTGCCACGCGATGGCATGCCCGTTTTTTGCTCTCCCCAGGCTTCGGAGGCAGAAAATGGCCCATTTGCCAACTTCCGGTTAAACCGGAAGGCCCATTTTTTTTGCTGTCCCCAGGCTTCAGAGCCTTTCTAGGAGCCTGGGGAGGGCGAAAACGGTCTTCCCCACCCCCCCCGGAGGCCATCCAGAGGCCAGAAATGGTCCGTTTCAATGGACCTGAGCTTGTTTGCCCACCAATATGGCTCCGTGTGCCACTTGTGGTACGCGTGCCATAGGTTCGCCATCACGGATATAGAATGTTTATCTAGTGTTGTAGATCAGCACCAGGCAGAGGCACAACAGCACAAAAATATTGTATATTGCCAAATCAGTGGTTTCAGATTTTAAGATTTTAAAAAATATTCAATATGTTTTGTTATGCTTTAAAAACTTAGTTTAGCAAAGCACTCTTTTGGGTTATAGATTGGGTTCCTTAAAGGATATTCCAAAATGTTTGACTGATTTTTCTAGGGTGGAGCTATAATACATTTGAAGGAACATCAGCTTTGTTCATGTCCACTAGTTGGACCTAATTGGTTAGACATTATTCCTTTAGTGACTCAGGTATTTGGAAGGAAATTAAAGTTTAATAATATCAATGTGGCATTAAAATATATTCTAAAAATCTGGAATCCATCTATTTATGTAGAGCCTAAATACATTGTGCCTGGACTCTGCCCAAAAAGGCAATTATGTGTTCCAGGAAAAAAACTTGTCGTAGATTCTAAATCTTGACTCAATAAAATGGTATTAACTCTCAGTTTTAATGGGCCTTTTATCGTAGAGAGGCAAGATCAGATAGTATGATGCTGCATGGTTTAAATTTTAGAATTCATTGTTTAAAAATGGCACGTTTAACCAACTATATAAATACAGTATATTATTTTGACATCATTAAAGAGCAATGATATTTTAATTGCCTTGCTGAATTTTCCTCTTTATTATTTCTAGTGTTATGTATGTAACTATGTATGTATGTATAAGGGAGGGAGGGAGGGAGGGAGGGAGGAAAGGAAGGAAGGGAGGGAGGGAGGGAGGGAGGGAGGGAGGGAGGGAGGGAGGGAAGGGAAGGGAAGGAAGGAAGGAAGGAAGGAAGGAAGGAAGGAAGGAAGGAAGGAAGGAAGGAAGGAAGGAAGGAAGGAAGGAAGGAAGGTCTAGTGTTCTGATTTCTTAAAGTTAAGCCAACTTATCTTGGACTCCGGGCTGCCAAGCCTCTTTCCTGTGACCTACTGCTACAAAAGTTGCCTGACACCTGTCTTACACTATCTGGACCCACCCCTATTGCTTAATCTATCTTTTATTTTACAGTAAGCAAAGCCAGAATTTTTTAATTATTTCCTGTGAGATATCATTTCACATCAGCGCTTTTTTTAAAAAAAAATAAAATCTTTGTTCTGAAAAAAAGAAAGATGCAGGAATACGTTTCTTCATATTTATTTTTTTCCTATACTTACTTAAAAATCTATTTTTTCCAGAATCTAAGATATAATAGAAAAGGTGTGGCTACTATTCTGTTCTTTATTATATGTTAATCATTGTTTGGACTATCTCTTTGACTCAGAGAGGGAAATGCATAAGCAAACCTTTCTTGCAAACTGAGCCATACCTTTTGCTTCTTAGAGAAGCAATATCTTAGATTCTGGAAAGGTTAGGTTTTTAATGAATGAATGAATGAATGAATGAATGAATGAATGAATGAATGAATGAATAAATAAATAAATAAATAAATAAATAAATAAATAAATAAATAAATAAATAAATAAATAAATAAATCTGACAATATACAGATTACAACATCTAGGGCAGTGATGGCGAACCTTTTTTTCCTCGGGTGCCAAAAGTGCATGCGCGTCCGCTATTGCACATGCGCGAGTGCCCACACCCATAATTCAATGCCTGGGGAGGGTGAAAACGGCCTCCCACTCCCCCACGGAGGCCCTCTGGAGGCCGGAATGGTCCATTTCCCAACTTCTGGTGGGCCTGGTAGGCCCATTTTTCGCCCTCCCCAGGCTCCAGAAGCTTCCCTGGAGCCTGGAGAAGGCAAAAATGCCCTCCCCCGTCCCCCGGAGGCTCTCTGGAAGCCGAAAACACCCTCCCAGAGCCTCCGTGCAAGCCAAAAATCAGCTGGCTGGCAAGCACATGCGTGCTGGAGCTGAGCTAGGCAATGGCTTGCGTGCCGGCAGATATGGCTCCGCGTGCCACCTATGGCACCCGTGCCATAGGTTCGCCATCACTGATCTAGGGAGATAATTGATCCTCTGTTTGTTGAAATTCACAATCATATTGAATTGATCAGAATTGGAGGTAGGATGATCGGGTTTATTTAAATGCACAGTGTTGAGCTATTTCCTCAACAAGAAGTGTTGAAATCATCTCTTCACTTCAATGGAAAATTAAAAGTAGATAATATCTAGATCACCCAGCTGGAACACTTCTCCAATTTCATTTCATTTCAAGTTTACAATTTAATCATAAGTAAACATTAAAGAGATATAATGTTCTGACCAAAGCAAGATAACGTTATGAATTATGCTTATACAATTCCAAAATAATTGAGTGAATGTTTACAGATCACTGAATTGTGATAAGTGTTGCAGCTGGAATTTAGAGGAAAACGTTCAAAGATACAATGAAAAAATGGATTTTCTTCTTTCACCTGTTGAAGTCTTTTAGATTAAACATTTATTTTACATTTACTGCAAATAGGATAAAAAATTACTACTCAAGTGCCAGACTTTAATAGGTAGAAATTTAGCATTATTTTCTCTGTTATTGAAAACAGGGTTTCTGCAATATTTATATTACATTTAAAAAAAAATAACAATGCTATAGCTATTCCTCTGACTATGTTCAGTCTTAGAATTTCTCTGAAGACATACAGATTTAGGCTCGCTTTCAACATGTTGACCAAAATCTGTGCATCAGAGAATGCTGTGTGTCTTTGTGTCTCTCTCTGTGTTTGTGTGTGTGTGTTTATCAGAGAGAGAGGGAGGAAGTACCCCTGAGGTATTTATTATATGAACAAAATGTAGTAAATACTATCTTAATAAGAGTAATATGAATAACAACAGTAATAACCAATAATAATAACATATGAAAAAAAAATTAAACATATCCCTTTTTACAGAATCTCTTGATATAATTAGTGGGAAGGATGCATCTGATGAGCATCTGCAAGGACACTGATATTTGGTTGGAAATTGGTGAGATAGGGGAATACACTCAGTACAGGAGGTGAACAGGAATATTACAAGTAGTACTTGTTTAAGGAATCTAATTGGGACCAGAATTTCCATTTCTAAGCAAAGCAGTCCTTAGTGAAACATCATGTGACTGCACCGCTTAGCAATGGCAGTTCAGGTAGTCCTGATTGTGGTTGTTAAGCCTCACATTTCTCCTGCCCTGCCTTGCTTGCCTTCACTTCAACTCTCTGCCATCTATCTCTTCAACCGCCTCTGTTGCTTTGGCTATCCTACCCGCTGCACCTCTGCTGCCCTGCACTCCACCCTGCACCTTCCTGAGGCCAGAAGCTGCCTTGGGAAGGGCTAGGCTGGGCACGTCTTGTCAGCAGCAGGAGGAAGAAGACAGCGAAGGTCAGTTGGGATGACCTGGGGGGCAGCAGGGGCAGTAGAGTGCAGAGTGGCCAAAAGGGTTGAGATGAGGGGGAGATAAGTGGGTGTGAGATGTTGAAGGTGAGTGTCCCTATGGTTGTAAATGGGATTGCATTGCCAAGCACCCAGTTTTGGTCATGTGACCCTGGGGGCACTGCAATGGCTGTAATTTTCAAGACCAGTTATAAATATCATTTGTTCAGCATTTTCACAATTTTGAACTGTCACTGAACATACAGCCATTCTTCTTCCTAGCGTTGTTCCAGCGCGATAAGGCAGGGTCATACTGAACATACGGCAATTAAGCTAGGACTAACTATACGTAAGTATATCCTCCCTGGAACAGGAGGAGAAAGACAAGAGGGAGGGTGCAAGGACACAGACACACAACACAAAATATACTGGTAAACAATGTCAGTAACAACAATGGCTGATAGAGGTAACCCAAGGCCTCGCTCACTGGCAGGTGACCATCCAACCTTCAGTGATGCAGTCTGGCTAATAGCCACCTGATCTTCAGGACTGGCATGAAACTCTACAGAGACCCTAAAAGATTAATGGACCATAGGTGACTTTTACTGACCACCTATTGACGCTAGACATTTATTTATTCCCTTTTGACTCCTAGGCATTTATAAACCCCTTGGATCAGGGATCAATATGAATCACTTTGGAGAACTCTAATCTAATGCAGTAGAAACACTGACTAGGGTTTAGTGTTTCAGGCAGTTTTTCCAGCTCTAACCAAGGAATCCAGAGAGAGGTTGAGCCTTCTGTATGCAAAGCTCAGGACTCTGACATTAAGCAATGTGTTCATCTTATTGCAAACTAGGCAGGGAGGGTAACTACTACAATGTAGTTTTTCGGAGTATAAGACGCACCGGAATATAAGACACACCTTAGTTTTGGGGGAGGAAAAGAAGGGGGGGAATCTGCCTCTGCCTCCCAGCAATTTGCCTCCCAGCAAACAGCAAACAGCAAACAGTACAGATGATATACACTGTTTGCTGTGTATTGCTGTGCATGTGTGCCTGACCCATAGAAATAGCAAAGAATTGGAGAAATGTACATTATGGCAGTATATTAATGCTAGAAAGTTTTCTTAAATGTAGTCACACTAACTCCTCCCAATTATTTAAATAGATCTACTCCAAACATGACTAAGTCAGGGTTTAACTCAGCTGCCTTATCTTAATGCTAAACAGGACACTGTTACATTTCAGATTATATTTGTACAGATGCTGTTAAAATTGATGTGGCTTTCTTGAAGTATACATTATTCTCTGCTATTTAAAAGAAGATACAATAGCACTGGGCCTCTTCAGATCAAGCATTTATTTTAAAAAGCTTCTCCATTTTGTTAAGTTGTCTAGAACAATAATAAAGCAGTCTTTAAAAAAGAAGTCTAATAACTTGAACATTCTATAGGCATTTATAGTTATTACTTACCTCCTTGCATCCAGTTTTAGCAACTGATTAGCACAAGAAAATAAAATTCTGCCTCGGCCTCCCAGCAATTTGCCTTCTTGCAGTTTTAGTTTCACTTTCATTTTAGCATGTGGGCCTGCCTGCAGCCTCAATCAGCTGCTGGTTGGGACGCCAATAATCAGTTTCTTGTGCTAATCAGGCTCTGCGCTGTTTGCTGCAAGGAGGTAAATTGCTGGGAGGCAGAGGCCAAAGGGTGGGGGTGGCTGGGTGGGGCTACATTCAGTGTATAAGACGCACCCAAGTTTTCACCCTCTTTTGGGGGTAAAACGGTGCGTCTTATACTCCGAAAAATACAGCCCAAACAGTCTAGCAATCCAGTTTTTAACTTGTTTTTTTCCCCCTTTGAAATAATTTCAACACTATATCTTGCCTTTACATCCATATACACAAACATTCCCAGAAGAAATTATTCATTTCCCATTGCACCCAGGGACTTGTATCTGTCAGGACCTGACCTTTAAAGAAAATAATGGAATGTCACTGCAGCTTAACTGCAGCCGAGGGGGAGCTAAAGAAGCTTTCATTGAGGGGAATTTGTTTGCCTTGGTATCAGAGCGTCGCTTCTTGATGGAGAAATAATTACATCCGTTACCTTTTCTGATACTGATCCACCTGGAGATCCCATCTTCACCCATCATTATCTCTTCTGCGGGGAGGGGTCACAGCCTGCTGCTTTTGCTACAATGTAAAGGAATAGCCATGCCAGGCACATGAAGTGGAATCACACTCTCACACTCACACTCTCCAGTTGCATAGATTACTGCAATGTACCCTACAAGGGGCTGCCCAGAAGGTTCAGTTGCTACAAAATGGCCCAGCTTCTCACGGGTCTTGGACACATATTTACATCTATTTTGCAGGCCCTGCTTTGGCTTCCTATCTGCCTCTGAGCGCAATTCACAACAATGGTTTTTTTAACTTGTAAAATCCTTGATAGCTTCAAAGCCGTGTCTCTCCACAGGAATCAGCCCCACAATTTAGTCGTGCCAGAAGAAGCAGGGGGATATCCCCATTTTTAGAAAGTTAGGTTGACTGAAGCCCAGAGGCATCGTTTTCCCTCAAGAAGTGCATTCGGCCCCCAACTCTGGTCACCTTCTGGAAGCTTCTTGAAACAAATTTCATGCAAAAGAACCATAGAATTCAGGCCCAGAACTGGTATCAGTAAAGTATAGGCAGCAAAGGAAATTCTAGGACCGCCTTATTAGTTTGTTTTATTATTTTTAAACTTGCTCAGTTTGGGGAAGTTGTATATCTACTCCCAGGTTCTGCTGTTATCTCTTTACATATAGGTTAATGATTGATGGCATGGCATGTAGTCTTCAACCTCCAGTAATTTGTTGCAGTTAAGCTGGCTGTGCAGTTCTGACTTTCTTGCTTTTGTTAAAAACAAGAAAGCATCTTTTGCTTTCTCTCTTAATTCAAGATGGGGTTTAGTCCTTGGCATCATTACCAGGGGCGGGTTCCTCTTACCTTCTGCTACCGGTGTGCATCACAATGTTGTGCACATGCACACGCATCCTCTTGCGCGATTTCAGCTCTCTGCGCATGCGCAGAAGGACAATTTTACTTCCGCGCATGCGCAGAAAGCCAAAAGCTGCAAAAATTTTCAAAAAAATATGGAGGCGCGAACGGACCGGCAAAGAAATCACCAGAGCCATCGTGCCAATATTGCGCAATCGGCAGGTCCCTACCGGAATGGCGCACTGGACCGCACCGGTAGGAACCCACCACTGATCATTACGTAGTGCTTAATTTTAAAAAAAGAGTAGAGCCATGCATTTAAAACCTCATTTTTGGAGGTTTTCCTCTTCGGCACCATCCAGGTGAGGAAAGTATTGTCCATTCAAGAACAGAGGATGGCACGATAACTTTTTTCTCAGGTGGAACTTATCCATCTGGAAGAACAGCCACCTTATTTGCTCTAGTGGAACTCAGGAAGAGGAGATACAAGTGGAGCATGTCTAGCAAGGGGTCTGGCAAACATACGTGGATATTAATGAGAGACAGTCCCACCTCACACTCCCTGCCACAAGTGCTCACAAGAGAAGATGGAGATATATCTCTATGTTGTTTCCCAGCAACTACCGGTAGTATCTGGAGACATGCCACGTACAAACTGATGGTGCCCCTTAATAGACCTTTCTCCTTGAACTTATCCAGTCCTTTATAGCCAACCATCACCAAGATCTATGGTAGCAGATTGATTATGGTATTTATGAGATTCCCAGGAACATTTTGTAGTTCAGACTTTATAAGCTGCTGGTCAGATTCAGTCAAATTTATGTTCTTAGGGGCCTTCAGGGTCAATGTGTCTGCCAATGACTCAGAGAAGTTATATATATATTTGCATAAACAAACCTGTCTCAAGCCTTTGAAACAGACTTTTGAGGAGCAGAGTTCAACGAGAAACAAACCTTATTTTCTCCTAAGAGCATTTGAGTTACTTATACAGATAATTTCAGGTTACCTGAAGAAATATCAGCCACCATTTATAATAGTTCAATGCATCTCAAAAACTTAGCATCAGCGGTGGGTTGCTCCCAGTTCGGACCGGTTCTTAGAACTGTTAGCGGTGGCTGTGGGAGGCTCCGCCCACCCACCCGGGACGCTTCTGCGCAAGCACAGAAGTGTCGCATGCGCACATGAACGCACGCACTAACCGGTAGCAAACTAATTCAGAACCCACTACTGCTTAGCATGAGGTGTACATGACTTTACTAAGAATAGTCAGCAGAATTTCTTAGTTCTCTATATCTGTATGTATTGAATTTTAATTGCCCTCTTTGTTCACAAGTATATATTTATTTCATGCATTATATTTCTTTTAACCATTCCTTTCATTATTTTCCACATTGCCTATACTTTAAAACCGGTGTGTCAGAGGTGGGTTCCTCCCAGTTCGGACCGGTTCTATAGAACCAGTAGTGGGAATTTCCCACCGCTCGCCGAACCGGGAGCGATGGCCGGCTGGCCACGCCCCCGAACCAGCTCTCTCAACAGCGCCATAGGCGCTGCCATCTTGTTTTTCACTTCTGCGTACGCGCAAAAGCTGAGTTTTCAGCACTGCGCATGCATGCGGCGCGAGAGGAAGCGAACCGGCAGTGAGGTAAGTTAGAACCCACCCCTGTAGTGTATGTGTGTGTTTCGGATGTATCTCTAACTCTGATAAACTTGTTATCTCTCTTGCATATGCATGTGTTAAGGAAAATTAAAGTAGGAGGATGGATTTGTGGGGGAAGTAATGGAGAATTAAACTTGAATGATGAAGGCATTCCGAAGATTTTCATAGGTAATAAGTAGAAGTACATACATGGCTGGCTGCAGGGCTTTGATTCAGTGGAATGTTAATTTATTAATGAATTGTTTTAACTTATAAGCTAAATAAACAGATTTCTCAACTTAAAGCATTTTATGTGGTTTTCTTGCTTCCACAACCCAGTGTCTTCTGTCAGTTGTCTCAAAGATGCTTTTTCAAGAGGCAACTGAACTTTCTGGTTTTTCTTTGAAGATGTTTTGCTTTTCATCTGTCAGTTGTGTCTTTCATATTCTTCCCCATTAATGTTTTAATATTATTGGCTTTGTTCCCTTTTGACTGTACTGTGGGAAAATTCTGTTTGAAACTTCTGTTCACCTGTTTTGTGTCACTTGGAGGTTACTTTACAGGAATTTAAGCTTCTCTCTGATCCACAGCTAACATATATTTTGTTGTCTACTCACAACCTCTAATGGACACTTTGTGAGGTAATACAACTACCCACATGTTCCTTGGAGATTCAGCCGAGTTGGTGTGTGGTATGTGGTATGTGCATGCAGTTATAGTGGAAATTTAAAAAATCAGAAAAAGTCACTAAGTAAATTATATTTATGTACAGGTAGTCCTCACTTAACAATGGTAATTAGGATCAGAATTCCCATTGTTAAGCGACCCGGTCACATGACTGTGCCACTTAGCAATGACAGTTCTGGCATTTCTGATTGTTGGCACAAAGTGAATCCCACAACATTATTAAGCATGGATTTGGAACTTTCTTACTATGTATGTTGACAGCAGCAAGACTATTGTATGTGCAAAAATGGAAAGATACTTTGATACCT
Organism: Diadophis punctatus similis; assembly: GCA_023053685.1. NCBI lineage: Eukaryota > Metazoa > Chordata > Lepidosauria > Squamata > Dipsadidae > Diadophis > Diadophis punctatus. Next base: position 143,776,753 of record JALIGW010000001.1, on the reverse strand, counting down.
ACCATGGAAGAATGGATGCAGAAGTTGATGGAGTTGGCTGAAATGGCAAAACTGACTACTCTGATTAAAGAAAAGAACATAAGTACTTTTGTTTCCACATGGAATCCGCTTCTGAATTTTGTGCTTGATGTGGAAAAGAATGTAACTTTGACTTTGAGTTTCATGGATTAGATTGATAGATTTTTATAGAAATGATTTGTTCATATTGTTATGGAAAAACAAAAAGCTGTGATTTGATGTTAATGCCCGATTCTACTACTCAACAAAACAAAAGCATTATAGGGAGCTGTCAGACACAACAACCAATAGCATTTGAGCATTCTCCTGCTCAAACGCTGGACCTGGGTGAAACCATGCATAACTGTCAATACATAACACCTTCCCCTCTCACTGCTCTTTTATTTACTTTTGTATTTTGCATTTTATAATACTTTATAACTTAATAAAAAATGTTTGACTGATGTCTCAGAGTCATTATTTGCAACCTCCTGCTAGCTTCCCCAATTAACAGTACTTGTTGGAAGGCAGCAGTGAAGGTTGCAAATGATGATTCTGTGATGTTGCATCGGATGCTATGACATTGTACTTGCGAGCTAGTAAACCACGTGCTTGGATCATGATGACATGGAGACATTGTGACCATTGCAAGTACAAGGACTGGTCATAAGTACCACTTATTGAGCACCATTTAAGTTGTAACTTGTAAGTTCAAATGAATGGTTGTTAAGCAAGGACAACCCGTATTCATGAAATCACTCAGAATTGAGCTCAACTCCACAGAGAGTTGATTTACCAGATATTTTAAAAATGGCTCTAAACCAGTGTTTCTCAACCTTGGCAGTTTGAAGATGTGTGGACTTCAACTCCCAGAATTCCCCAGCCAGCGTTGCTGGCTGGGGAATTCTGGGAATTGAAGTCCACACATCTTCAAACTGCCAAGGTTGAGAAACACTGCTCTAAACCAAGAGCTACAATTATGTTTGCAATCACCAAAAGAAAAGGGGGGAAAAGTACTTTCATTCTTTCAGTCATAAAGAACTTTATTAGGTCCATAAACAATAGATTACTTTACAGCATTTACACTCTTTTCTCATCTAACCAATATTTTATGCTTATATTACACACTGAAATATAACTTAACAAAACAAAAGCATTATAGTACACATTAAATCTGCTCAAACTGAAATTCAAAAGTTATGTAATATTTTTAATGTATAACCTTCAGATAAAATCATATGTATAATGAATAATAAAAGTCTCTCCAATTTTTATTGGAACTACAATAAACAAGAAGGACAACTTTAATCCTTTTTTCCCCCTCTAGCCATGAATTTGATGAAAATTGTTACCTGTCTCCATGTTAGGAAGGAAGGAAGGAAGGAAGGAAGGAAGGAAGGAAGGAAGGAAGGAAGGAAGGAAGGAAGGAAGGAAGGAAGGAAGGAAGGAAGGACTTCCCATAGCAAATCTGGGGGCGTTTTCTGCAAAGGGAAGAAATAGAAAAAATAGATTTGCCCTAGCTCTCTGAGAAAGGAACAAGAAGAGAGAAATGAAACCAAAGTGAAGATGAACAGACATATTTGTGACATATTTGTGTTCTTTTCTTTAAACAACCTGGCATGTGTTTCCAGCAAATGCCAACTTTAGTGTAGCTTGAAGACAAGTTTGATGGATTGATAATGATTTGCACCCTTCAGGAGGTAAAAGAAAATTAAAACTTCTCAGAGTAAAGGAAAGGTTATGTCAAGTGCCAAGAAAATCAGGAGATCCAGGTAGTTCAATTGAGTATAAAGATTTATTGCAAGCTTAAGCTCTCTACAAGAATCTGACTGTTAAGGGAAATGCACAGGAGATAGGAGAGGCACTCAAGGTGGGCTGGACTTAGATCTTTTGTGGGCGGGCAGGAACTCATGACTTATGACACGTTTGACACAGCAGTGAAATCTACTTACCTTCCCTACTGGTTCGGAAGTGCACGCTTTTTCACCCACTGCGCATGCGCAGAAGGCTTTGCGCATGCGCAGAGTGTAAAAAACAAGGAAATTGTGACGTCCGGGAGAGTGGGTGGAGCCTCGCATTACTGCAGCCACGGTTCTCTGAACCGGGGCGTACCGGTAGCATTTCACCACTGGCTTGATCCCTATAAAGAAGACTAAGAAAAGAGTTAGTTCATTGAGCAAAAGTGCTTACCCAAAGCAGGACACATAGAAGATACTCAAAAAAGAAGATCCAAGTAATGTTGAAAATTACAGACCAATCTCTTTGGGTTGCGTCACCTGCAAAGTCATGGAATCAATCATAAACCAATCCATTACACTCCACTTAGAAACTAACAACCTACTCTCCAACAAACAATTTGGTTTCAGAAAAAATTATCCTGTAATCTACAACTCTTACACTGCAAAAACGTATGGACTACTCAACTTGATTAAGGTAAAACAATAGACACAATTTACATAGACTTTTGTAAAGCCTTTGATTCAGTAGTACATGACAAACTACTTCTGAAACTAAAATCCTATGGCATCTCTGGACCCCTACATGACTGGATAACTGCGTTCCTGTCTAACAGACAACAAGTGGTTAAAATAGGGAGTGCCCTATCAAATCCTGCTCCTGTCAACAGTGGTGTCCCTCAAGGAAGTGTTCTAAGACCAACACTCTTCATACTCTACATAAACGATCTTTGTGATTATATTATAAGCAACTGCGTTCTCTTTGCCGACAATGTTAAACTATTTAACACCACCGACAATGCTACTACCCTTAAAAAGACCTTGACCATGTAGCAGAATGGTCAAACAACTGCCAACTTCAAATCTCAACCAACAAATGCTCTGTCCTACACATTGGCAAAAAGAATCAGAATAAAAAATACAAACTTGGAGGAAACGAACTTGTAGATGACCATCACTCTGTCAAAGACCTTGGAGTACTCATATCCAACGACCTAAGTGCTAGAGCCCACTGTAACAACATTGCCAAAAAGGCTCTGAGAGTTGTTAATCTAATCTTGCGTAGCTTCTACTCTGGCAATATTACACTGCTAACCAGAGCATACAAAACATTTGTTAGACCAATTCTGGAATACAGCTCACCTGTTTGGAACCCGCACTGCATAACAGACATTAATACAATTGAGAGAGTCCAGAAATATTTCACTAGAAGAGTCCTCCACTCCTCTGCTTGCAATAAAATACCTTATTCTACCAGACTTGAAATATTGGGATTAGACAATTTACAACTACGCCGCCTCCGATCTGATCTAAATGTAGTTCATAAAATCATATATCAAAAAGTCCTTCCTGTCAATGATTATTTCAGCTTCAACCGCAACAATACACGAGCACATAATAGATTCAAACAATGTAAACTGCTCCAAACTCGATTGCAGAAAATACGACTTCAGCAACAGAGTGAACAATGCCTGGAATGCACTACCTGACTCTGTGGTTTCTTCCCCAAACCCCCAAAACTTTAACCTTAGACTGTCTACAGTCGACCTCTCCCCATTTCTAAGAGGTCTGTAAGGGGCGTGCTTAAGTGAACCACTGTGCCTACCGTCCCTGTCCTACTGTCCTATTGTCCTCTATTATTGGTACTTTTTACTTATGTTATGTTTATACAAACAACTACTATCCTGTACATGTTTGACAAATAAAATAAAATAAAATAAATAAATAATAAATTATGCTGGAATTTAGAAACATCTTTCAAGGCTAAACAGAAACTAGCAATGGAAAGGACACAATTTGTTCAAAAGTGCAGAGAAACAACAGAAAAAGAGGAGTTGCACGATACGTTAAAAATACCCATATTTGCCCAGAAAATGAATTGAATGAACGTGGTGCTACTATAAGCAACAACTTGCCTAAAACAAATGGAAAATTCATAAAGGCAGTATCATTTGTCATGTCGGTTATTGCCTACCCAAGCAGAGAGAAGATGTGAAAAAGATGCTTTCCAAAAGCATACTGCAGATCTTTCAAAGTGTCATGAAATAGTACTGATGTGGAACTTTCATTGCTCTGACTTCTGTTGGAAGATGAACTCTGCCAAGCAGGATCACTTCAGGAAACTCTTGATTTTTGTTTCCAACAACCTTCTTCTTCAGATGGAGAAAAGCACGAGAGTTATCAGCCATACTCAACTTGCTGGTTAAATAAAAACAATGAAGATTTCTTTGAAACTTTTTTTAGACTTTTTGCTGAAAGAAGAAAAGACTGAACTGATATGTTATAGATTTGGGCATTAAAAATGGTAACGTAGGAGGGGAAAGAGTAAGATGGCAATCATTTGATAGAAATAAGGGTGGATGTCAAAATTCTGTTTTCTTTCTTTCTTTTTTTTCCATTTTCTTATTTTTATTTTATTTTTCACTTTTTTGTGTTTAAGAGTCCAACCATTTTTTTAAAAAAAGAACTCCACTCAACTTTATACTGGTCAATAAGAAAGCCTTGAAAGTAATGAAAAGAAGTAGTAGGATCACTAGAAGAAAGTGACCACGACATTTAAGAACGGTTTATTTTATTTATTTATTTATTTATTTATTTATTTAGGATTCTTATATGCCGCCCTACTCCCTGGAGACTCAGGGCGGCATACAGCATTTAAAGAACCACTAAACAATATAATTTAAAACAATTTAAAATATATTTTTTTAAAAAGCACAAAATCTTACATACATGAGGGAGACCAGGATGAAGTTGTCTCAGAACCCCGCCTGCAGGAAGAGCCATATCTTCATGGCTTTTCGGAAGGCCAGCAAGGTGGGGATAATTCGTATCTCTGGGGGGAGTTGGTTCCAGAGAGCAGGGCCCCCCATAGAGAAGGCCCTCCCCCCAGGCCCCGCCAGCTGACATTGTTTGGTTGACGGGACCTGGAGGAGACCCACTCTGTGGGACCTGACTGGTCGAAGGGAAGTATGAGGTAGAATGCGGTCCCGGAGGTAGCCTGGTCGATTAAATGTCAATTCTTTGTGCTGAAAATATATCTAGGTGTCATTGGGACCTCTTCTATGGTTATTCAATTTTGGTCTAATGTTCATGTTCATGTTAATTTGATTTTGGATGGAGAATAAAACTGTAAAGATGTAAATGCTGAATCATGTACCAAAACAAAGTTAGTGTCTAAAGAAACTAGATTTATGAACTTTTTTTGTCTTGGAAAAAATATTGCCACTCTGGATTTAACATCTTGGACGGAGGACATGTATTCATTCTGCCTTTGAATTACTTCTGTACAATGTAATGGACAGGCTGAGCAATATTATTTTGCATGTTCATGATTCAAAAATGAGTTGCTTTTATATACTGTAGGTAACACAATAGCTGTATAGGTTTTTTCTTCTTTTTCTTTTTTGGTTCACTTTTCTTTCCTCTTTTTTGAACATAGTATTTTGCATTTTTTTTCTTTTTATAATATATAGCAGTAAAAATATATTAATTTTTTAAAAGACGTCAGCAGTGTGATATGACTGCCAAAAAGGCAATGATCATTTTAGATTGCATCAAGAGAAGCATAATTCACTAATCATGGGAAATAATTGTTCAAATTTATTCTCCGCTGGTCAGATTTTTACATATTTTACATATTTAAATATTATTCCAATTCCGAGCCCCATGCGCTAAGAAGGGTTCTGTGGAAAACTTTCAGGGAAAGACATTCCTAAGAAGAATACAACTAAATCTTATAAATGTAAATGCCGAGTATGTTTAGCTTTGGGAAGAGAAAACAGAGAAATATCTTTGAATATCTGAAATGATATCAGACAGAAAATTAAAACCTGCTTTTTTGTTTGTTTTTTTCTAGAAAAACAGAATAATAGATTAGATTACAGGAAGACAATTGTAACTGTCAGAAAGAACTTTCTAATTGTAAGAGTATTTGGACAGTTGAATGAATGAGACAGAGAGATTGGCTCTTCCCTTTGTTGGATGTTGGATTCAAATGGAGACCAGACAGCCATCTGTCAGCAAACTCCTCTGATTTAGAAGTATTATATTTTTTCAAGTGATTGAACAAAAGACACTAAGTCAGGACTAAATTTTGCTGGTGCTCATGTTACTGAAATTCTAGAAGACCTAACCCTAGTAAGTCTGCAAGAACTGCAGCATCCATGGTTAGGCCAAGGTAACTGAATCACCATACAAGATCACAGGCATGATCAATTGAACACTAACACTTGATCAATCGAACACTAACACTAACAGTAATATCAAAATACTATGAGAAGCAAACTCCAATAAGCACTTGAGTAATGTATCTTGATCATAAAGGAAAAATGTAAATAGCTATTTAATATAATGTAAATATCTAGATGACATGGGTGGCACACTAATCAAATCAATCAATCAATCAACCAATCAACCAATCAATCAATCAATCAATGAAATTATGAAAGACCAGTTGCTATAGCTATCTATATTGAGGATCAAAGTTGGAATTTTATCTGAGGCACTCTCTCTCTCTCTAGTGGGATTGGCCTGCCCCACTTGCGCCAACAGAAGAGGTCTTTTCTGGACCCCATCAACCGAGAAATTTCATCTAGCAGGGTCAAGGAGAAGAGCCTTTTCTGCTGTGGCCCCCATCCCCTGGAACCTCTTGCCTCCTGAGATGAGATCCTCCCCCCCCTTTGGCCTTCTGGAAGTACCCCAAAACCTGAGTCTGCCAGTTGACTTGGGCTGGAGGTAGCTGACTGAGAGACAAATGTGCACCCTTGTACGGTCTGTGCTCTTAATTTTAGATATCCTTTCCATTAGTAAGTGAAACATATATGTGTGTCTGTGTCTGTGGGGGTGGAGTTGGCACTCGGACCTCCCAAACCTGCTCAAGCAATTTAAGTTTTGAACAGAGCACCCAGTATTTTAGGGTTTCTACCAAGTTGTGATTAGGAAGATCTTACTTTAGATTCATTGATTTCAGCAGGTCTATTTCAATGAAATAAAATGTAATTATAAGAAAAATACTACACGGAAAAAAAATCTGTAAACAGAGAAATTGATTAGGAGCCACCAAGTCGGTATTGAGTCTTAGCTGCCACCTGGATAGACTTTCACCCAGGATGATCCATCCTTCACTTGACATTTTAGGTCTCCCAGTGGAAAAGAGAGGAACTAACTAACTAAATCAGAAATCTCCAGCAGTAGCATAGAGAAGCCAGACTGCCAAACCACGATCTATTGACAGGTTTACGGTACATGAAATCCTATATTTAAAACAAGATGATTGTATTGTTTGGCTTTGTTTAAATCCTGCCACAAGGAAAACCATAGGATCTTTCTTACCCTACAGCACCCCAGCAGATACACAGCCCACTTCAGGAGTGACTTCGTAGCTTACCTATGGAGGCAATTGGTTGATAGCTTCAGGCTGTGTTGTAATTGTCTCTGCATGATGGCCCTCATACCTAAAGCAGGTAGAGATGACTGAAGGAAGAAAATGGCTCAACATCACTCACCCAGGGAGTTCATTACAAGCTCCTTGGCCAGAACTAAATCCTAGCAGGGCTGCCAATAGCGTTGGCCTCATAATATCAAATGAAGGTGTCACATATTCTGGCACCATTATCACTTTGCAAGCTGACAGCTCCTGACAGCCAGGGAAATGCAATGTTGTCAAGGTAATGCACAGTGCAGTGGTAGTGTGTTACCTGTTATGTTAAACCGAAGAAGTAAGAGAAAAAAAACAACCCCAAGTTCTGTGTTTTTCAGCATGTATCAGAGGTAGGAAAGCTGTGACCCTTAAAAAGTTACTGTATGACATCCACCAGTCATGACAGACCATGCTGGGTGGAACACTTCTGCCTTAGGCATTAATAACTATCAGCTGAAAGTACTATTTCCATGATCTACAATTACAAGGATGAAAGGTACTGTATATAAAGAATGTGTATTCTATAACATGCAATTTTTAAAGAACAGGTCAGACAAAATTGTGGTGATTCCTGTGGGAGGATTTTAGAGCTATGCCTATTCTGGATGCGTAAGAAAGATGGCAAGAAATATACAGGAGTTGTTACATAGGTTCTCACCTTATGAAAAAGGTTTGCGATCTTTACATCCTTTTGGATCTGACATTGATGTGGATAATCACGCAACATCTACAGGAATTGGATGTGGCAGATAAACCAGATGTGCCTACACTTGGAGAACATCTGGCATTAGCGACACATGTTCTACAATCAAAATGTTGGATTGTTCCAACAGGGCCACTCTTGAAGACAATCCCAAAATTACAGCCGGTCCTACCTGTCGCAGCGCATGCGCTAAGGGTCACTTTTTAGTGGTGTTGCAGGATCCCATGGATGCCTCATTCAAGGAGTTTCCTTTGATATACAAAGCGTCCCATGGCATGGATTGGAGTTTATTGTAGGATTGCTTATTTCCCTACTGCCTGTCTGCATTTTCAGCTTATGGCGCATGGAAACATCTAATAATCATTCATTCTCTGTGACAGGGCCTTTATCGGGGAGAGAATGTTGTAAGAGCTGAGGTAAACCTCCTCAATGTTATGGTTTACTTTGCAAAGGAGTGTGGTTTACACTATTTTAATTGTTCTATATTAATATTAATATTTTTAAATGCTTTTAAATGTTTTAATTGTTTACATTATTTTAATCTTGTTCTTAAATATTTTTAAACTGTTTTTTAGATTTTGTATTTAATATGCTGTGAGCCGCCCAGAGTCCCTCTGGGAGTTGGGTGGCATACAAATCTATTAAATAAATAAATAAATAAATAAATAAATAAATAAATAAATAAATAAATAAATAAATAAATAAATAAATAAATAAATAAATAAATAAATAAATAAATAAATAAATAAATAAATAAATAAATAAATATTGGTATGCTACTCAGAGCTATTTGGCTGTGGGCAGCATCTACATCTGTAAAAAAAAAGTAAATAAACCTTCCTTTGAACTAATTATGTAAAAGTCAGAATTCTAAAGTGTTTCAATGAAATGCTCACTAATTGGAAGGTGGGCTGAAGATTTTTCAGTCTCAGGGAAACGAGAAACAGAGCACAGATGTAAGGGCACTGAACATGTTATTTGCGAACTCTAAACCAGAAGGTCACTCAAAATTGCTGTCATTCTAGAGGTAACTTGAGCTGTCTTGACAACAGACAAACCTGACCCACTGATATTTTTTCCATTTTTCAGTAAGGGCATTCAACCTGATATCTTGGAAACAATACCTGGATCTTTTTTATTTAGTAATTATAGCAAGCGTACTTTGCCTTTTTGGAAAAGAACACAACTGGAAAGCGATGATGGGGCATAATGGAACAAATAGCCGTGGAAATTATTTCAGCTCCTTTGTACTGCTAATGACAAGTCAATAAATAGAGCCATTATCTATATTTAAATGTGTGCTTTTTGATTACTCATTATCCCAGAAAATGGGAAAATTGGCATTTGAGCATGCTTCTGATCCCAAAGCTGTCTTGCAAAGAAGTCCAGCCTTGTTTATTAAAATGATATTCTAATCATTTTGTTTTGCTTAGAAATGGGATGTCTGAGAGAAAGCCACAAAGAGCTCACTGAGCAGCCACATAGGAAATGAGGTTCTTTCAAACGCAATCACCAGACGACAGTTTTTGAAAGTCTTAAAAGGTAAGTGATGAATTCCTTTCTTCATGGACTAGTTAGTTTTTCCAGGGCAAATTTTTAAAAAAGAGAGGCTTTTACAGAAGTTGGATTGACTAGTATAAATTATATTTATGATTAGAGTCAGGAACTGTTCCCCTGTAACCCCAAAAAATATCTGGGGATAATTGAAACCATACAGAGTGACTTCCCTGACCATTCTCTCTGCAGTCCTAGGACCATCATCATCAACACTATCATGGAGGGTCTTTCAGCCAAAATCCTGCAAAGTAAAAGTCCAGAATGCAAGCAGCACTTCCCTAGTGGCGACATGGAAACTCTGCTGCTCAGTAAAAAAAAAAAAATCAGGTTTACAAATTCACTTCCACTGTGGTTGTTAAGGAATTACCACAGGTTGCTAAGCAAGACATCATATGACCATGGCTTTCATTTTTTACTTGCTGGCTGCTTCATTGACTCTGCTTGTCTGAAGCTGTTTCTGAAGCACCCGAATGTCTAACCCTATCCTATGATGTAAATGTGAGGACCAGTCATAAAATTACTTCTTCAGCACTGTCATAGCTTTGGGCAGTCATTAAACAGGGCAGCTTCTTAAGCAAGGTCTATAGTAGGGATGGGCAATAATTTTTCCCAAGCAGCCACATAAGAAACTGGGACTGTTGTGGAAGGCCGCCACTGCCCCTCCTGACCTAACCTCCCCGCCACTTCATGCCCCCCACCCCTGCCCTGTCCCTGTCCCATGCCCTGTCAGCATGGATGTACCACTCCCCTCCAACACACCCCACTTATGCCACCCTGCACCCCTCTGACAGGGACAGCTAAAGAGCCGGGTGTGGCTCATCGGCTGTAAAATGCCCACGTCTGAGCTATAGTATCTAAATATCAGGAAGAAAGTTGTATTAATTGTTGCATTAAAAATAGTTAAGAGAGAACCTAAAGACAATGTATTAAGGCATACATTTATTGACAGATAAAAGAATATGATTATCCATTGTGAAAATAAACTATTTTTGAAAATATGTATTTTCAGGTAGTTTAAAAATAACTTCTTTAAACTTCTGCTGCAATACTATTATCCGGTGTGTTTCGTTACTAATTATAAACTATTTTTGAATGAGTTTGGGGTACCTATGTCATTTTGATATATGAAAGCGTGCATGAGGAATCTACAAAGATCTTTTATTGTGTACTACCATAAATGATATATCTCATCTAAGGAATTACAGTAGCAATAGCAATAGCAATAGCAATAGCACTTAGACTTATATACCGCTTCATAGTGCTTTACAGCCCTCTCTAAGCGGTTTACAGAGTTCAGCATATTGCCCCCAGCAATCTGGGTCCTCATTTTACCCACCTCGGAAGGATGGAAGGCTGAGTCAACCTTGAGCCTGGCAGAAGCTAGAAAATTAAAAAGGGAAGGAAGATATTGTCATATCTATTGCATCTGACATTTGGCAAAGACATACTATAAGAATAATAGGTATGGGGAAAGGTTAATCAGTATAAATCTACAAGTAGTTCCTTTGTTCTTTGCATTCAATTATACCACATTTCTGTGAATTATATTACAGCATACTTACACAGGGTGGTGAAACAATCCCTAATGTTGTTACCATATCAAGCAAATGTCATGCCATGACAATGGTATTTATTGCATTGAAAAAATAAAATTATATTATACTATAATATATTATATTTCCAAGAATAATTAAACATGATTAAATGAGAAAAGAGTACTTTACAATAATTCCCTCCCATCAGATCATTAATTATGGGTATACTTACTAACTAATACAGCATATTTAATAGTCTGTTTTATTTAAAATTGCTTTCTCCCAAATTGTCTTCAACATATGATTACATTTCCCCCCTACATATTAAATATTTAATGCTAGTTCTCTTGGAAGGAGAATTAAAAATATAAGAACCTCGATGTTGGTGTTGCTGTGGTGCTTTTTTTTCCCTTCCAAAAACAGCTAGAACCATACTTGTAAACAAGTTCATGATTGACAGTTTGAGACTACAGACACACAGAGAGAGAGAGCTGTGTTGAAGTCATATCCACCAGACCATGGGCGGGTTCCTCTTATGTGGCTACCAGTGCGCTGCGCGTGCATCATCACATTTTGCACTCACACTCGCTATGCGCACGCATCCTTGCATGATTTTGCTTACGCACATGCGCAGGAAGCAAAGTATCACTGAAATCTCATGATGGGACATGCAATTTTGATGATTTTTTGCTTCCGCGCATGCACAGCAAGCAAAAAAAGCTCAGAAATTTGGGAAAAAAGATGGCGTCGCGCGACAGACTGGCAAAGACAGCACCAGAGCTGTCGCGTGCAATTTCTGGTCTTCGGAGGGCCTCCAGGGGGGTGGGGAAGGATGTTTTCGCCCTCCCCAGGCTCCTAGAAGTCTGGGCAGAGCAAAAAACTGGAATGTCCGGTCCAACCAGAAGTCAGCAAATGGAATGTTTCCAGCCTCCGGAGGACCTCTGGGGGGGGGGAGGCCATTTTCGCCCTCCCCAGGCTCCTAGAAAGGCTCTGGAGCTTGAGGAGAGCAAAAAACGGGCCTTCCTCACCCTCTCCGAAGGCTGGAAACAGCCTGTTTCCCAACTCCCAGTGGGCCCAGAAGGCCCAAAAATCAGTTGGCCGGCACCCTGAGTTCACGTGCCCACCGATATGGCTCCACATGCCACTTGTGGCACGCATGCCATAGGTCCGCCATCACGGACCTATTCTATAGAACCGGTCCGAACTGGTAGGAACCCACCTCTGCTTCCAAGATTGGTAAAATGAGAACCCAGATTGTTGGGAGCAATATGCTGACATTGTAAACCGCTTAGATAGGGCTGTAAAGCACTATGAAGCAGTATATATGTCTAAGTGCTATGAATTTTGATTAAGGGACCATGAGGATGCTGCAATGGTCGTAAGTGTGAAAAATGGTCATAGGTCACTTGTTCAGTGTAGTTGTAACTTTGAACAGTCACTAAACGAACAGTTGTAAGGCAAGGACTGCATGTACTCTTCAAGGGCCCTTGTACTGTGCATTACAGTAGTCCACTGTAGGTGACCAGGCCATGAGATTACCATAAGCAGAGCCTCCTAATAAAGGAATGGACACAACTGGCACACAATATGAAGCTATGCAAAGGCCCTTCTAGCCATGACTGCCACCTGCTCTTTGACCAAGAGTTCCAAGTCTAAGAGGAAACCACACACACACACACACACGTTTCACACTGGATCTTTCTGGGCAGAGGTGGGTTGCTCCCGGTTCAGATCAGTTCTATAGAACCAGTAGCGGAAATTTCCCCCCGCTCACCAAACCGGGAGCGACGCCCCTGAACCGGCTCTCTTGGCGGCACCGTAGGCGGCGCCATCTTGTTTTTGGCTTCTGCGCATACGCAGAAGTTGGTTTTTGGTTTTCGGCACGAAGCGTGCACGCCCACACGGCGCGGGAGGAAGTGAACCGGCAGCGAGGTAAGTTAGAACCTACCCCTGTTTCTGGGGAAGTGCAATCCCATCCAATACCAAAGATGGCATAGTCTCAGGACCGCGTATTTCGGGATGCACACACTAAAGAATATTTTGCAATTTAATTACATTATAGAATTTGGTAACACTTATTCATCAGCAGGATATTTAAAAGAGTCAAAAACAGAACCCTCCCAAATACTAGTCCTCTGCCAATCCATAGACTACAGTATAATTTTAAAGATCAATCTTGACTAAAAGATTAACTAGGTGACCTGACTAGGTGGCTCAGTGGCTAAGACACTGAGCTTGTCGATTGGCAGTTCGGAGGTTCGAATCCCTAGTATAGGTCTCCTGCGTGAGCAGGGGTTGGACTATATGACCTCCAAGTTCAATTCCAACTCTGTTACCGTTAAAATATCCCCATCCCTTACTTTCAATTGATAATTATCATTTAAAAACAGGCTATGCAAGATCAAGAAAAAAATGGCAGACTAAAAGTGATTAACTGGGACCCACAGCTCTGCAGCTTTTAGATTCCCAAAAATTGTTCTTCCCAAACTCTGCAGCAAAACAGTGATTTTCAGCTGTTTGAAGAGGTTTTTTTTATTACATGACATAACAGTTAATTGTTTATTGGTCCTCTTTTGCCTTTAGCCTCCATAAAACTCTAAAATAAAGGAAAATGTAGCAATGTGCCTGTCGTAGTTCCCGCAGCCCTCAGAAGTGAAATTGTAAAAATAACATGGACTTCAGATGAAAGCTGTTGCTAAGACACTGAGCTTGTCAATCAGAAAGGTCGGCAGTTCGGCGGTTCGAATCCCTAGTATAAGTCTCCTGCGTGAGCAGGGGATTGGACTAGATGAGTCCCCAGGGAGTAGGGTGGCATATACCGTATTTTTCGGAGTATAAGACGCACCTTTTCACCCCCAAAAAGAGGGTGAAAACTTGGGTGCGTCTTATACATCGAATGTAGCTCCACCCACCCACCCACCCACTCCCACCCTTTGGCCTCTGTCTTCCAGCAATTTACCTGTTTGCAGCAAAGAGGGAAGAGCTTGTAAAGCCAAGCAAGTCACTAGCAGCTTCCCGCCGTACAGCTGATTTGCCACGTGGTAAAATGAAAGTGAAACTAGCTTGCAAAGAGGCAAATAGCTGGAAGAGACACGCATATTTTTATTTTCTGCTGAACTGGATGGAAGGGGGTAAGTGAATAACTATAAATGTCTGTAGAATGTTCAAATTATTAGACTTATTTTTTAAAGACTGCTTTATTATTGTTCTAGAGCCAGGGGCAATTTTAAGACTTGTGGACTTCAACTCCCAGAATTCCACAGCCAGCTTTGTTAGCTTTGCTGGCTGTGGAATTCTGGGAGTTGAAGTCCACAAGTCTTAAAGTTGCCAAGGTTGGAGATCCCTGTAAATCTAGACAACTTAACAAAACAAAGAAGCTTTTTAAAATAAATGCTTGCTCTGAAGAGGCCCAGTGCTATTGTATCTTCTTTTAAATAATAGGGAATAATGTATACTTCCAGAAATTTTAATTAATTTTAACAGCTCTGTACAAGTATAGTCTGAAATGTAACAGTGTCCTGTTTAGTATTAGAGTTTAGTTACCTTGGAGTAGATCTATTTAAATAATTGGGAGGAGTTAGTGTGACTACATTTAAGAAAACTTTCTGGCATAATGTACATTTCTCCAATTCTTTGCTATTTCTATGGGTCAAGCACACATGGACAGAAATACACAGCAAACAGTGTATATCATCTGTGCTGTTTGCTGTTTGCTGTTTGGCAAATTGCTTGGAGGCAGAGGCCTTTTTTCCTTGTTTTCCTCCCCCAAAACTAAGGTGCGTCTTATACTTCGGTGCGTCTTATACTCTGAAAAATACGGTAAGAATCCTAAATAAATAAATAAAATAAATGACCTCCAAGGTCCCTTCCAACTCTGTTACAGTTATGTTATCCTTGAGCTAAATAGATGCTGGGATTCTGTAGGGTTTGTTTTGGTGGAGCACAATAAACAGGATGCAATAGTTCGATTCCTAAATTAATTACCCAACCTCTGTCCATTTGATGCAGGAAACTTTACCCAAGTTTATTGCATGATTTCCTGCCAATTTTTTCTGTGACTCAACTGGAGAATATAACAGTACATGCAGACGCTTCCTCAGACCCCCAAGAGAAGAGACGAGTGCAATTAGTCACGTGCTTCACCTCAGCGGCTACCAGAACGTGTCATTTCATTTTAATGAAGGCACCATGTATTTTCCAACACGCTATTTATGAATCCTGATTTAAATGCTGATTACTGTTGTCAACAGCTTGACAGAGACTTCCTTCAGGGATTATTTTTTTTGGGGGGGAGCAGTTCCTTGTCTTTACTTTCTATACTTCAAGTTCACATCCCCACATTTATTTATATTCAGTACATTTAGAGAGGGGGCGGGGAAGAAGGCTCCTTCCCCTTTAATTATTTTCAAGCCTGAATCCCAGAGACTTCAATGCGATTAAACAGTCAATTGCTTTTGGATTGCAGCCCAAAACTTTTGTTTCTCTTCACTGAAGGATAGCAAGGAGGGGGTGGGAAGCACCAAATCCCCAAACTAAAATCAACTTCCCATCACGGGGAGCAGCCTCTGAGCACGTCATCCAGCCAAAGGCTTGGCAGTCACTTTCCAAAGTCTCCAGCAACCCCTTTTCTATCAACTGCTGCTAGAGGCCATAAAGGAGGCCATAAACTCTTCTGCAGGCGGATTGCATACTCTATCGATCAGCTCTGGCTCTTTGTCCATAAGGTCAATAAAATCGATGAATTACTGAGAGAAGAAACAAATAACCAAAAGAAGATGAATGGGTGTTTTACACATGTAAAACAGGTAGCCCTCGACTTACGACCACAATTGAGTCCAAAATTTCTGTTGTTAAGTGAGACATTTGTTCAGTGAATTTGCCCCTGTGGTGCCCACCACATACAGGTACTGAATGTAAAAGAGTTAAGTTGTTGTATAAAGTTAAAGTGTGGTTAAAATAAGGTGACCAGACGTCCCGCTTTTGGCGGGACAGACACGCTTTTCAAGCGTGTGTCCCGCGTCCCGCATTCTTTTCAAAAAGTCCCGCTTTTTTGAAAAGAATGCCGAAACAGCGGGACGTCTGGCCACCTTAAAAGGGGAAGCAAAAGAGAGGTACCGGAAGCAAGTCGGGCGGAATTTCAGCAAGGCGGCTGCCTGCTGGGGAGAGGGGGAAGGGGGGCTGCTCCTCCTCTCCTTCCCCCACCCCATCCCTAGCCCGGCCCTCGGAGGCGCCGCTGCTGTTGGGATGCTGCTGTTGGGAGGGGTGAGGGACGAGGAGCCGTCGCCGCTGCCATTGCCGGTTTGAGCTCACGAGCGGCCCCTCCAGCGGCGCAAACAGCCCTTCCTCATCCCCCTCCCCTTCCTTCCCCCGTCGCCTCGCTGCCGCCGTTGCCCTGGGGCCGGGCGGGCGACCGGGAGACCGCGGCGCTTGGATGCCTGGAGCTCGCGACAGAGACCTAGCCCCCGAGCGCTGCCTCGCAGGTAAGCTGCCGGCTGCCTCCTTTCCCCGTCTCCCGCCTCCCGTTCTTCGCTTGCCAGCCCGGCCCCAGGGCAGCTCCCGAAGGGGAGGCGGGAGGCGAAGAAAGGCCTCCCGAAGGGGAGGCGGGCTCCCGAAAGGCTGCCGGCTCCCGAAGGAATTGTATACACAAGTAAGTATGGAGCCAAACAGCTTTTAAATGTATGGTAAATTGAAAGGGGGAGGTGTTTATCCCAGTTCTCCAGAAGGGAGGGAGGATAGATTACATCATAAGGAGCCAGCCAATCGGATCATAGATAGCAGGGCCAGGAACTATAAAAGGCCTAGGTTGAAGAGCTGAGTAGAGCTCTGTTTGTGGTAACTTCCATGAGGGAAGGTTTATAGTGATTCTCTGCCTGAGTTTAACTGTCCAAGAGGGAAGTTAACAGGAGAGAAAATAGGCTCTAGGCAGTTCTGTGGGAAGCAGGTGCCAGGGTCAGGGGACTTTATTGATTGATATATCGTGTTATTTGTAGATAGAGATAAACGGTGAAACGTGCTCTAATCTATAGGCCTTAATCCAAAGAAGAACTGGGTTTTCTTAGATTTAGTCAGGAAAGCTAGGAAAGCTCTCTGAGGGGGTAGAAAAGGTGTAAAGGAATTGAATAGCTGGTTGTGGCTGTAAGAAATTTACTTGACATTTACTGAGAAGTTTGTATTCCAATAAACTGTTTTCTTGTTTGTTCGAGAAACGTGTCAAAATCTTTCTATTTCACATTAACATACACATAAAGTATATCTTAAGCAATTCTGCAGAGCATAGGGATATTATAACAGTAAAATCAAACCTCTAAGGAGAGAGAGAAGTGAAACAGAGGGTGTTACCCTTGGTCAGGGAGATATAAAAAAGAAAATTAAACATAAATCTATTCTGAGCACTATTTTACGCTACCAAGACATATAAAACAATAAACTGACTGGAGGGGGACAGGCGACCCTCGCAGCCCCATTTTACAAACTTTCTTGCCGCAGTTCAGTGGTGGGTTTCTACCGGTGCGGTCCAGTGCGCCATTCCGGTAGGGACCCGCCGATTGTGCAATTTGCGTGCGATGGCTCTGGTGCAGGTCCGTCACACGGCACCATCTTTTTTTCTGAATTTTTGGCCTTTTTTTGCTTCCTGCGCATGCGCGGAAGCAAAATCTCACGAGAAGATGCGCGCGAGAGAGAGATTTCGGCGATTTTTGCTTCCTGCACATGCACGGAAGCAAAATCGTGCGAGGGGATGCACACGTGTAGTGAGCATGCGTGTGCATGAAACATGATGATCCACGCGCAGCGCACCGGTAGCCATGTAAGAGGAACCCGCCCCTGCCGCAGTTGTTAAGCGAATCACTGTAGCTGTTAAATTCGTCACACTGTTGTTAAGTGAATCTGGCTTCCCCATTGAATTTGCTTGTCAGAAGGTCACAAAAGGGATCCCAGGACACTGCCACCATCATAAACATGAGTCAATTGCCAAGCGTCTGAATTTTGATCACATGACCAGAGGGAATGCTGCGATGGTCGTAAGCGTGAAAAACAGAACAGAATAGAATAGAATAACAGAGTTGGAAGGGACCTTGGAGGTCTTCTAGTCCAACCCCCTGCTTAGGCAGGAAACCCTACACCATTTCAGACAAATGGTTATCCAACATCTTCTTAAAAACTTCCAGTGTTGGAGCATTCATAACTTCTGGAGGCAAGCTGTTCCACTGATTAATTGTTCTAACTGTCAGGAAATTTCTCCTTAATTCTAGGTTGCTTCTCTCCTTGATTAGTTTCCACCCATTGCTTCTTGTCCTGCCCTCAGATGCTTTGGATAATAGTTTGACTCCCTCTTCTTTGTGGCAACCCCTGAGATACTGGAACACTGCTATCATGTCTCCCCTGGTCCTTCTTTTCATTAAACTAGACATAAGTCACTTTTTTCTGCACCTTTGTAACTTTAAACGGTCACTAAACGAACTATTGTAAGTCAAGGACCAGGGGGAAAAATGGTTTCCTTTAATATAAGACTGTCAGCTACGGATTGGAGGCTATTAAATAGCATCCAAAAGACATAGAAACTTCTTACTCTGCTTCCTGGTTGATTGGATTTTTATAGCCCGGATTTGGTATCGCTGCTATCATCACTGTAATAACTTTTTAGATATTGACTCAGCCTGATGCCTATTAGAAATGTTGCACTAAAGCTACCAGAATTCCCAGCCAGCTTGGTCACTGGTTCCCCTGCCAAGGAATTTGGAGAATTGCAGTGAAACATAAAGATTAGACTTTATTTTGAGGATTAGCTATATTTGCCTGTATTAATACATATTCATTCAGATAAGCCGCCCAGAGTCGTTTGCTACGAGATGGGCAGCAATTAAACAAACAAACAAACAAACAAACAAACAAACAAACAAACAAACAAACAAACAAATAATCTTGCTTTCCTACTCCTTGCATACTACTTCTATTCTTTTATGCAGATAGTCCTCGAGTTACAACATTTTGTTTAGTGACCGTTCAAAGTTACAACACACAGAATACGCTTGCTGCTGTAGCAGCATCCCCAGGGTCATGTGATCAGAATTCAGGTGCTTGGCAACTGGTTCATATTTATGACGGTGGGGGTGACCCGCAGTCACTTTTTGTGGCCTTCTGATGAGCAAAGTCAATGGGGAAGCCAGATTCACTTAACGTGTTACTAATGTTACAACTGCAGTGATTCACTTAACGAGTGTGGCAAGAAAGGTCGTAAAATGGGGCAAAACTCACTTAACTAATATCTCCCTTAGCTAATTTTGGGGTCAATTGTGGTCGTAAGTCGAGGATTACCTGAATAGGGACAGACACACCAGCAACTCCATCCTACTCCCAGTGGATTTCTTTCCTACTAGCTCCTGGTCTTAATCATCACCATTATGTGCCTTTCTTATATCCTCCATTCGTATGTGATCGCCAGTTTTTAAACCAGTGTCTTCTGGCCAAGCCCTCTTGCTTCTGTATCTCAGTAACTAATGACTGGGTATAATAAACCAAGAGACACTTGTACGGAACACTGAATTATGGTTCCCCAAACAAACCCACTTTGCAAACCTTTACAGCTTTTCCTGGAAGAGAAGATTGCAGAATCAGAGTTGAAAGAGGGCTTTGTCAATGATTTAAACCCCTTCTACCTAGCAAAGCAATATCCAGCCAGGATGGGCTCCACAACTTCCAGGTCCCACCCTGATGTTATCCAGTCTCCGAAGATCTTTATAAGGCAAACCTACGTTTTAGCTCAGGTGCTGCGTCAGAGGAAATACCTCAATTCCACACAGGAGATACACTCTGTAAAAAGGAGACAGACCACCCACCCACCCACCCATCCAAACACACTCCAAGAAAGCATGTGGGAGTCATGTAAATCCCATACATGGGAGTATGACATCATGTAACATCTGTATCTCTCTGAGAACTCAAGGGAAGATGGACCATGTATACCTGTCATATATAGCCACCTAAAGCATGAAGATCTGTGAGTTTGATTCCTGGAAGAAGGTTTGACCCACACAGAACACCATTTAGTTATCTATATCTCATGAGTCTCATAAAGACCTACCTGGTCACAATGTACCCTCAATCTTTGGAGTTGCAAAGCTTATAGTTTCTCATTGGTAGGGTTTTCCACATGATTCTGCTTCCAACTTGGGATTTCTCCCCATCCTGTTGAAATCATAGCATCTTAATACTTGGAAAATATCTACCTATTCCAGGGACGGGTTGTGCGTCCTCTCACACGAATTTGGCTCTCTGTGCATGTGCAGAAGGACAATTTCACTTCTGTGCATGTGCAGAGAGCCAAAAACAGCAAAAAAAATTCAAAAAAAAGATGGTGCTCGGACCAGCAAACAAGCACCGGAGCCGTCGCGCCGATATTATGCAATCGGCGAGCCCCTACCAGAATGGAGCTCCGGACTGCACCGGGAGGAACCCACCCCTGACCTATTCTGAAAGCCATCAGAGATCTCACTAGTAAAAGAAATGCGTTGAGAAAATTACAAGGAACTGACAAGAAGAGGCCGAGCGGAAGAGCTCTTAAAGAGAAACTATGGCAAAGCTTTTTCTAGGGTGAATTATATGGGGAACCTGAAGACATTAAAGCAAGTTTCATGCTACAGGTTTATTCGCGATCTGGTTGTGTAATGAATAAAGTGAATGTCCTGTTAACTCTACCTAATGTGGTTCTAATTGTGAGTGGGGAATAAAACGCTCAGGACTTTCCACCTGCAGTGATGCCACTGATTCAAATCATGTTCCACTGGAGTTGCAAGTGAAATGGATTTCTATTGATCAGAATGCCCACCCCATTTCGATCCTGGTGTTTATCCTGTCCTCTTGAAGCAAAAATGCCGCACTACTTTGCTGCCATTGTGCCGCTGTTTTTCAATTACAAGGATACTTGTCAATTACCAGCGCCAATCAGGTTGGGACTAAGTGCTCATAACTATCTATCACTTGATATATTACAAAAGATCATTGTAACACATCTGGATGAGCACTTCTGTAGTTTTCCCAAATATGTTTTTTTCCCCCAAAAAAGGCAACTGGACTTTCTTGGTTGTTGTTATTTTTTTCCTTTGAAAACATTTCATTCTCATCTAAGAAGCTCCTTCAGTACCTTTGGGACAACCATGATCTGGATGATTGAGAATCTCCATAGACACTTCTGTAGTTTGTACACCTGGAATGGAGACATCTGAAGCTCCAATGCATCTAAAAACCACGACTTTCTACACAGCTGCAGCAGCATTTTTTTTGGGGGGGAGGCATAGTGTTGAGTCCAGATTCTTACTCCAATAAGTCTTATAGGCCTAAGCAAATGTGAATAATGACATTTTCTTGAATTGCAATAGGTGCAAAATAGAGTCAAATCCTTGACAGCAATAATCTCCAGGAAGGGCAATGTTCCGTACAACCCAAAACACAGCATTGGTTTTTGAAAAATGCAACAGTAAACAAGGTGAGGGACTACTGTAATTAATACCGAATGTTTTTTTGACATAGGATTACTGTACTGGCAAAGCATGTAGGGAGGAAGATATGTGTATGTGTAGCAGTAGTGTGTTCTAAAACCCTTTACTCAGGGGTGAGTTCCTAATTTTTTATTACCACTCTGTGGGTGTGGCTTATTTTGTGGGTGTGACTTGTCGGCCATGTGACCGGGTAGGCGTGGCTTGCCGATCATATATTAGTTATTTCAGAGAGATGTTACTACTATTTTTGCTATTTTATACCTTACGTGAAAAGCTTTGCATACAAAGTGCGTGTTACACCATGGCAACACAGCAACCTTTATATGCAGAAAATGCTATAGTTAAAAGACAAGCAAGTCTCATACAGCATTTTTGGTTTCAGTCATGGATTCCTTAGATGAAAATATTGAGGACTGTTAAAAGAACAGTTTCTTTTAACAGTCCTCAATGTTTTAGTCTAAAGAATAGCAGTATAAAACTGCATAAAATTAACAGTATAAAAGGTTAAGCTTTCGGAAAACGCCCACTTTGGGAAGCTTTAGGCAAAAGCGAAGGAAAAGTGTCAAATGCGAGCTTCTTATTATTTTCAAGCGAAGGGATGGGGAAAGACTTAATTGTCAGGTTTCTGGGCATGCGCAGAAGAAAATTTTTTAAAAAAATTTTAAAATTTTTTTTAAAAAAATGGCGGTGCCCAGGCACCGGCAACTGACCGCACCGGTATTGTGACGTCACCGGCGGGCCGCTACCGGTGCTATAGAGTGGACCGCACCGGTAGGAACCCACCACTGCCTTTACTACCGGTTTGGGCGCGCGCTTGAGCACATGCGCAGAAGCGTCCCAGGTGGGTGGGTGGAGCCTCCCACCGCTGGCGCTACTGGTTCTTAGAACCGGGCCGAACCGGGAGCAACCCACCACTGATGTGTAGAATGAATTACTGTATGCTTCAGAGCAATGATGGATACAATCTACTGGGAAATTCTGCATGATCTTACTCTGAAATGTACAGGTATGAAGGGGAATAAGATGCATTTCCTATTAATTTAAAAAATAGCTTGGGTAGTGGATAAACTGGTGGATTATGGTCATAATTATCCTGTAATTGTGTCTCACTTTCATAACACAGCATGTAAGAAGTGTTGATGCTTCCTTCAATAGATGCAGAATAATAATTCATTTTCTCTCCTCTCCGCCCCCACCCTCTCTTTTGCAGCACAGAATAAGAAATAGAGAGATGTCCTGATCTGGGATCTAACTTCATTTTTAATATTCCTCAAAGGAGCATTATTGTTAGGCAATTCATGTATTAGATTTGATCTCCAAAAGCTCTTCCTTTAGGGAAATCCACACAGCACATAAACAGCTCCTCCCGCAGCTTTGAAAACCAGTGCCTGGAAAAATGTTATTTCCTCTCACAAGAGGCCATCATTTGCACCAGAACTTTAAAATTAGATTCTCCCAATGTCATACCTCAGAAAGCTATGCCTGCTTGATAAATATTTCTCCAGCCACTGTTGTGCAATGGACATTTCAGATTGTTCCCTTATTGTTTCTCATGTGCTTAATGATTACCATAAACAAGAAAGAGTTTTGTATCTCAATAAGATGATTTCTATTCATGTTTTCATTTTTTGGGGATGCTTAAATCCTTTTATTTCAAAATATTTTGTGGTGCTGTGAGAATGAAAATAGACACTACTCTGTTCATTTAATGAATCCTAATTTTCTATTGACTTTGCCATTTTAACTACTTTTTTCTTCCAGACAAGGCTAGTGATCCTTGAAGACTCATTTTATTTTATTTTGAGAGGGTAGGTTTTGAGACAAAATATGAGGTTTTTTTTTTTAATCATGACAGATTTTCTTGTAAACAAAGTATTGCTCTTCCCTGTGAACTAGAGAAAATATTGGCATTATCACATTATCACATCCACTAACCTTGGTGTGAACTCACCCTAATAGCCATTTTCTTATGCCTTATTCGCATGACATTCTCAACCCCAGCCAACATCTAAATTATCCTGAGATGTTCCAGCTTTGTGGGCTATTTACCTGTTTCTCCATAATTTCCTTAATAAAAGATGCATCAGATAACAGGACCTATTGGCTGTTAAGAATAGTAGATGCTCCAGCCCTGTTTATACTCTCCCAAAATTTACAGTACTTAAGTAATTGCCTCCTTAACTGTTGAGTCTCTGCCACACAAATGTTTAAAAATGGAGACACCCATCCACTAAGTAAAGCTGTTAGAGATATGTTGGTTTTTCTGTAGCTACATGGATCTATAAGACACTGAAAGTTGCTCGTTACATTAACTATGATTCTAATGGAGTAGAATTCCCTTTGCACAGAGAAGGGGTGAGTAAATGTTGGGTAGCTGGGGGTGACAGCCCTTGTGGTTGCTGTGATGACAAGAATTAGGTGGAGCTACAGAACACATTTGGGTGAAGTTGAGAATTTCCACAAGTGGTGAGTTCTTTGTTCCTTAAAGTGTGCTATATTTATTCTAACAGGGCTTTTGTATTTCTCAGTATTAAAATGACTGTTCCTTTGAAGGGTCACTGTTTTATAGATGTTTACTATTTGTGGTTTTTGTATCATACCAAGAACATATATTTGCCTTTCATACGTTCTTTTTCTCCTGCCATTGAATATGTAACCGTTTCTAAGGACATGCTCTGAATTCTTTCCAACTATGAAGTGGCAAATGATTTACTGCCACCTATTTATGTTTCACTCTTCAAAACCACAACAAATTCCCCTAAAATATGCCAGAAACACATTTGCAGAAGGCCGACAGAAAGAAGGAAAATTCTACAGGAGGAAGGGTTCATTGGACCAGAGTGTTTCAAATTGTGTTACACAGAACCTTAAAGTTGGTTGGTTCCATGAGAGACTAGGGGCAAAAAAAGGAAAGGAAAGGAGAAAGGAAAGGAAAGGATAAAGGAAAGAAGGAAAGGAAAGGAAAGGAAAGGAGGAAAGGAAAGGAAAGGAAAGGAAAGGAAAGGAAAGGAAAGGAAAGGAAAGGAAAGGAAAGGAAAGGAGAAAGGAAAGAAGGAAAGGAAAGGAAAGGGAGGAAGAGGGAGAGGGAGAGAGAGAGAGAGAGAGAGAGAGAGAGAGAGAAAGAAAGAAGAAAGAAAGAAAGAAAGAAAGAAAGAAAGAAAGAAAGAAAGAAAGAAAGAAAGAAAGAAAGAAAGAAAGAAAGCCACATAAGCTCTGCTTGATCAAGGGTTCTGTTGTTTGAAAAAGTTTGAAAAAAATCTGCTTTAAGTAGTTTGGATGGGGAATGTGAAAGAACTAAGAAAAGCTCTGGACACAGATGGGCAGATTAAGCCTTTTATTGGTCCATATAACTTGCAAATTTGCTCTTTCATAAATCTGTTCTGCTATCTTTGTGCTTCAGCACACAAAACAGCACACAAATCAGCACACACATTATTTCAAAATGTGTTTTTTTTAATTTAAAAAAAAACTCAGTGCAGTTGATCCAAGAAGATAATTTATTATTAAAATATACCTTCTTTTAGATATTGACTCCTGTCTTAAATCAAGGTATTTGCCATGAGACATAACTGCAAATGATGTCTTTATCTATCAAGACAAAATAGTACCAAGGATTGTCAAGTGACTTTCTCACCTGAAGCAGATCCCACATGACATTTTGATAGTTTTTTGAATCAAGAAAGTGCAGATAAAATTCAGAGAAATACAAAAAACATAAAATAACAGCAAAGCCTTGAATTGCCAGGCCTTGAAGTAATAAACTTTGCAAATTTTTGCAGCAATTTACATCATTTGCATGGTGGTATCATCATGCAAATGACATAAATAAATTTAAAGGCTGTGAATTAATCATATTATGAGGCCACGTCTTGCATAAATTGCCACATTATGTATTTACCTATTAAATAGACATTCATAAAGAATAAGTAATGCCTCCACCCAATTAGACCATTACAATGTGGTTTAACTCGGGGGTGGGTTCTAACTTAACTCGCCGCCGGTTTGCTTTCTCCCGTGCCACTTGGGCACGCATGCATGCACAGTGCTGAAAACCAAGCTTCTGCGCATGCACAGAAGCAAAAAACAGCTTCTAGCATGTGCAGAATCCAAAAACAAGATGGCGGCGCCCACGGACCGGCAACAACAGAATTGGCTTCATGACATCATCACCGGTTTACTAACAGTTCTAAAGAACCGGTTGGAACCGGTAGGAACCCACCTCTATAGAACTATATTCTAATCCAAACCAACAAGTGGAATTATACAGAACACATATTGTAACTGTAACTCATCTATCTGATGCTATTTCTTCTCCAGAACAATTTCCCTCATTTCCATATTTTTATAATCATTTGGGATAATTGCATAATGCATCTCAGAATTGTATTTTTATTATGTTTATTTCAAGACATCACATTAATGAATAATAATACATACACTGGGATAAATTAAGCCAGGCAATTTACTACCTGCATAGTAAAACTTAAAACTATCTAGGACATAAATATAATTGGCATAAACGTAAATATATCATTATATAATCAGATACAGTCTACTAATAAATGCAAAAATTCCCAGTACAAATGTGACTACTAAATCCTCAACAGAGATTAATTTACCTGCTTATTATATTCTTAAATAAAGATTTTTAATTTTAAATATTTTTCATCTATGGACAGGCATGATGAAATATGGAATCTATTTATACAAAATAGGTTAAAAAATAGGTTAAAATATAAGTGTATTAGAAATATATACCCATTTGAATAAAATTTACATTACATAATTATTAAAACAATTATAATTATTATAGTTATTCGTTTTAAAACACTCTTTATATGCTGTTTAAATAGTTTTAAAAATCCATTAAATTATTTACAAATAAATTAAATACATTTTGAAATAATTGTACAATTATGATTCTTGGTTTATTTCTTAGAAACAGAGCTGACTTAATAAGAAGAGTATTAGACGCTATACTCATTGTTGCGTTTAGGTGATTTAAAAATGTGTAGTACTGCAAAAGATAAAAATAAGCTTATTTTAATAATTAATTACTCCACCCTTTATCATGAATGCTTGAGGGATGACTAAGGGCCAACCAGTCTCTTGCAACCCAACATCTTACATGATATTTTTGTAGGAAAAATTGGAAGAAGCCCCATATGCCATCTGGGATCTTGGCAAAAAGGTGGGATGTAAATATTACAAACACATACATTTAGCATCAAATAATGATTTTTAATGGGTTTATCAAACAATATATCCAACCTCTTCTACTTTGTTCAGTCTCATTATAGAATATTATCATAAAACATTAGCAAGAATATTGAAGTTCTTAATAAAAAAAGCAGAAAATGATGTAATTATTTTGCTTGCAGATGATATGCTCATTTTTCTTCAGAATCACAGCAAACATAATTTAATTGCAGCTTGAATAAATACATTTTCTTCATTAGTGGCTTGGAAGTCAATTTAATAAATCATCTGTTATGTTAATTAAGATTAATTACAAAAACCTCTTCAAAAAGCTACTGGCCTTGATTTCTTATTTATAGCTTACTTAAGAATAATTGTTATAAAATATGCTTCTCTTTTGCACAAGGTTAAAATATAATTTAAGTCATCCAAAAACTTCCTTGGTGGAATAGTTCCAGTAAAAATAAATGCTTTCCTAAAATGGGGTGCTTTTTCCAATGTCATTGCTTAGTACTTTGATTCATATATTGAAGATTTTTTTTCATGTACGTGTCTCTATTTAAATAAGTCATAACTAACTTAGGAGCATTGAACTGGGTCTCTTTTCTAGTAACTGCATAAATAAATGTTCATAGTTTCAACATATCTAGAGCAATAAACTGTAGCTTTTCCAAGTCCTGTAATTTCTTTTCTGATCTCCTCCACCTACCGTATTTTTCGGAGTATAAGACGCACCTTTTTCCTCCCTAAAAGTGGCTGAAAATTCAGGTGCGTCTTATACTTTGAATGTAGCTTTTTTCCAGCCCTAACTAGGTGCTAACAGATCTTCCCAGCTCTTACCTTGCAGGCTTTTTCATTGTTACTCTCTCCAAAGAATGTTTTTCCAGCCCTAAGTCTTTGCAGGGTTTTTTTTCATTGCTCTACTTGCTCCAAAGAAGTTTTTTTCTAGCCCTAACCAGGTGCTAACAATTTTCCCAGCTCTTACTGGCTTGCAGGCTCTTTCATTGTTACTCTCTCAGAAGAATGTTTTTCCAGCCCTAAGTCTTTGCAGGGTTTTTTTTCATTGCTCTACTTGCTCCAAAGAAGTTTTTTTCTAGCCCTAACCAGGTGCTAATGATCTTCCCAGCTCTTACTGGCTTGCATGCTCTTTCATTGTTACTCTCTCAGAAGAAGGTTTTTTTAAGTCCTAACCAGGGGATAAAATAATGTGCTGAAGCTGACCAGACTAAGGATGCTAGCCAGATGAATACCTGGTAGGCAGATTGTTTTCCCCTATTTTCCTCCCCAAAAACTAAGGTGCATCTTATACTCCGGTGCATCTTATACTCCGAAAAATACTGTATGTTATCTGTTGTCTTATCCATTCTTGTTTCCCTGAACATATCCATATTTTCTTTTTTTAAACAGTTTTTATTAAAATATTTTACATATGTAAGATGTGCAAAAGTAGTCAATAAATGACCTTGGTCTAATCAAAGAAGTCAGTTTGTCCATCTCAAGTTACATTATCTTCACCAACCATTCCTCCATGGTGGGGAGTGCCAAATCTTCCCATCTATGTTTATATAATAATCTTGCCTCAGTAATCATATATTGAAATAATCTTCCATGATGTTTTTGCTGTTTATCCATTAGATAATTAGCTAAAAGGGAAAGTTCTGCCTTCAGTTGAAACTTAATCTTTAAAATCCACTGTATCAATATTTTATTTGAATTCAAGAAACAATTAGTCTTTGTTTGATTCATGCTCAATTCTTCTTGCAGCCCATGATACTTCGTAATGATCTCCAGGGTCATAATTTAAAGGCCACTATTTTTTTTTCTATTTTTTTTTTTGCAAAGCTGAGTTTTAAGAGACATATTTGCGTTGGAAAGACCACTGTTTTAACTATGATCTTTATTAGCATTAAAGTGTCCTTGTCTAGAATTGTCATTCCCTTCTTCCTTAAAATTAATTTCATCTTTATTTCTCTAACACACTGTTCATCTGTAGCTATTTTTAAGCTTAGGGGAAAAAAAGCTATCTACCATCTTCAATTCTTCTTTATCCATTACAAGTTCATTAAGCATGCCGGCTGATAATGTTTTTGTCTTCTCAATTTTTAAAACTCACCTTTGACACTTTCCATTTTTACTTTTGTTATGACCCTTTCTAAGAGATGACAAATAGTTACATAAAGGTACTATATTTCTGTTCTTCAACCCAAGGAAAAATGTACCGTCACACGTGGCATTCTGCTCATTTACCAGCTCTTGTTTTGCCACTGGATGTGTGCTTAGGCCTTTACTGTTTAATGTAGAACACGTCAAAAAAAAATTATTGATGGATTATCCCAACTTCATTTTTCCTTCTCCTGAGCATCACCACGTGTCACTCTTCCTTTTTATTCTTAAAACTCTATATTCTAAAGATTATGTTTGTGAAGAAAAAAGGCAAAAGAGAGAGAGAAAAAAAACAAAGAATGGCTAATTAGAGTAAAGAAACAAAACCATTAGAGCAGCGGTTCTCAACCTGTGGGTCGTGACCCCTTTGGGGGTCGAACAACCTTTTCACAGGGGTCGCTTAAGACCATCGGAAAACACATATTTCCGATGGTCTTAGGAACCGAGACACTGATCTTCTATCCATCTCCAGGCGGGTCCACCCACATGCAAATAGACTACTGCAAAAAAAAAATCTGTACCATGGAAACTTCTGAGCATGCACAGAAGCCAAATTTCCGGAACTGCGCATATGTCGCCATCTTGTTTTCGCCTTCTTTTGCAATTTTTTTTAAAAATTGGCACTGCGCATGCATGCGCACGCAAAGCGCACATGTGCCCATGAGGCGTGGCCATGCAGCACAGGAGGAAGTGAACCGGCAGCGAGGTAAGTTAGAACCCACCCTTGAGTTTCCTAATAATTTTATTATTTTATGGTTGGGGGTCACCACAACATGAGGAACTGTATTAAAGGGTCGCGGCATTAGGAAGGTTGAGAACCACTGCATTAGAGGTACCCTGTTTTCCCCAAAATAAGACATCCCCAATCGGGCTTTTGAGTGCATGGCAATAAGGTCAGGGTTCAAAAAAATATAAGACAGGGTCTTGTTTTCAGGGAAACACAGTAGGACCTTCCTGAGTGAACTGGCAGATTCTTGGATCATCTCAACACTGAAAAGTATCAGCTATTGAGATGGCTGCACAAATCTGAAATAGGGAACGGATCACAGCAGAATGTTTCTGCACAGAAAGATAATTTTGTGATTTGGTGGTGGTTTGATTTTTTTTTTGTTACCAAAAAAGCTTAAATGGCCTTACAAAAACTCTCCCTGTTTCCTTCTTAACTCGTTTTTTTAATCACCATTTCCACTATAGGTAGTCCTTGACCAATTGGTTAGGGTTGAACCAATTGGTTCAAAGTTACAATAAAAGCTATCGGATTCCAGAGTTCTGACCCTCACCCACCTGCCCACGGACACATAATTGCATTTTGTGCAATTAACAATTGATTCACTTTTATGCCTGATTGTAGGATTCCTCTGTTATATAACTACAACCTTTTTGGCCAGTTACCAGCAAAAAAAACCCCAAAAAACATCCATAGGAATATATTGATTTGCTTAACGATCAAGGTGTTCACTTAATAACCGCCACATTCACTTAACAACCATGGTATTTGCTTAACAACTGTTGCAAAAAAGTCATAAAATCAGGTCTGGTCACAAGGGTGCCTCAACTTATAATCATCGTGACTTATGACAGAAATTCTGGGGTCCATTATGGCCATAAGTTGAAGACTACCTGTATACTGGCCAATTCTTTAAAAGCAACCCTGAGTTCAAAGCAGTCCATACCTTAATGCAAGCGGCTTTCTATTTCCATGTTAAAAGAAATGCTGAACAACATTTCAAGCGTGGTTTTTTAATAAATATTTTGAAATCTTTCAATATGCCTTGGATTGCATTATAATGTATTTATTCCAGCATGTACCTACCTCAACATGAAGCTATTGAATGTCATTACCAGCTCTTACTTGTTTCATGGCTGACCCCAGGAAAACAAGGTATTGTTAACTGCCATTTACATGAGAAATATTGCAGGTGATCCAACAGCATTACATTTGCTGGGGAGCGGTGGGGGTTTTGTCCTTTTTTTCCCCTCGCAACTCTGATTGTAATTTTTTATGCTACCATAATGGAAAAATCACCATAATTATCCAAGCTGTGTTTACTTCTACAGTTCTGTTTCTTTCAATTCCCTACAGTATAGCATATTAGAAGAATCGAAGGTAATCACTTCAGCCTTCAAGAAAGTGTGGGGGGGGGGAGTAATTCCACAGAGTTTGGTGCGAATAACATGTTTCATTAACACAGCAAGAATGGCAAGATCTCAGCAGCATGTGAAATAAATAACAATTGATTGTATTAATGTGTAATATAGTAAGCTGTAAAGAACCAGAATGGTTAGAATCATGGAACACAGCAAGCCATAATGTTGTTAGATTTGTTTTGGGCCACCGTTATGTGTGAAAACATTTCCTTACTATGTCATTAACAAGCATATCGATTGTAGCTGTTCGGCTCATGCACACACATACACACAGAGAGAGAAATAGGGAGTGCAAGTATGAATGGACATGTTGCAATGATGTGGGAACTGTCAATCAAATCATGGCAATGCAAGGTATTTCCTTCCTTCCTGTAAATATAGGAGGGACCTGGCAGAGGAAGGGGTGGGGAAATGGAGGCAGAAGGCCAGGTCTGAGGAACATTCACAGCCTCAGCCTAAGGAAAACCCATCTGTCACAGAGCCGGGGTTAGGAATCTATTTAGTGCCAGAGCAGGCAAGCATGGGCTGGCTGTAGATATACTGCATAATCCAGTGGAACCTGTTTATAAACCATTAAAAGCCAATGGGTTTCCTCGTTTATATTTTAATCCAGTGACTACATTGTCTCCTACCTTCATGTTACACTAGACAAGATGGATGGATGGATGGATGGATGGATGGATGGATGGATGGATGGATGGATGGATGGATGGATGGACGGACGGACGGACGGACGGACGGACGGACGGACGGACGGACGGACGGACGGACGGACGGACGGACGGACGGACGAACAAACAAACAAACAAACAAACAAACAAACAAACAAACAAACAAACAAATAAATAAATAAATAAAACTAAAAAGATAAGAATTTCAAATCCAGAAAAGGCTTGGAGCTGTTTGCAAACGTTGTAGAATCATTCATTTAAGAAGAATGTGAATGATGTGTTTGTCTCTGAAAAATGGCATAGAGTAGACACAAACTCTTTTAGTAAATTTGTAGCACAAATCTAGATTCCCAAACAAGATTTTCCTCCTCACTCGAATCTGGGTCTAGGACAACTCAACACAGCTAACATGGTGCAGCCAACTCATCATGGCCAACTTGGCACTCCCAATTTGCCACTGTCAACTTGCTGTGCCCAACTCCCCATGGCCAATTCACCACAGGACAACTTATCACAGGACAAGACTTATACTAATATCGAAGAAATGGTGGAATAGATTTTTTTTGTTATTTTAAATACTTACATTAAATTGTTGAATTGTCCCGCAGGGAATTGTCTTGCAGTGAGTTGGCCATGACAAGTTATCCCGCGGCTGTGGCCAAGCCGAGTTGGCTGCACCAAGTTGTCCCATTCTGCTCCAATTTTCTCTCTTACACTTCATCCTTGCCCTCTTTGAATTCTTACCTTTATTTCTTACATCTCGTTCATTGTCTTTACTTGAGAGGCTATTTCACTGACCTTTCAGAAAGATATCTGTGTGAATGCTAAGCTAAAAATAATCCCCCAGGTCTTTTGAGCTGATATATTACCACTTGTGTTTTTCCAGCTCTTGACACGTTCATATTTATGGAGATTAGTTTCCTCAGTTAAGAGTTTCCCTAACAGTACTGGCTGTGTAGAATGACAAGAAAATCTTTTGTGTTGAGAGAAAGAAAAATGGAACCAGATAAACTCCGTTGTTGTCAAAACACAAGCTCCTGGAGAAAGATGATAATTAAAATTAAACAGGACCAAATGTATGGGCTCCAAATATAAAGGTAGCCTGTTTGTGAGAGCCACAGCCACAGTTTTGGCTGAAGCACTGCTTAACACAGCTGGAAGCAAACCTGCATTTAATTACTATATGATGGGGCTGATGGTGATGATGAAAATAAACTAGCCTCTGCAATATCTGCTCAGATCTGTTCTTCTCTCAAATCTTTGATTACAGTGGCTACTGTGTGGATTCAATAGGCCTGCTTAGAATAAACAGAAACAACCTTATCCCACCCATTAAAGGGCAATGCTAGTCTTTATACCTGTTGCTATATTCTTAGTCACTGTAAAGTAAGCTGATAAGAAAAAATATGAACTCAGGATAGAATTAAAAAATAGCATTAACTGTTTGTTGTAGTTCAATTAGACCTAGTTTGATATAGTGGTTAAGGCATCAGGCTAGAAACCAAGAGATGCTGAGGTTAGTCCCACCTTAGGCACAAAGCCAGCTGGGTGGCCTTGAGCTAGTCACTCATGTTCAGCCCTTGGAAGGAGGCAAGGGTAAACCACTTCTGAAATCTTGCCAAGGCACTGGTCCAGGGGTGGGTTCCTCCCGGTTTGGACCGGATCACCTGAACCGGTAGCGACCCGCTGGCGACATCACGATGGCGTCACGGATCCAGTTCGGTCGGTGCCAGTCTGTGGGCACCGCCATCTTTCCGAATGTTTTACTGTTTGGAAGTTTTTTCCTCTACTGCTGCTTGAAAAAGGGCCCTCCCGCCCACCTACCTTTATTCCTTCGCCCAAAACACAGCTGATCAGCTCCTCAGCTGTGTTTCAGGCTGATTATAGTTACTGAGTATGTGCGGAAGCAGAATTGCACGAGGGGACGTGCACGTGCGTGCTTGCTCTGCTCGCACGCAAAACATGCAAAACGTCGCGATGCGAACTGGTGGTGAAGGTAAGTGGAACCAACCCCTGGACTGGTCCAGGTATTCACCAAAGACCAAGACTGTCACAAAACTCAATAGATCAATTGCTGTTCTTTAGAAAGCTGACCCTGCCTTGCAGTCAGAGATGTTCAACTTATAAGGGAAAGAGATAGGAAGCGAGGAAGTAGTACCGTAGAATATGACCAACTGGAAGAATGTTAAGCTGAGACAATGAATTTCAAATGACTTCTCATCTAATTTAAACAAAGGATGTAGGAGTATAAGTAGATTAACACATTGTTGCAAATTTCCCTATATCCTCATATATTTTCTCTCACTGGTTTTGTATGAATGGCAGCAAAACGGTGGATAATTTTAAGCTTATCCACCGAAGCTTAAAATAATTCAGATGGAGGCCTTGGCCACGCAACAGATGGGATGGAGTTCGACTGCAGAATCACAGACGCCATTTTGACACCATACACACACTTTATGGGTAACTTGGTTCATCAATCCTCACACTGAATAGAATAAGAGAATAAGGGAGTTGGAAGAGACCTTGTCACTCAGTGATTATTGCCTGTTATATGTATATGCAGGGAGCTGCATCCCTATCTAATATAATGGTTTATTCCTGAGCACGAGATTGATATGTTCCTAGTACGCATGTGTACATTCCATTCTCTCTGTCCATTCCTTTCTGTTCCCAGCTTCTGTGTTTTTATAGCAGAGATGTAATTAATAAGAATTTATTGTTTTTGTACCGAAATAAATATTTCTACTTAGAACTTTAAACTGCAGTTTCATTTCTAATGTCAGAGTTCCAGGAAAAGATCTATTTTCGCCTCTAATGAGAGTTATTCTCATCCTGACAGACCTTGACCCCCTGCTCAAGCAGGAGACCCTATACCCGTGGTGGCGAACCTATGGCACGCGTGCCAGAGGTGGCACGCGGAGCCATAGAAGCCGGCATGCGAGGGTTCCCACCGGCAAACCGGAAGTGCGGAAAAACGCACTTCCTGTTTGCCGGTGTGCTGTTTTTTGCACTCCGGAGGGTTCAGGGAAGCTCCCTGAAGCTCCGGAATGCAAAAAACTACAAAACGGACAAACCGGAAGTGCACTTTTCCGCACTTCCGGTTTGTCCGTTTTGTAGTTTTTTGCATTCCGGAGCTTCAGGGAGCTTCCCTGAACCCTCCGGAGTGCAAAAAACAGCACACCGGCAAACCGGAAGTGCGTTTTTTCACACTTCCGGTTTGCCAGTTTCGTCGTTCCAGGCTCCGGTAAGCCTTTGTGCGGGGGTGGGGGGGTGTGCGCATGCGCAGGGGGCAGCATGGGGGGGTGTTGTGCGCATGCGTGTGGGGGGGAGGGAATGGGTGTGGGCACACAAGCGTGCGCAAGCGCACCCCCCCCTTTTTGGCACGCGAGCTGAAAAAGGTTCGCCACCACTGCCCTATACCATTTCAGACAGGTAGCTGCCAGTCTCTTTTTAATGGCCTCCAGTGATGGAGACAACTTCTGGAGGCAAGCTGTTCCACTCGTTTATTGTTCTCACTGTCAGGAATTTTTTTTCTTATTTCTAGGTTGCTTCTCTCCTTGATTAGTTTCCATCCATTGTTTCTTGTCCTGCCCTCAGGTGCGTTGGAGAATAGCTTGACCTCCCTCTTCTTTGTGGCAGTCCCTTAGATATTGGAACATTGCTATCATATCACCTCTAGTCCTGCTTTTCATTAAACTAGACATACCCAATTAGAGAACAGAATTAATACAGATTTGGGAGGAATTGGATAAAATGATCCCTGAAAGATATTTCTGAGAGAGGTGTTAGCACTCTAAGGCAGCGGTGATATCTACTGACCTTCCCTACTGGTTTGGAAGTGCACGCTTTGCGCATGTACCACCGTTGCACACGGTATTTTACCCTCTGCACATGCGCAGGAGGCTTTGCACATGCGCAGAGGGTTAAAAACAAGAAAATGGCGACATTTGGGTGGGTGGGTGGGCGGAGCCTCATGTTGCTGCCGCTACCGCTTCTCCGAACCACCAGCAGCCGCCGCTACCGGTACACCCGAACCGGGCCGAAACGGTAGCATTTCACCCCTGCTTCTAAGCAGTATTGCACAACTGGATCTAGCACTAGCAACAGCTCTGCTTTGCATTCAAAACATCTCATTTCTTACCTGAAAAGTTCTCTGATGATATCCTGACTTTGCTGGAAGTTTTCTAAGCTCAAAATAGCTTAGAATATTTGGAATACCAGCCATTTCAATTTCAAAACAAGCTCTCCAAACTCAATATGAGACGTTTTGAGCTTAAAACATGTTGAATTTGAAATGTACGGCAGATTACTACTAGCAATTATTTAAATTTCTCACAGTGCCCGACAGGCAGCTGCATCAGAAATTATGCATCATTATGGCTAAACCCAGCAACCAATGCTACTTTGACTATTGCACCTTCAGGAAGAAAACAAAATTGATGACCCTGAGGCTTTGACAGCTGCCCTTGTGGAAGTGAGAGAATCCACCTGTAGCTAGGCTTCTTGCTAATTTATTTATTTATGTTATACTGTAATGATTCCATTGGTTAAGAGTTGTAACAATCACACAGCTTGCACTAGCATTAAGGAAACATTCATTGGTGTGAACTGGGGTAAAATTGTGCTCGCCGGCCCACCCGGGCTCCTTAGGGCCCCGATAGGAAGGAGTTGTTGGAGCTGAGCAACCACCACAAGAAAGAGTTGGCAAAACAGCTGGCTCAGTTCAAATTGGATCTTAATGAGAAGGAGGCTCAGCAGAAGCACCTCACTGAGGACTACCAGCATAGGCTTTCCAAACAGAGGGAAGACCTGCAGGAGTGCAAGGCCAGGTACCGGCGCCTGGAGGCTCAGCAAGCTGAGATGGTCAACCAGTTCCAGGTCATGATATAGTCCCACTGGAACAAGGCCCTCCGGCTCTTTGCCACCAGCAGCGCTTCCCTCCAGCCTTCGCCCAAAGCCCTGCACCAGGAGGCTGAAGCAGACCCCAAGTTGGAATTTCTCCTCCCCTCCGACCCACACAAAAAGACCCCGAAGGGGGAGACTCTCTGCAGCAACACAAACGTCCATTGCATGTATCCAGCCCAGGGGCCGTAGTTTGAGGAGCCCTGATTTAGTGCAATATAAAAAATGCAAATAATTTTTCTGCAGACCACCAAAATTTTCTTGCGGACCACCAGTGGTCCACGGACCACCAGTTGGTGACCGCTGCTTTAGACAGCAGCTAAGAGAGATGAGAAAACTAACATCTCCCACCACTGTAGTGTGTTCTACATGGAGCTCCCTTTAAAATCTATTAGACGTTTCAGTTGATAGAGAAAATAGTTAACCATATGCAGACAAGTGAAAGCCAATTGAACAGAACAGCATCCTTTCTTCAGTTTTGCTGCACAGGTTACCAATATATTTCTGGGTACCATTTAAACTGCTGCTGATCATCCATACAGCCTGCCATGGCTTGGATCTTGGTTACCTTGGGGTTACTAGCTAATTTACCCGTTGCCACAATATGGCAATAATATTTGCCTCTCAAACCCTCTTTCATGGGGCCGAAGAGATGATAGTCTGAAGGCGCTAAATCTGGTGAGTATGGAGGATTATTATTTCAGTGACGAGGAAGTGAAAACTGCAGTGAAGAAGTGGCTCAAAGAACAGTCAACAAAATTTTACGAGACAGGGATACATGCTCTCATTCGAAGGTGGAACATTGCTATTGAGAGAAACGGTGACTATGTTGAGAAGTAGGGATGTGATCCACAGAGGACCAGCTTCATTTTGATGTATGCTACATGTTCCTGTGTTTGTAATTATACCTGTCCTAAAGAAAATGGAATTATGTTTTGACTCACCCTCGTATATAGCACTGTAGGCAATTAAGCAGCAAAATTTTAAAAACGTGGACAAAGTTGATTAAGACATACAAATAGCTGTGCAGCTAAGCCATGTCTCTGAGAAAGCTACTTGAACCACCAATGTAAGATGAAGAAAAATAAGTATCATTTGCCTCCAATGTTAATTGGTAGAGAAGTAAAATACCTCACACTCCTTATGATACAATAAAGGAAAAACAAATATAATTATAATATAGGGATCTCCAAATAATAATCCCTTATGCAGGTACACTGTAGTCCATATGCAGAACAATGGAAAATGACTGCTGTACTTTTGCTTTTTTTTTTTCAAACTGTAAATGGAGTTTGTGTTGTGGTGAAGATGAATTTTTTTACCAACCTAAAAGCTTTCCATAATTCTTTAGAAACTTGTTTAATGGTACATTTTAGAAGACAACAACCCAGCAGGCTGGAGTGACAGGAGTCCCCTAATATCCAGGGACATCTTTATTTACGAGTAGTCTTTTTTTTAATAAAGTTTTTTTATTTTTTCCATTATACATACATAAAAAACATTCGTTTTCCATCAACAGTGTCATCTGGTTTTACATCTTTTTCTTATACCTTTTTTCAATTTTCTCTCGTTATATTCCCTTTTATTCTTTTTTCAATATATTACACATTTTATCTTGATATTATATTTCTTACTCATTTTCTTTCTTCAGTTCCACACTCCTTTCTTTTGTTCTATCCACTTGTAAAACATCTCCCAAACCGCATAATATTCTATCTGTTCTTTATCTCTAATTGCTAATGTTAATCTATTCATTTCTGCACAATCTAATATTTTCCTCAACACTTTTTCTTCTTCAGGTAACTCTCCTTTATTTATGAGTAGTTTTCAATTTATGATAATTAGACCAGAATTTCCATCACTAAGCAATGTCATTGAGTCACACCTGATTTTACTACTTTTTTTTTTTGCTGTTGTTGTTAAGTGAATCACTTGGTTGTTAGGCAAATCCAGCTCTCCTCTCTTGATGGGATACTGCAACAATCGTAAATACATGCCAGTTCCCAAGTGCACAAATTTTGATCACATAAACCACAGGGATACTGCAACAGCTATAGGCGCAACAGCAGGTCATAAGTCACCTTTTTTAGCACTGTCATAACTTTGAATCAGGGGTGAAATCCTCCCGGTTCGCCCGGGCCAGTCCTTCGGCGTATAGACGATGGAACTGGCGGCGGTTGCGGCGCGGAGCTTCTCCTGCCCGCTTTCCCGGCCCGGCTGACCACAATCATTTGGGTTATTTCTCCCTCTGTGCATGCACGCGCATGCACAGAGGGAAAAATAACCCGAATGGCGGCGTTTAGCCGGGCCGGGAAAGCGGGCGGGACAAGCTCCGCGCTGCGACCGCCACCAGTTCCATCGGCTATACGCCGAAGGACGGGCCAGGGCGAACCGGGAGGATTTCACCCCTGCTTTGAATGGTTATTAAATGGATGGTCATCAGTCAAGGACTACCCGTATTTCCTGTATCTCCATGTACGTGTCCACATTTATTGTTCCTAAGAGATAGCAAAGATAGCATTGGCTGCACTATGTTGGTGCTTCTAGGCATGCATGTCCTCTGACCATATTTGAAGGGTCAGAAGCCACATCTCAACCTTTGGACCTTCTCAAAGCTTCAGGAGGACATCCTCCGATTGGACGACTTTCCTGCAAGAGATGAGGCTGAAATTATTCATCTATTTCCTTCTGCTTTTGGATGCGTGCATTGAAGTATGAAAATGGGAATGGGAGTCCCCTAGGAGGTAAATCGTTCTGGTCACGCATCCCTTCCAAAGTCTTGAAATCACAAATTTGGCAGCCAGTTTAAAGACTCCCTTCCCCCCCCCATGCCTCAGTATTGAGATGGTTACTGTGCTGCCTTCACACAATGTAATGCAGAATAGTTTCTGGCATGGGCAGCGATGGGAGGCTTTCATGCCATCCTTTCCTTTCCTACCCATGTCATTTACCAGCAGGAAAGCTAACCACCAAATGCACATCTGAACATGGGCAAGGGCACGAGAAACTCCCACTAGTATTTTATTTTGCCCGACTTTGCTAGTGGATTTTCATTGTGGAGATACTATTCACTTGTTATTTAGCCAAAACTTGCACACACACACTCACACACACACACACACACACACACACACACAACCCCAAACTGAGATTCTCAGTTGTTGGAATAGCTACTTCCCTTCTTCCGGTGCCTTAAAATCGTGTTAGGTCTCTTTAAAAATGTGATTTCCAGCCAACAGAAGAGCCGAGTCCCAATTAAAGGAAGCCCCTGTGTGTGATGGAGGGAGGAGGCTTCCACACAGAAATCTCCAAAGACTTCTTCAGCTCTCAACAGTGCAACACTTCTCCTCCTTGTTAGGCTTCTGGCTAGGAGACTGAGAAATTCACTCCACCTAGATCCAGGGTCTTACAGCCAGACAGTTGGCAGCAACAGGAAGCAGCAGGAAGTGAGCAGATTGGCCACATGAAAAACTGAGCAACTGAAAAGGAGATACACTACAGCTGTTTCTTTCCACTGAGTCCCTCATTTTATCTACCTAGGGGGGGAGGGAAATGGTGAGCAAAATTCTATTTTCTGGTTTCTTTTTCCTCTCCTGTCTGGCCTGTTCCTTCTTCTTTTTCTTGGCCTAGAGTACTCAAGATGGCCTCTTTTAAGTTCACCAACAACCCACAGAAGAGCAAAGCAATCAGGTCCCTTTGCCCAAAGTGACTCCAGCAAGGTGTTATTTCATTAGCTTAAGTAGTGCCGAGGCTCACAGAAACTAATTAGGTTTATTTGGACTTAAAACCAATGGAAATATCAGTAGTGAATGCATTCAGTCTTACATGAGGTTGGTAATCCCATCTCCAATCCCATCCTCAAAAAGAAGAAAATGGCTGACTTAGGGTGTTAGTGCTTCTTGCAGACCCAGCTGAAATGATTATGGAGAAAGTCCAGAAGTGGTATTCTATCAGTTCGGACCGATTCGGGCGAACCTGTAGTAGCAACCTGTCCGGCGCTATGCCGTCCTATTTAGGGACGTTTTGAAGCCGCGCGCATGCATGTAAACCGCGGGTGTGAGCAAAGCGCATGCACGGAAGGCTGCATGCCTGCGCGCTCACATTTTCGGTGCTGGACAAACCAGTAGGTAAATTATGTGAATCCCACCTCTGGGAGACACATAACCCAGTGACCAGACAGTCCCACAGCAGAGCTGCTGTGCTAACCGTAGCCTGGCTGACAATTAATCTCCTTCTCAGGGGTGGGTTCCACTTACCTTCGCCACCGGTTCGCATCGCGATGTTTTGCGCGTCCCCTCGTGCAATTTCACTTCCGCACATGCCCAGAAGCAGGAATTAGCCCAAAACACAGCTGAGGATCTCATCAGCTGTGCTTCGGGCGAAGAAATAAAGGTCAGAATTCACCCACAGGCAGGCGGGAGGGCCTTTTTTCAAGCCGCGGAAGGGGAAAAATCCAAAAAAAGAGATGACGGCGTGCACGGAACGGCAACGACAGTGACGTCATCAGTGGGTCGATACCGGTTCGGGCAATCCGGTCCAAACCGGGAGGAACCCACCCCTGCTCCTTCTCCACAAACCCTACAAGGTCTACATGGGAAGTTTGGTGTGGCAATAGCATGCAAGAATACCTTCAACCAACGTCAGTCTTGCTTCAGCAACAGACCAGCCACAAGAGAGGCTACCTCATGAAGATATGTCCTCTACAAATGGTTAGTGGGCCATTGTTGTACAGGTAGTCCTCAACTTACGACCACAATTGAGCCCAACATTTATGTTGCTAAGTGAGAAATTTGCTAAGTGAGGTTTGCCCCGTTTTACAACTTTTCTCACCACATTTGTTAATGTGAATCCCTGCAGTTCTAAATTAGTAACACGGTTGTCAAGTGAATCTGGTTTCCCCATTGATTGTGCTTGTCAGAAGGTCGCCAAGCGGGAATCACGTGACTCCGGGACACTGCAACCGTCATAAGTCTGAGTCAGTTGCCAATGAATGTAAATCATGTAACCATCATGATGCTGCAACGGTCGTGTGAAAAACGATCATGTCGCTTTTTTCAGTGCCATTGTAACTTCGAACGGTCACTACAGGTAAGTCAAGGACTATCTGTACTAAAGCAAGTAAGATCTGGCTGGTGCCAAAAAAGTAGTCAAGAGACCGGCCAAACAAATTCTGTTGGCAAACTTAAGCAAATTACAGAACAAGGAAGTCAACCACATATTTGGGCATTCTTACATGA
Organism: Diadophis punctatus similis; assembly: GCA_023053685.1. Classification (NCBI taxonomy): domain Eukaryota; kingdom Metazoa; phylum Chordata; class Lepidosauria; order Squamata; family Dipsadidae; genus Diadophis; species Diadophis punctatus. The sequence continues at coordinate 143,734,771 of JALIGW010000001.1, read as the reverse complement.
GGGTTTTGCACAAGTTTAGACTTACTTTCCTGATGTCAGTGTTGGCAGGTTTGGGAAATGAATTACCCATATCTCTGGCTGGTGTATATGAAACCAGTGCAAAGCTGGTTCTTGCCTCTGAATCACTATAGTTATGCTGAGATGTCAGGCTGTCTGCTTGCCAATTGGCAGGAATTCTGACCTTACCTGTCTTCCAGCTTCTAGACATACAACAATCATTACTCTCCCTTCCCCCCACCCCTCCCATTAACACAGAGTTTAAACAGCTTGGGTGTACATATTATTTGGAATTTATCTTCCCCCTTCTTCATTCTTGAATAGATGTATTGGAAAAAAGAGAATAGTGGCAAGACATGCCAGCCTGCTATCATTTCATGAACACAGCAGGCAAGAGATTTACAAGAATAATGCTATCTTACAGCCCAGAAGTTTTCCCTCAAAGCAACCGCTCCGGTTTGTTTGTCTGATTTTTTTGCAAGCAGACATGCTGCAAAAACTAGGCATTTTTGTTATTCGCACAACGTTTATTAAAAACATGAATCTGAGATGCTAGCAATTTATTCCTTTTGTGATGTTGTTGCTCCATCACCAGTAATACCTGTAATGTTCAAATGAAGCTCTTTGCATTCTTTCATTGGTCAGCAGAAATGAAAACAGCCACTGTCAGTTTCAACTTGTTTGTGAAGGATTGGGAAACAAAAATAACAAAAAAATACCTAGTTTTTGCAGAATGTCTGTGTTGAGTCCTGGGACTGAAGAGGCTTGAGACAGGCTTTCAAACAACAGCTCTTTGTTTAATTATGTACAAGATCCAGCAAAGAGCCAGGCTGACAGCTTCCCCTTTTATAGGGAGCTGTCAGATGGCTCAGCCAATCAGCAGTCTCCATTTTCCCGCTTGAACAGCAGACCTTGGAGTAAACAGGCAGTCTCAATATACAACAGTCTGCTATCTACCAAGGCTTTTATGCAGAGAAAACACACAGGGCTGAATGATTTAAAACCAGGATAAATTCTTGAGCTTTTACTCCAAAATTGTCAACTTGAATCCTTACACTTTTCCATTCTGTTGTGCAACATACATTCTTTGAGACTCAGAAAGGGATATTTTCAAGGAGAAATGACTGAGCTACAGCTCTGGACAAAATGTCCACACCATACTCCATAATCAGATTGGATCTTCTCATCTGATTCCCTCTCTAACAAAGATTCATCCGGAGGGACCATGACAATGAGCCACGTGAATGAGACAGACCTCTGTTTTATTGGCCCCCAAGGAACCAATTATTGGAGGGCTCTAAACAAGCAAATAGGAAATCAGATAGTTAAAACCAGGTTGAGCTCTATAGCAAAAGCATGAAAAAAATCGGCTTCAAAAGTTGACTGTAAAATATGGTGTGTTGGGCTGATACTCCACCAACATACACATACATTTAAAAAAGCTTTTTGGCTGTCATACTTAAAGGTAGTCCTATTATTATCCCAGAGAACACTCTTTCTGTGTATATTTTAATCACCTTGCTTTTGCAACCCACTTAGCACACATTCTGAGATAATTTACAGAGCAAGCTGGCTTTAAAAATATGGAGCAAGACTAAGGCCAATATGTTTCTTTAGTCACAGGAAACAAAATCCATCCCACTTAAGAATTCCAATTTGTGTGTTATTATGAAGTGCTTCTCCCCCCCCCCCCCCCCCAATGACAACAATTCCATTGCATTAACAAATCTGGTGTTTTGGGCAGGCAAGATGTTTAAATGTATGTTGCTTTAAAGCTCCCAATTTCCCTGAAAATATTTATCTTAGAAATTTACTTTAGCCATGCTAAGCTCTCTGGTCATTATCCAAAAAGCCTCTAAGTTCATCCAATACTCCAGCTGTATGTGTTTCTCTCCAACAATGAATGGCCAAAGTATGTTGGATCCTGCATTTGTCTGCTGATACCTTTCCCCAAGGAGTGGTCCCACCATCACAGATGAGACAGGCATTGGCATTTTTAGTGATAGTGTTTGCATTATATAACTCTGCCCTCAGGGAAATTCATCAAATGCCTGCATTGTTCTCTTTTAAGTGCCAAAGATATACATTTTTAAAATTCTCTCAGACTTAAAAAGTACCTTTTAAGAGATTTTTACATCTGATTGTTTTTCCGTATTCTTCAGAAGCATTTTATTAGTTGATTTGATCTTTTGATCTGTATATATGTCAACCCACTCTGCAATAAGAATTTTAAACTAAATTTCTAACAAAAAGGACAGCTGTGTTGGCAATGGGAGAGAAAAGGAAAATGGGCAGTTTTCCCTCTGTAGATAAAAACGTGTTATTCTGAAATCCTAATGCACACTGATTTTATAACATAGATGTTCAGTAGTATAGGAAGGCCCCTCTCGCCAGATTAAAATATTCTTTGTTCTTAATATTAAAAAGAGGCAGAATATTACATTTTCTAAAAGGAGAAATGGAGAAACATATTCTTAAAGGCAGAAAGCAGCCCCAGTCCCTGCATAGGAAAACAGCCTCAAGCAGAAGAAACTGGTCTTTCGGAATGGAAATTTTGTATGGATTCAGGAAGACTGGGCCAATAGAATAGAAAAGAATAGAATTTTTTATTGGCCAAGTGTGATTGGACACACAAGGAATTTGTCTTGGTGCATATGCTTTCAGTGTATATAAAAGAAAAGATACATTCGTCAAGAATCATAAGGTACAATACTTAATGATAGTCCGGGTACAAATAAGCAATCAAATCATATTAGGAACCAGTCAATGTAAATTATAAGGATACAAGCAACAAAGTTACAGCCATACAGTCATTAGTAGGAGGAGATGGGTGATGGGAACAATGAGAAGATTAATAGTAGTGCAGACTTAGTAAATAGTTTGACAGTGTTGAGGGAATTATTTGTTTAGCAGAGTGATGGCGTTCAGGGAAAAACTGTTCTTGTGTCTAGTTGTTCTGATGTGCAGCGCTCTATAGCATCGTTTTGAGGGTAGGAGTTGAAGCAGTTTGTGTCCAGGATGTGAGGGGTCTGTAAATATTTTCACAGCCCTCTTTTTGACTCGTGCAATGGAAGGCAGGTTGGTAGCAATTGTTTTTTCTGCCTCTGTCTCTGTCTTGTTGGGTTGCAGAACCAAACCAGACAGTTATAGAGGTGCAGATGACAGACTCAATAATTCCTCTGTAAAATTGTATCAGTAGCTCCTTGGGCAGTTTGAGCTTTCTGAGTTGGTGCAGAAAGAACATTCTTTGTTGTGCTTTTTTGATGACGTTTTTGATGTTAGGTGTCCATTTTAGATCTTGCGATATGATAGAACCTAGAAATTTGAAGGTCTCTACTGTTGATACTGTGTTGTCTAGTATTCTAAGAGGTAGAAGTATGGGAGGGTTTCTATCAATTTATTCATAAACAAAATGCACAGAAGGTTGGAGCTAATGGGATTAAGAATTTACATTCCCACACTCAAATTCTAAGGAGAGCACATGAATTTTAGCACATAATAGGATTAACCCATCACCATTGAAATAGTAAAAGGCATAAGGCTCGCTACATTGCACAACCCCCTGGAGCATCTCAATCACCCTATAAAGATCCATCCACTCACTCAGCCACATGCTTTTGTCACTGAAGTTTCTGGAAACCAAATAAACAGAGACTTTGTTTCCATGTGGCCTGCATTTTATTTGCAGCGTCTTTCTCCCGGCTTGGAACCGGACCAGATTTTTCTTCCAACAATAGCCAAAGCAATCCATTAAAAATGTATGTTACCAATATTGCAGAACTCTGTCTAGATGTGTACTCTTATAAACTAGATTTTTATCCCTTAAATAGTGTTCAATGAATTTTTTAGAAAATACACACTTCAACAACCTGCTTTTCTCCTGGTGAAATGTCTTTTCTTTTTACAGTCTATCAGTACTGATAGTATGGAGACTTCTTGGTGATGTACCCCACCATGTAAAAATTGTTGGGAGGGAAATAAATAAAATGAGGGCATCTACTGGAGGAAAAAAAACATAAATTCTACTTGATCCTGGTACAGAAGTGGGGGGGGCAATTCCCTTTTGTGCACATCAGGGGTGGGCTTCAAAATTTTTAGCAATGGGTTCTCTGCCCTGTTGCTGGGTGAGCGTGGCCTTGGTGGGTGTGGCCTAGTTGGTCTCCTGCACCACAGCGGCGGGCGTTTTTGCCCTCCTCAGGCTCTGGAGGTTTTCTTCGAGCCTCCGGGAGGGCAAAAAACGGCCGCCCCAGGGTTTGGAGGCCATGTCTGGCATTCCTGAACTTCCAGTAGGCCCGTTTTTCACCCTCCCAAGCCTCCACGCACACCCTGCACTTACCTGCATCCAAAACAGGCCACGTGGGGACTTCTGGGAGGGGTGGGCGGGGCCAGCCAGGAGTTGGATTTGGGGGTTCTCCGAACTGCACAGAATCTTAGCTAGAGGTTCTCCCAAACCCCTGCGAACCCCCAGCAGCCCACCCCTGGTGCACATCTTGTTAAGAAGAGTTTCTTCCAAACCAAATATTATAGAGAGGTTGCTACCACTGTGCCTGCATATGCCACTTTAAATTCTTCAGCTTCTCGGAGAGTCTCTGAGCCACATTATCAAGACCCACCCCCCGTTTCCAGTGGTGGGTTCCTACCGGTGCTGTCGACTCTGCCACACTGGTAGCGGCCGGCAGATTACACAATTTGCACGCGACAGCTCCGGTACCATCTTCACCAGTTGGTCGCGTGTTGCCATCTTTTTTTCAGAAGTTTTGAGGGTTGCTCTCTTACCTCGCTACTGGTGCGCCGCATGTGCATCGCCACATTTTGTACACTCACGTGCTTGCTACGCGCGCATGCCCCCTCACGCGATTTTGCTTCTGCGCATGCGTGGAAACAAAAAATCACCAAAATCGCGCGCGCATCCCCTCACAAAATCATGGCGATTTTTGCTTCCTGCGCATGCGCAAAAGCAAAATCGCATGAGGTGGCATGCGTGTGTAGCGAGCGCGTGAGTGCACAAAATGTGACAATGCACATGCGGCGCACCGGTAGCGAGGTAAGAGAGCAACCGCCCCTGCCCCTTTCCCTTCAACTTAAGGTTATAAAAAAAGACATTCTAGGCCTCTTAGAAATCGGGTGAGGTCAACAGTGGACAGTCTAAGGGTAAAGTTTTGGGAGTTTGGTGACGAAATCATTACCTGACATTGTGGTTTGGTGACCAAACCCCCAAAACTTTACCCTTAGACTGTCCACTGTTGACCTCACCCGATTCCTAAGAGGTCAGTAAGGGGCATGCATAATTGCACCAGCGTGTCTACCATCCCTGTCCTAATGTTCCCTCTTATCAGTACCCATTTTATGTATATAAACAATGTTATATCTATGTATATTACCAATATGTACTTGACAAAAATAAATACATAAATACATAAATACATAAATCAGTAAATAAATAAACTTTGCTCCTTCCCTCCCCCCCAAAAAAATATTTATGTGACATATCCCAGTAAGAGATATATTACAGAAAATTTACTGAATTAACCTTCTAGATGTTCACAATGGAAAGAATTGAACATTTCCACAATACCTTTCCCAAAAGATTGGCTGTGGAAAAATTAAGGGAATGTGTTTTCATGTCTGAAATAACACCCCAACTGAGATAGGAAGCTTTGATCACTACAGTAAAGTACAGTTATTGATTACAGCATAATGTTTACGGGACGGAGGGAGGGAGGGAGGGAGGGAAGGAAGGGAGGGAGGGAGGGAGGGAGGGAGGGAGGGAGGGAAGGGTTTTTGTTTATTAGTCATATATATATATGTCATGTTGACAAGCAGATGAGACTATACATTTCAAGACTGTTATGAGACTGAAAGGAAAAAAGAAAAGTGGTAGTTTTGTAACTATAATCCTGGAAGATACGATTATATTAAAGGGAAAATTATCAGATACCTGCATTGTTCTCTATTAAGTGCCAAGGATATACATTTTTTAATTATCTCAGACTTAAAAAGTATGTTTTAAAAGATGTTTATATCTGATTGTTTTTCCGTATTATTTAGAAGTATTTTATTGGTAGACTATACATTTCAAGACTGTTATGAGACTGAAAGGAAAAAAAAGTGGTAGTTTTGTAACTCTATAATCTGGAAGCTATGATTATATTAAATTCACTGCCAAGTGCTCAGGATAAAAAAAATGTGAGAAGAAGAAAAAAGAAGAATGGAAGGCAACAATGATCCACAGAATTCTAACTGAAATCAATAATGTCAGTCCCACATAATTGTACTTTATCTATTTGAATAGAGTCTTGGGTTTCAGCGCTATCTGCAGAGGGATTGCTAGGAAAGAAAGCATTTGTAGTCTCTTGATTAGATGTCATTAGGAAGACAGGCAGTAGGAATAAAGCTGGATTTTTATGGGCATTGTGATGAACAGAGACTGGCTGTTATTTTGTCCGATGGTCTTCAGTTCTCGTTTGAAATAACATTATGCTGAACCTTCTGCTGCATTCTGCTTCATTTCTTAATTTAGTACTGTGCTCTATTGTGACTACCACTATTGTGAAACTGCTTCTATGGTGCCAGAGCTCCATTTCACAGTAGTAACTTCATGTGACATCCAATTCAAGCCATCATCAGAGGCTATAGCTAGACAGTCGGAGATTTGTAGAGCTACAAATGTTAGGAGCTGCAGAATTACTATCTGGCTGCATATCTCATAGTAGGCAGACAAGACCCAGCTATATAAAAGTGTGGCTGTGAGTGGCTAATGTAGCACTTAACCCTTGAATGTCTTCGAACTCTTCGCTCATAGGAAACATGGAAGGAGTGGGATAATGCATACCTGTCCCTCAACACCGTACAAAGATCTGGGATTTATTTATTTATTTATTTGGTCGCTTTTATATGCCGCCCAACTCCCGTGGGACTCAGCCCAGGTTTGCACACAGATAGTTATAGATAAACTTCTGGTGCTGAAATCACCTTTATTATTTCTTTTGTACAATGATAGACATGGGTCATCATGGAAGGGGAAAGAGAAGAGATTAAATAATTCTTTAATTTAATTTAACCCCCTTTCAGGCTCCATGATTCTAGCCTGATTATATCACATCACACCACCAAATTCGGCCTAGAAGAGAAGTTAATCCATCAAACGTGAATGAATCCAGAGTTTCCAATCACAGTTAAGCTAGACCTTTTTCATTTTCTTTTCCTGGAATAACAGAAAGCAATATAAAAGAAAGTCAAAAGTACTTTTTTGATAACTTGTTGACAGAGTCACAATGACTCTGAGAAAATCTTCATGATGCCTACAGAGAGACATCTAAATGAAACAGTTCTCCCTGCATTCACCCTTCATATGATCCACAATCCAATATTCATTGTCAGCTGTTCTTTGCCACACAGTATTTCACAATTTTGACATTAAAAAGGCATTAAGAATCACTTGTTTATCGTTAAACCTGGTCATTGCTTTATTATAATAATACTCTTAAACTCATCTAATCCCTTCTTGAAAACTTGAAAGAATTATCTAAGTAATGGTGCAGCATATTAAGTAGGTTCCCAAGTAATTTCATCACATTCTTCTCCATTAGATGGAGATGTCTTCTATTTCTACTTAAATATAGCTATTACTGTATTTCGGTTCTAGTACCTGCCCTACCTGAAACTAAGCTTCAATTTTTTTCACATTTATCAAAAGCCTAAACCTTGTGGAATGAATTAATAGAGAGCATTCAAAGACAGTATTTGTTTTTAAGGCACGTTAATGCAAAACCTGGCAGAATACATTCAGGCTATGGAAAGAACACAAGGAAATAGCAAAGGCCAGATGTAGTGTGGGGAACACTTGTTCCCACCCTATATTTTAAAAGCCTTGGGTTTGCTTTTATGCTGTCCAGGTATGTTGGCTAGCTTGGCTAAAGATGAACACAGGCTGGAGATGGGTTTTCATAGACAGCACAACCAAACAAGAACAGAACAAGAAATAAATTTGCTAATATGAGGTGCTTGAGCAAGCTGGCAATTTATAATTAAGTGCAAACTGACTGACTTCTACTAGAGAGATAAAGTTGTTCTATCTACCATAAACACATAAACAAGGCTGGACAAGCCATAATTCAAGGATTATGTGTGAGCCCCAAATTCTTTTTCTTTGAGTCACCCTCACAATGTTTCTGCCACCAACAATCTGTTGAGCTAAGCAGCCCTACATATCCAGGGAAGGGTTAAATGTAGCAGATACTACAATTAGTAATACCTTATTATAGCTATGATTTAAGCAGTTGTTTGGTGGGTGTGAGGTTCTGGAAAATTCCTTTAACCTTAGCCTTTTCTGTAACCTCTTGTTACTGTTTATTTTCTTTCATTACCTTTCATTACTGTTACCTTTATTTTCTTTCATAAAATGGGTTCTGTCCCCAGAGCATTTGCTACTCTGGCAGGATAGGGTTATTTTATAGCTTATAGGTAAAGTTTAGCAACACTGACCTTACTGGCCAAAATAGGCACAGCATGTTCCCTTAATAAGGAAGTGTTCAAGATTATTACTTACTTCCCCTTTCCTGCCTTGTCACTTTCTGTTACAAAGCATTGATGGAAAAGAGAAGAGAAGTGAGGCCATTCCGGCCTCCATCTTCCATTCAGAGAAGCCATTCACAGTTCTTGAGCTGCAATCTTGACCTAACTGAAGGTATCGCAGCTGAGCAACGTATCATGACACACCTTTAGGCAGTTTAAGCTCTGGAGGGGTGTAGGGACAGTTATATTTTTGGCCTAGACTGTAAGTAGGACATGTTCTACTTAGGATAAGGTGACCAGACGTCCCGATTTTGGCGGGACAGACCCGCTTTTTAATGATTTGTCCCGCGTCCCGCCCGCCCTCTTTAAAAGTCCCGATTTTTTGAAAGGGGCGAGGGAGGGCTGGGGGGCGGGCTCTCCCCTGCAGGGACGGCCGGCCGCGGCTCATGGGGGGCGAAAGACAAATACAATTTTCGGCGGGCACGGCTTTGCAAGGGCTCTTCACAAGTTTGGCAAGTTTCACAAGAGCCGTTCGCGTGCAGGGCAGTTTATAAATAGCGGCCGCCAGGTAGGGAGCCGGCCGGGGTTGCGCAGGGCTGGGGGAGGCTCGCTAGCCCGGCAGCTCCGGCCGCAGGAAAGAGCGGGGGGGTGCCGTACTGGGAAGGGCCAGCAGTCGCCGCCGCCTGAGGGGGCCACCCCCCCTGCCCGCCCGCCCGCTTCGCTGCAGGGGACGCTGCACCGGATCCCGAGTCGCGCCGGCTCTCCCGCGGCCACGATGCCCGCTGACCTGATGGAGAAGAGCTCCTCCTCGCCCGCGGCGGCCATCCCAGCCAGCGCCGGAGGAGTCAACGCAGGACGCCCGCCCGCCGCCCACGGCCGGCCCGAGCTGAGAGGCCTGCTGCTGCTGCTGCTGCGGCTGGGCCCCCAGTCCCGGCGGCGGGAAGGCTGCGGCGGCGGCCCCAGCCTGCTGAGCCAGCGCCGGCCCGAAGGCCATGGATGCGACTCCTTCGCTCGGGCCGCCCCGCCCACCGCGACGCCGGCCTTTTCGAGAGGGCGGGGCTGCATCAGGCACCTCTCCACCGTGTCCTTCACCGCCCTCCAGTGCATGCCCGGTGCCTGATGCAGCCCCTGATGCAGCGTCCCCTGCAGCGAAGCGGGCGGGCGGGCGGGCGGGGGGGGTGGCCCCCTCAGGCGGCGGCGACTGCTGGCCCTTCCCAGTATGGCACCCCCCCCCGCTCTTTCCTGCGGCCGGAGCTGCCGGGCTAGCGAGCCTCCCCCAGCCCTGCGCAACCCCGGCCGGCTCCCTACCTGGCGGCCGCTATTTATAAACTACCCTGCACGCGAACGGCTCTTGTGAAACGACATTAGCGGTCTTTTGCCCTCTGCGCATGCGCAGCGTTCTGCGCATGCGCAAAGGGCAAAGCCCGGCGTCCAGGCGGCCCCGCCCCCCGTCGGTGTCCCGCTTAAAAAAAAAAATCTGGTCACTTTAACTTAGGAGCACATGCTCTTTTAAGGAGCATGGCTCTAGTTGTTATTCATGTTGTAATCATATACCATTGCTTATTATTTTACAGTTTTACTGGAACTTGCAGCGTTGAATAACATACTGGGTTGCCAGCATACTTGGTTCCATGCACTCCTCCCCACCCCCACTCCATCACTATTCTCTTACTTATCTTTTGATGAGTTCAGGAAGTCAGGGTAGAGAAGGAGGCTCCCTCGTTGGGCCACATGGCACAATCAAGAAGAAGAAATCCGGTCACTTTTACTTCCATTGCAATCCTTTCCTCTCCAGCCAGCATAAACTACTATGATTTCTTCTTAGCTCCGCCAGCGCTAGTTTTATGCTAGTGATGCTAAGAAGAAATCGCACCAGTTTTGGGTTCCTTGCAAGCCTTTCTGCTCCAGCCAGCGTAAATTGGCAGTGATTTGCCTTGGCTGGGGAGGAAATGATTGCCATGGAAGCAAAAGAAGTGGGGTTTTAAGACTAGCATAAAGCTAGCACTGGTGGCACTAAGAAGAAATTATGCCTTGAAAGCCTTTCCTCTCTAGCCAGCATTAATCTGTGCTATTTCTTCTTAGAGCCACCAGCACTAGCTTTACACTAGTCTTACGCTGGTGGTGCTAAGAAGAAATTGTGCTTATTTTGGATCCTTGAAAGCCTTTCCTCCCCAGCCAGCATAAAACATTATGATTTTGTCACACAGTGATTATTGCCTGTTATATGTATATGCAGGGAGATGCATCCCTATTCATTATAATGGTTTATTCCTGAGCACGTGGTTGATATGTTCCTAGTACGCATGTGTACATTCCTTTCTCCGTTCAGTCCTTCTGTTCCTAGCTTCTGTCGAAGCAAGACGTGCCTTTTGATATCAGAGATGTAATTAATGAGGATTTATTGTTTTTGTACCGAAATAAATATTTTTACTTAGAACCTTAAACTGCGGTTTCATTTCTAATGTCAGAACTCCGGGAAAAGATCCATTTTCGCCTCTAATAAGAGTTATTCTCATCTTATCAGATTTCTTCTAAGCACTGCAGTTCTAACTTTACATTAGTCTTATGCTGGTTGTGCTAAGAAGAAATTGTAATGATTTACACTGGCTGGGGAGGAAAGGATTGCCATGGAAGCAAAAGAGATGGGATTTCTTCTTTGCTCTACCAGGATAAGATTAGTGTAAAGCTAGCACTGGTGGTGCTAAGAAGAAATTGTGCTTATTTTGGATCCTTGAAAGCCTTTTCTTTCCAGCCAGCATAAATCATTACGGTTTCTTCTTAGCACCACCAGCATAAGACTAACATAAAGTTAGCGCTGACTATTGAAATATGTATGCAATTTATTCTCCTTGTCCCATAGGAAAGGCATGCCAACCATTTTGTAGGTCATGTCCCTCCAGCGTTACCGTAGTAGTCTTTTGTTTTTTAAGTTAATCCATTCTTTAACCCATGTCAAAATTGCAGCTTTAGTTTCCAGTCAGGGAGCCCCATCCTGCCTCTGCTTTTATCATCCTGGAAGTCTGTTAATTTTATTCTTGCTTTTTTACCTGCCCAAATAAATTTTGTTGTAAATTCAACAAAGTTCAAATCTATTAAAAAAATTTATCTAATTTTATGGGTATAGTTTGATGGATCATGATGCATATATGGCAAGAGATCAGGAAAAAACATATATATGAAAGTCCCTAGGTGGGTATCCACAATGGAAGCAATAATCCATCCAAATACTTTGGACACGGAAAAAATGGTTAAATATCAACAGCTTCTAGATAGTCAAGGAAATCTAAAAAGTAGACGAGAATTGGAAAATCAGGGTATAATTATAGACTGGTGGCCATATATGCAAATTCAATCACGATACAAAAAAGATAAGGAAGAGTACGGATTTGAGCCGAGATGGTGCAGTGGTTAAATGCAGCACTGCAGGCTACTGCTAGTTCAGCAGTTCAGCTGTTCAAATCTCACCGGCTCAAGGTTGACTCAGCCTTCCATCCTTCCGAGGTGGGTAAAATGAGGACCCAGATTGTTGGGGGCAATATGCTGAACTCTGTAAACCGCTTAGAGAGGGCTGTAAAGCACTATGAAGCGGTATATAAGTCTAAGTGCTATTGCTATTGCTATTTGAGATTGTCCCACAACAATTAGATAAAATATTGATTGGCCCAGATAAAAAATTAATAACAAAAATCTACAAATACTTATTAGAATTTGACAGAGCAGAGGACATAGTGAAGGGTGTTATGATAACATGGGCAAAAAATATTGGACATAGTATAGAATTAAAAGACTGAGAGAAAATTTGGAATAGAAATCATAAAATAACCAAATCGGCAAAATATAAAGAGAATCAGTATAAAGTTTTTTACGGATGGGATATGGCACCCGCTAGATTAGCAAAGATTTATCCAAATTCAAAACTAAATTGTTGGAAATGTGGTCAAATACAAGGTAACTTCTATCATACATGGTGGTTATGCACGGAAACAAAAAAAATATTGAGTTAAAATTCATAGATGGATACAGGAAATAATAGGCGGTCAAGTAGAATATACTCCAGAGTTATTTTTGCTAGGGATTGTTAAAGGGGAATATAATAAAACAACCACATATATTATATTACATATTATAACAGCTGCAAGAATAGCATTTGTTCAATGCCGGAGACAAAAGAACTTACCCTCCGAAAATCTAGTAATTAAGAAAATATTGGATTGTGCCGAAATGGACAAATTAACAATTGAACTGAAAGGACAAAAGGATTTGGAGTATTACGCAATATGGAAGAAATGGTATGATTGGATCAAAAACAGAAGAATGTAAAAAGCAGTGATAAAATGAAAGTAGAAATAAAATGTATAACTGGAATGTATGAAATATATATAGATTGAAATGTAATGATTTGTAAATAATAGGTAAATGAACACAGTTATGTAACAATTATGATTATTTGTTTAATGACAAAAACACAATAAATTTTTTTTAAAAAGTTAGCACTGGCAGTACTAAGAAGAAATCACACCACTTAATGCTGGCTGGAGAGGAAAGGCTTGTAAGGAATGAAAATAGGCATAATTTCTTTTTAGTGCCGCCAGTGCTAGCTTTATACTAGTCTTATGCTGGTAGAGCAAAGCTTCCACTGCAATTCTTTCCTCCCCAGCCACGGTAAATCACTACTGATTTACCCTGGTTGGGGTGGAAAGGCTTGCAAGGAACCCAAAATAGGTGCAATTTTTTCTTAGCATCACTAGCGTAGAACTAGTGCTGGGGGAGCTAAGAGGAAATCGTAGTAGTTTATGCTTGCTGGAGAGGAAAGGATTGCAATGGAAGCAAAAGTGAACATATTTCTTCTTCTTGATTGTGCCACGTAGCCCAGTGAGGGAGCGGCTTCTCTACCCTGACTTCCTCAGCTCATCAAAAGTAAGCGAATGGTGATGGGGTAGGGTATGGAGGAGGCCCATAGGGCTTTGGGGAAACCAAGGAGCAGAAGGCAGAGCATGGGATATCTTAGGGGGTGGGGGAGGCCGCTTGGGGGTGCCTGTGCCTGCATTAGGTCTCCCATCCCTGAGTCACCCCATGCTCTACCTAACGACCCACACATTCGTTTAATGCATTGGGGAATGCAGGGACAGGGAAGTGGTTAGTTATATGCTTCATTTAACATAGTCCTTGACTTCCAACCTAAATGGGCAGGCTCCATTAGTGTCGTAAGTTGAGAACTACCGATATGTATATTTATTATCTTATGATTATCCATTATCTAAATTTGTTAAGGTTAGATATCCACGTTTGAATATCTTATTACTGTACACCAACATTACCATTATATTTTCAAAGAAACACATAGTAGCTGAAATGAATTGCCCATCTAGCTCAACATTGCTTCCTCAGGGCCACAAGTAGAGAGACCTCTTCTTTTGATGCTATCCTATCTATTCTTATTAAGTGAAGAAGTCACGGATTCAGTTTTGAGCTTGCATTGCAAAATATGCAATTATTTTCTGAGCTACTATCCTCTCTGCTAAAGATCTGTTGGCTAAATCAAGTCCTGTGTCAATCTATGTGCATGTGTGTGTGTTTAGCTAGGTAGGTAGGTAGTAGGTGGAAGGAAGAAAGGAAGGAAGGAAGGAAGGAAGGAAGGAAGGAAGGAAGAAAGAAAGAAAGAAAGAAAGAAAGAAAGAAAGAAAGAAAGAAAGAAAGAAAGAAAGAAAGAAAGAAAGAAAGAAAGAAAGAAAGAAAGAAAGAAAGAAAGAAAGAAAGAAAGAAAGAAAGGTCTATATACCGTATTTTTCGGAGTATAAAACGCACCTTTTTACCCTCAAAAAGAGGGTGAAAATTTGGGTGTGTCTTATACACCGAATGTAGCCCCACCCAGCCACCCCCACCCTTTGGCCTCTGCCTGCCAACAATTTACCTGTTTGCAGCAAACAGGGCAAAGCCTTATTAGCACACTAAGAGATTACTTGCCTCCCGACCTACAGCTGACAGGCTTGCAAGCCACGTGGTAAAATGAAACTAACTACGGTGGCTGTAATGAGACAAAATGCTGGGAGATAAACTGCTGGCAATGTTACACTGCTGAAATTGCAACAAGGTAAGCTACAGCTACTGTAGCCTAGAGGTAGAGCTCTTGCCTCACAGTCAGGAGGTTGTGAGTTCTATCCTAGGTAGAGGCAGATTCTGTTAATATGTTATTTTGTTAAATGTTTGTAGAGTGTTCAAATTATAAGACTTATTTTTTAAAGACTGCTTTATTATTGTTCTAGACAACTTAACAAAATGAAGAAGCTTTTTAAAATAAATTCTTGCTCTGAAGAGGCCTAGTGCTATTGTATCTTCTTTTAAATAGCAGAAAGCCTTCCAGAAAGCCACATCAATTTTAAAGATCTGTAAAAGTATAAGCTGAAATATCCTGTTTTAGTATTAAGTATTAGTATTAAAATAAGGCAGCTGAATTAAACCATGACTTAGTTATGTTTGGAGTAGATCTATTTAAATAATTGGGAGGAGTTAGTGTGATTACATGTAAGAAAACTTTCTGGGATTAATATACTGCCATAATGTACATTTTTCCAATTCTTTGCCATTTCTATGGGTCAGACACACATGCACAGAAATACACAGCAAACAGTGTATATCATCTGTGCTGTTTGCTGCTTGGCAAATTGCTGGGAAGCAGAGGCCTGTTTTCTTTGTTTTCCTCCCCCAAAACTAAGGTGCATCTTATACTCCGAAAAATACGGTAACCCCTTTTCAAAAAGTCAGTCAGATTCCTACACCATTTGGAATTATAACTCTTCCACAGGTCTCTTCCAAGTGGCTATTTACAGACAAGTTCCCTTTAATTTCTGTTCTCGCTTCACTACATTTGCTGCTGTTTCATTCTGTCAGTTGAGATCACTGTTAGTAGTTTAACAAAGTTTAAGTGAATTTCAGGTGAATGCTCAATTGTTGTTTACAGATTCCTTTGAGACACAGAAATAGAGTTAGTTTTCCCATTCCACAGAGATGTGAAACCATTAGCAGCCATACTCAGAGTGGAAAATAAGAAATATTAAATCCTGAAGCCAAGTGAAGACAATTTAAAGTGACAGGTCCTGTGAATGAAAGAAAAAACAAATCACAAATTTCCTCAATAACATATTGTACCCGAGATATGGATACACACACACACACACACACACACACACACACACACACACACACACACACCACCTGAGAGAAGTCACCGTGCAAATGGTTCATTTCATAAATAAAAAATTTTAAGTGCCCAGCTATACAACCTGTCACAACATAATCATTCAAACCAGTGAAAAGGATCTCTCTCCCATACATCAAAAACATTTCTAAGACAACCAACCATCTACTACAATCTCTCAGTGCCACTGGGGCACACAAATCAACAAAAACAAAAATCACTCCAATATATCCTAAGCTAAGCCAATGACGCAGTAATCAAATAATTGAAACCAGGAGTCATCTGTTTTCACAACATACAAGATAAGGAATAAAATAGCCACTAGGGGTATATAGGACAGACAGGTAAATGCATTGACAAAAATCAATTAGGAGCCAGAAGACATAAGAAAAATTCACTAATCTCTCAACACATAAACAAATTCAACCACAATTTCAACTGGGAAACTGTTTATGTAGACCAAGCCAACTCCAAACATGCCAGAGAATTCTGGCAAGCTTGGCATTCAGGCAAATCAGCCATCAAGAGAAATAAGGCCCTTCTACATTTAAAGAAAGTTACAACCAACATCAAGGAATGAAACAACCAACCCAGAGCATATCCTTCTTGGCAGCCATTACCTGGATAAAGAGGGAAGAGAGACAGATAAACACCACAAGAAGAAACAATACCCAAACCAAGGAACCATCAAGGAAGAAACCACACTCTAAGTACAGGTAGCCCTTGACTTACAACCCCAAAAACCCACAATCTGAACCCACAATTTTGATCTTAAGTCCTGACGGTCATAAAGCAAGTTATCATGTCACCATGCCCAATGTTATGCACTTTTTTGCAATGGGTATTAAGCAAATGTGATTGTTAACAAATGCTGCTGTCATTAAGCAAATGCTGCTGTCATTAACCGAAACCATTGTTTGCTAAGGGACAAGCTTTTGCCCAAAATAAACACCAGTTTCAAGCAAAAGAAGGTAAATCATGATCCCAGGAGCGCCAGGGCACTTTTTAAAGTGGTATGTGTTAGAATATTCATGAACTGGGAGAGCCCATGTTAACAAGGTCAGCCAATGAATAGGCATAGCAACTGAATCAGCCAATGGGAGTTAAACACTTCTGAGTCTGTGCAGAGAATCGAAACTAGAATTTAAGCTTAAGGCTGAGTGTGGCTCCAGTCTCTACTCTGTACTTTTTCACTCTGAACTCTGCTGAAATGAAACTAACTGTTCTCTGCTATCTGTAACTACATTGAAGAAGAACTCTTGTAATGGTATTGTAAATATATATATTACTGTGTTTATGAAGAAGTTTATGAATCCAGCTGAATCAGTCATCTGTGTGTGCTTCTGGTTTTGATTTTGAAACAAACTTTAATAGTATACCTGAACTGAACTCAGTACTCAAGATGGGTTCTCACCAAAACTGAATTAAAAGGAGTTATTATTCACAATCATATTTAGAAGTTGTTCTTGTGTTGAAGAAAGCTAAAAATGCATTTGCATTTTTGTAGGCACCTCATCCTGCAAGCTCGTATTCAGTCTGCAATCAACTTCTATTCCAACCTCTTTTTTTCATTAGTATTTATTATCATCAGGTATCACCTGCCTATACCAGTGCATTTGGGTTTTTGTTTGTTCAGTGAAGGACTTTGCACTTCTCGTGTTAAATTTCATTTTGCTCACTTTCAACCCATTCGTTTCCAGACTTTTCCAGCTGGAGTTCTGTTAGAGGTCTTTAGGAGTTCAGCAAGAGATCATGATTTAAAACAATTTTTAAAAAGTGTGTGTGTGTGTGTGTGTGTGTGGGTGTGAGTGTGGGTGGGTGTGGGTGTGTATTGCACGATGCTAGCACTCACAGTGGTGGGAATTTTTATGTGCCAAGATTTAGCTACCCACTACTGAAGTGCCCTCTAGATGGACTCCAAGAAACTTTCAATGCCAGGTCTTCGACAAACTCACATGGTCAATTTCACCTGGTAGTTGAAAACCCATTGGAGGCAGCAGCAGCAGCAATGCTTAATCTACCTTCATTCCTTGTTCATCTGAACTTCTAATTATCCAGATATATTGGATCTTCTCCAAGCTGTTTAGTTCCCAATGACTATACCATTAATCTTTTTCTAAAAGCTGATCTTACTCTAAGAAGTGTGAGAATGATGCAGCCAGCCAGTCTGAAAACATACAGCACACCATATACCTGCAGAAGTTATCTTAAACTCCCTAGACACATTCACGCATCAGGATGACAGCTGAATTAACCCACCTGTCTTAGAGCAAATGTCAGGCTTACATGGCAGTAATGGCATGCTCTTGGTTGCTAACAGCTACACAATTGGACCAACAGTATAATGCAGTGATGGCGAACCTTTTTTTCCTCGGGTGCCAAAAGCACGCGCGTGCACGCTATTGCGCACGTACGAGTGCCCACACCCATAATTCAATGGCCCCCTGCGCATGCGTGTGATCCCCCCGTGCTGCCCCGCCCCTGTGCATGCGTGCACGATCCCCCCGCTCCCCGACTTTGGGTAGGCCCGGTAGGCCCATTTTTCGCCCTCCCCAGGCTCCAGAGGTTTTCTTGTAGCGTGGGGAGGGCAAAAATGGCTCCCCCCGCCCCCCGGAGGCCCTCCGGAGGCCGAAAACGCCCTCCCAGAGCCTCCGTAAAAGCCAAAAATCAGCTGGCCGGCACGCACATGCGCATTGGAGCGGAGTTAGGGCAACAGCTCGCGTGCCGGCAGATATGGCTCCGCGTGCCACCTGTGGCACCCGTGCCATAGGTTCGCCATCACTGGTATAATGCAATCAGTAATTCACACAGGTGTTTGCCAAACCAAAAGAGGGATCGCACAACCCCCAAACATAATTACAGCAAAACTGCAAGAACAATTAGGCTGCTTGAAAAGCAAGTAGAAATAGGTTTCTAAATTCATGCTGTCATGAATTTAGCAACCTCAAAGGGAAAGGCTAATGTTGTAACTGCCCACACACTATTTTATCTATTCCTGCAGGCAAGAAAACTTGTCCATCATACAAGGTTTTTCGGTAGCAGCTGAGCCCTCTGCTTCTTTCTCTCACTTTCAGATAAATGTCAGAAGCCACAGGGCTTAGACACATGTCTTAGTCATGTCTGATGGTGTATTTTGATCCTTTACAACAAGAGTATTATAACCTCCCTTGAAACTAAGATAATTTTATAAACCCAGAAAAGACATCCACAAACTGTTTGAAAAATGGGCCACAATGCACTAAAATGACAATTTTCGAACAGTGTTGGATTTGTGGGAAATTCTTGGAGTTTTCCTAAGATACCTTCAGGGGGAAATCACGAATGAGGAACATGTTTCAGTACATGCCAGCTGAGCAGGCCCACAGGAGTCAACCTTTTCATTGAAACAGTAGCCTCAGGATATATACAGGTTGTGCTCCATCAACAGACAAAAGATTATGAGACAGCTATAGATGAAGCAGGTATGTGGAAAGACACTCTAGAACAGGGATTTCAAGGCCATTGAGCCTGTTCATTAAAAAACAACCTTGGAATTTCTAATTGGAAGGCAAAGTTCTAGTGGTAGAAAACTGGCTGCATTTGAGTGGACTTTTTTCCACTCCTTAGTCTCTCATAGAATCTACCATCAACCTCACCCCATTCCTAAGAGGTCAGTAAGGGGCCTGCATAAGCGCACAATCGTGCCTACCGTTCCTGTCCTAATGTACCCATATATTCATACCTCTTTTACTCTTATTCATGCTTGTACTATTACATATATATTCAATCATGTTTTACTGTTTATACTTTGCTTATAATCATATATGCTTGACAAATAAACAAATACAAATACAAAATAAAATATTATCATAGATTTTGAGGGACTCAGCTGAAAGAACCTCTCTGGACAATGCACCTCCACATTTCAGGAACTTCTTTTCTCATTTATAACAGCTGCTGAGTTACAAAAGTTGCGGGGGAGGGTAAGAGATTAGAACAGCGGTCTCCAACCTTGAGGGGTGGATTCTAAATTTTTTTACTGCCGGTTCTGTGGGCGTGGCTTATTTTGTGGGTGTGGCTTGATGGGCATGTGATGGTGGGCATGGCGTGGCTTTGTGGTCATGTGACTCAGCGGGCGAAGCTGGGTGGTCATGTGACTGGGTGGACGTGGCCAACTCAATGTCACTCACATCAAGGAGTGCCTCACCCTGTGGCCTAGAGGTGGAGCTCTTGCCTCACAATCAGGAGGTTGTGAGTTCAATCCTAGGTAGAGGCAGATGTAGGGTCTCCTGCTTGGACAGGGGGTTGGACTAGATGACCTGCAAGGTCCCTTCCAACTCTATTAAAGCTGAGTCACCTGACCCCTCCCCTCCCAGCCATTCCTTGTCACACCCAGCCTCAATGTATTTATAGTTCTGTAAAAATGTTGTTCACCTTTTTCAGCTTTATTATCTACATACTATAAATGTACTTTCATGGACCACTGAAAGGAGGAAATGGCTCACATGCTTTGCCCAAGAGTGTGATAGGCAACAAGCTTTTAAGGGGCTGCCAAAAAGAAGTGGGGGCAATGTATTTTCCAAAGCATGAGAAGGCAAAACAAGAAGCAATGGATGGAAACTGAACAAAGAGAGAAGCAACCTAAAACTAAGCAGAAACTTCCTGACAGTGAGAACCAATATAGGTTCAGAAATATTTTACTCATAATTTTACATATAAAATAGCCATTCATGTAATACAGTGGTCCCCAACCTGGGGGTCGGGACCCCTTTGGGGGTCGAACGACCATTTCCCAGGGGTCGCCCCGGCATCCTCAGCTCCCCACCACCACTGCCACAAGCATGGCCATATTGGCTCAACTCGCTCGAGCCCTCCGATTGGTCGGGAAAGGTACCATTTGTTGAGAGGCGTTTGTGATGACTGGTGGCCAAGCTTTGACGGCATCAGCTAAGGGGCGGGGTGTCGCAAGATTGCGCGCTGGAGAGTACAAGGTGGTGCTTAAGACATCTGTGGCCACCCCTGTCTCCTGCTCGCAGCGGCAGTTTCTTCCCACTGGTGTCGAAGGGAAAGGGAGTCATGGGAGGGAACGGCCAGCCAACAACCACTTAAGTTTCACAACGCACGACGGCGGGAAGGAGGACAACTGGGTCGGGCTCGTCTGTCTGCCCTCTCGCCCTCGGCTGGCATGGAGACCCAGCGAACAAAGAGGCAAACAGGGAGGGAGGGAAGAAAGAGACTGAGAGATATTAGTGCAGGGCTAGCCTGATCATACAGCCTCGGTGCTGAGGGCGCCACCACCGGGGACAGGAGGAGCTAAGCCGGAGGGAACTGGAGAAAAAGGAGGTGCCGGAGCATGGTCCATCGCAACTGCCCTGCTCCATATGATCAGGCTAGCCCTGTGCTAATATCTCTCAGTCTCAGTTTTAAGAAGTGCGAGCTTAAAAGAGGAAATTGGCTTTGGGGACCCTGGCAATGTTTTTGGACCAATCATGGGTTTTTTTGCCCCCTGTTTGCCTCCTGAAACTTTGGAGTCCTGGGAGAAAGCTACTAAACAGGGATTACTTTGCTGGAAGCTTATCTGATTTCTAGTTTTACAACACTGCAGGCCACAATTTCTCAACCTCAACAACTTGAATATACCTGGACTTCAACTCCCAAAATTCCCTAGCCAGCTTTGCTTTAAATTCTGGGAGTTGAAGTCCAGGCACCTTAAAAGTTGCTAAGATTGAGAAATATTGCTGTACACTTGTTGGTTATCAAGTCTAAATACAGAAGTAGACTTGTTGTGGAAGATGATATTCCTTGTGCTCTTGCAAAGACATGGCCCGAGAATTTCTGATCTGGCATAATTACATATTGTTTTTGTGATTAATCACTATGCTTTAATTATGTTCAATTTGTAACAATGAAAATACATCCTGCATATTAGATATTTACATTACGATTCATAACAGTAGCAAAATAACAGTTACGAAGTAACAATGAAAATAATTTTATGGTTGAGGGTCACCACAACATGAGGAACTATATTAAGGGGTCACGGCATTAGAAAGGTTGGGAACCACTGATGTAATACAACCTGCATATTGTTCAAAACAGTAATTAGTATTATGGCTGATGTTTGACAGCAAGCCTAAAAGTCAAAGATCACAAGAGTGCTTCTTTCTCTGTATACAAAACATCACATACCAGGAATAGCATATTAAGCTGGACTTATGCAACCTGATGTACAAAATAAACACATATTTATGCTCTGGACTATAGACATTGAATGCATGTACCGTATTTTTCGGAGTATAAGATGCATCTTTTTCTCCCTAAAAGAGGGTGAAAATCTGGGTGCGTCTTATACACTGAATGTAGCCCCGCCCAGCCTCTGAAACGGAGCTTTGCAAGTATAAAACAACCTCTCAAACCAAGCTTTGCAAGGCTGAAAAAGCAGCCTTTAAAATGGACCTTTGCAAGGCTAATATACCTGTTCCAGGCTGTTTGCTAAGGACGCTAGCCAGATGGATGCTGGTAGGCAGAATTTTTTTTTCTTATTTTCCTCCCCAAAAACTAAGGTGCGTCTTATACTCCGAAAAATACGGTAAATCCCTGAAAAATATGTGGTAGCCGTAGGCAAAAGAAAGGTAGTAAAATCATTCTAGGTGTAGGGACAGTGTAAAATATTAACACATGATAAATAATGGAACAATTAAAAATAATAGCATAGAGGGTTTCTCTCTCTCTCTCTTTTTTTTCTTTCTTTTTTCTTTCTTTCTATTTTCTTTCTGTTTCTCTCTCTTTTTCTTTCTTTCTTTCTTCTCTCTCTCTCCCTTCCTTCCTTCCTTCCTTCCTTTTTCTTTCTTTCTTTCTCATCTATCTCTTCCTCTTTCTTTCTTTCTTTCTTTCTTTCTTTCTTTCTTTCTTTCTTTCTTTCTCTCTCTCTCTCTCTCTCTCTCTCTCTCTCTCTCTCTCTCTCTCTCTCTCTCTCTCTCTCTCTCTCTCTCTCTTGCACCAGAGTAGCAGCAGCGGGAGAAGGAAGAAAGTGGCGTGTCCGCGGGACCCGAGGCGGATGCAGGTGGCCACAGCAGTCACCTAAAACCCCTGTGGAAGCCGAGCATGCCAGGCCCAAAAGGTGAGCGAGCCTTGCCATGTCATGGTGCCTCTGCCAGCTCAGGGCAGTGGGTTCAGCTGCATCCTAGACTAGCTGAGGAACTGCGGGGAGCCTCCTGCATGTTGCACCCCCCCTCCCACCTCCTCCCAGCCTTCGCCCGCACCTCTGCACCGTTTTCAGCTGCCCACCTCCTTGGCCAGCTGGCTGGTCTTGCCGGAGAATGGCTGTCTTAGCGTGAGATCGCCGGCTCAAGTTTCAAGTCCTCATGGGTGCGGCAGGAAAGGGCAGTGGTGGCAGGGAGAGGGCTTCAGGAGGCACTAGCCGGCAAGGAGAGAGGAGCTGGCCCTGGAAGCTTTGTAGCCACGCATCTGCAAAGCTTGCCAAGCTGCCCCCCGCCACCATCCCTGTCACTGTGGTTGCAATGCCAGCGGCTTTGGGAGGCACTGGCCGGCAAGGAGAGAGGAGCTGGCCTGGGAAGCTCTGTAGTTACGCGGCTGCAAAGCTTGCCGAGCTGCCCCCCGCCACCATCCCCGCCGCCGCAGTTGCAACACCAGCTGCTTTGGGAGGTCCTGGCCAGCGGGGAGGGGGGTATTCCATCACGAATGCTTACCTGTGTGTAGACAGGAGGCAGTTGGATGCGCATAATGAAAGCAAGGCAGGACGAGCATTTCAGCGGGGGACCGGTTCGGGGGCGTGGCCAGCCAGAGGTCACTACTGGTTCAGAGAACCACACCAAATTTCCGCTAATGGTTCTCCCGAAGAGATCCGAACCGATAGCAACCCACCTCTGCCAACCTTTGTGGCTTGGCCCAGCTGGATGGAAGAGTGGAACTGGACCATATGAGCGTCGGGCCAGCGTGCACAGATGTGCATGCAGCTCAACTACGCGAGCATCGGGCCGGCGCACACACAGCTCAACTTGCATGTGTTGAGCTGCACATGCGTGTGCACCAGCCCACCACTTGCACGACTGCATCAGCCCATCACTCACACGAGTTAAGCTGCGCATGCACACAGGCACGCCGGCCTCACACTCGCGCAGCCTGCGAGGTGGGGGAGCCCTGAATTAGAATATTATGCTTAGTTTTCTTTTTTTTACAATATCCTTAATCTTCTTTTAATTTATAAGATACACTTTATATGAAACTTGCTTCAATTAGTATACTTCTCTTAATTTATACGTTACCTTTCAAAAGTAATTGCTAAAACTGGGAGAATCGCTAATGTTCTTAATGCATGTACAGGTACTTGATGTTGCAGCTTTTTTGTACCCTTTGCATCTTACCTGTTTTGCATCTAGCATCAAGCTTTGCCACTTTGAGAGGTCTCGTTGAGTGGTGGGATTCAAATTTTTTTACTACCGGTTCTGTGGGCGTGGCCTGGTGTGCGTGGTGTGACTTGGTGGGCATGGCTTGGTGGGTGTAGCAGTGGAAGGATACTGTAAAATCTCCATTCCCTCCCCACTCCAGGGGAAGGTTACTGCAAAATCCCCATTTCTTCCAGATCAGCTGGGACTTGGGAGGCAGAGAATAGATGGGGATGGGGCCAGTCAGAGGTGGTATTTACCGGTTCTCCGAACTACTCAAAATTTCCGCTACCGGTTCTCCAGAACTGGTCAGAACCTGCTGAATCCGACCTCTGGTCACTCTCTTTCCATCAAAATACTTCGGTTTCAGTCTAGATTCTTCTCTAAAGTGTATTATTTAAAAATGTTACGCTTGCAAATGCTGAGAAGTGTGATTTAAAACCTTCCATCTTCAGAGAATGCAAGAGTACAAACCTAGCCCCTGGCTGTCTTTAACTCTTTAAAGCACCCACAACTTTTCCTGAGGTCATGTGGCTATGCCTCTGGAACTATGCTTGCACCTGTGTGGGGACTCCAAAGCACCCTTTTTGGAACTGAAGCTGTGGCACTGCCCGGCCTTACTTTTCATTCACACTTTTATCAAAACACATTCTGAAGTTAACAAGATATTGGATAATTAATATTTTATCATAGTTTCCATAAACTTTAGGAGCACACATTTATTTTCAAGTAGAAGCAAGAAGAAATGTATTTTTAAAATCTGAGCAACAGATTATGTCAATATTTACAATCCCCTTTTCATGTAGGTTTCTTTCAAATTGTCTTGGGAGCCTAGCAGCACAGATACTCCAACATAAAACAACAGAAATGTATTCTTGTAATTAGAAATTAGAGATGGAAAATGTCAACAGCTTCTTCTGAGATAGTCATGGTTTCTTTGTAATAAGGAACAAACACATCTTTCTCATTTTTCTTGGAACAACCTCCAGTATCTTGCCTCTGCTTTGGGAAAATCATTCAATCAGCAAACAGGATGCCTGCTTTAAATGACCAATCATGAATAAGAAATCAGAAAGGCTCGGGGAAAAAGAGAATAATGAATTCAGAGATCTCTGGAACTCCTTTGCAAAGAATTGATTCAGCATTTTTATTGCTCAACTGCACATTTTTTCCTCTCAGGACCAGTGGTGGGTTCCTACTGGTGAGGTCCACTCTACCGCACCGGTAGCAGCCGGCCGATTACGCAATTTGTGCGCAACACCGGTCCGTCATCTTCACCGGTCGCCATCTTTTTTTCAGAATCTTTGGGCTTTTTTTGCTTCCTGCGCATGCGCGGAAGCAAAATCTCGCGAGGAGACATGCGCGCGTGTGAGATTTTGGCGATTTTTTGCTTCTGCGCATGGAGATGCGCGCGCAGCGCACCGGTAGCAAGGTAAGAGAGCAACCCACCACTGCTCAGGACTCAAACTGGCTTCCATCACTTTTCCCTCCGGACAACATTTGCAATACCACAAAGATCCAATTCACACATCATGCTAAACCAAGTTTGTTTAAGCAGCTTTGGTTAAATAAACGATCACTGTCTCTTTTTGCACAATGTAAAATCATAAGCCAGGATTTACAAACCACAATTGTTGGATTCATACTATCCAACAGACTGCATTATGTCATAGTACTGAGCCACAATCCCAAGCTAACTCTTTTATTATAGCGTAACATTTTCTGAATTGCCCAACTATTATGTTAATGTACCCCTATAACATGCAGCTACTGTACAGTTTAGTATAGATGGAAAACTATAATTGGTAGAGGCCGAGGCATCTTCGGGTTAGGCTTTCTTGGGCAGCAAAATGGCTTGAAGCAACTCTACACACAAGTTGTCCATGGGAGAACAGGGGAGAGGGGGAAAGTGATTGAAGCAATGTCATGCATCATGATGTTGCATACATAAGCATGTGATGAGGCATGTAGTATGACAGCTAATCTGCTTTTTTTAAACTTAAAGCTTTCAGACATCTCTTCCCTCATCTATATACTACTAAAACTCTTGTGTCTGTTTGTCTGTTTGTAACCTTCAAATGGGTGAAATGATGGCATCATCGATTTTTGAACCAAAGTAGTTCAAATGGGTTAAATTAAAAAATGCGCCCAAAATCCAGGAACCATCCCTCCCACTCCCACTGCATTTTTGCCCACTGAGGTCATTCGTTGCTTTATTTAGGTAAGTAAGTTAATGTCTCTAAAATGACGAAAACAACTATAATGATGATCCACAGTCACAAGCTGTGTAGCATTTCACAAATTTTTATATCTACATCCATTGAGAGCAGAATTGCATTACCACCGTCTGTAATGCAGTTAATTTTGAGAAAGTGGCATTACAAGTACAGATAGATGTAGGGGAAAGGGCATTTCACCTACCCTTTGAAATTTCCAGCCAGACAGGGCAGCAGAAGTGGGTTATTTTATGTTATTGTATTTTATTTATTTCCAGCAAAACCTTTTGAAAGGTTTTTCTGTCCTCTTGCTTACAATAGAGAGCAGCTAGGGAAGAGACACAAAGAGTTCTAGATATGCTGTTTTGTTTCTAATTTAAAATATACCTGCACTGACCATTTCAGCCCCAAAATGTTTAGGATCCTAACATCTTAGAGACTGACTATTCCTATAAGTGTTAGTCTAGCTTCTGCTGTCCATCTACGAGGTCATCTATATACCGTAGTACTACTACATTTTTGTCAAATATAAAGTGGTGCTACTTTTTAAAGATTTCAACTTCTCTTCTTTATTGTTTTAATAAACATTTCTTTTTTAAGTATCATAAACACAAATTCATATACTAGATTTTATACCTGTGTGTTTGCGTAGCATGATATTCAAATTAGCCAGTTTGGTGCCCTTGAGTTATTGCTATTGTCTATTTAATATATTGAAATTCTGATTGCAAGACAGATAGTCAACTTTCAAATTATATTTCTTGTCTTTCTGTCTCTTTACCTTTTCTTTAAGAATTAAATTAACAGAGGATATAAATCTGGATTCTCACCCCTCCCCTGCCTTTCTTGAATAATGTATTCAAAATATATAATTTTCATGGTTTACTGTATTTCTCATGGAAGAATGAAAGCATTTCTGGCTTCCTGACCTCATTTACTGACTCAGTACAATAAATAATTCAGTCATCTCTGAGAGGATGCGTGCTTTCACTCTCTATATCA
Organism: Diadophis punctatus similis; assembly: GCA_023053685.1. Lineage (NCBI taxonomy): Eukaryota > Metazoa > Chordata > Lepidosauria > Squamata > Dipsadidae > Diadophis > Diadophis punctatus. The sequence continues at coordinate 143,707,463 of JALIGW010000001.1, read as the reverse complement.
GACAGCATGTTCAGTGGGAATTCATTTCACAGAGGCCCAACAGAATTTATATACTCCGTATCTTCACAAATGTTTAGATTGAATCAATCACTTTCTTTTAAAAGAATAGAACCTCTATCTGAGGGCTGTGACTATATATCACTGTTTCCTGTAACAATATACCTAGTATTAAACAGAAGAGTTGAACAAATGGATTTGAAGGATGCCTCAGTAACACAGACTGAAGAAAATAGCTACCAAAAAGTGATTCGGGTCAATAGTATAGTTTCGTGATGGCGACTCTATGGCACACGTGCCCGAAGTGGCACATGGAGCCATGTCGCCTGGGACACGCAGCATCACCCGTTCCTCTTCCGGGTTTCTGGCACGCATGCACATGCGACGATCAGCTGGCCTTTGTGCATGCGGCAGTGCAGGAAAATGAAAGAGCTGGTCTTCCGTTTTCCAGTGCGAGCATGCGCGCCAGCCAGCTGATCGGTGCGTGTGCATGCATGGCAGTAACCAGAAATACATTTCCAGAGAACAGAAGTACTCCTCTTCCTGGTCGCGGCCCAGACGACGAAAAGTGCTTCCTTTTGGGCATTCGGTGCCGCGCATGCTCCCTTTTCGACACTCAGTGCCAAGAAGTTCGCCATCACTGGTATAGTTGATGGGACACGCAAAAGGAAGCGAAGGAAGCAATCTAGTTTAAATAAATGTATATATTTTAAGTTCTTGCCTGGTATTTAAATGGTTACATGCATCATTTGCTTTTGACAGAATGCATAATTTCATGAACAAAGGCAAATATATGTTGCAAGATCCAATCTGGGTCGATCCCCGGGACCAGAGATTTACTCTGCCAGAATTTATAATGCTTACAAAGCATATTTAAAATCAATCAATGTTGTGAAACATCCATGTATTAATATATGCTGATATTAAACAGAAAACTGATAGAATAGCAAATAGTGAAATGAGCAACCTGCTTTTGTTTTTTTCTTGTAATTTTTAACCAGATTAAATTGACAATGGTTCTGCCACTTTCCCTTTATATTGACATGTAATTTCTTTTCTCCTTCCTTCCTTCCTCCCTCCCTCCCTCCCTCCCTCCCTCCCTCCCTCCCTCCCTCCCTCCCTTTTTCTTTTTTCTTTTCTTTCTTATACAGAATGTGATAAACATGATCCATTCACTATTACAGCAAAGGGTTGTTTATAGCCAACTTCACTCCCAGCTTGTTTGTGCATGGGAGTCCACTGCTTGAGGCTGTATAGTGGGAAAGCACCTGTGTGCATCATGTGCTACATTATGTGTATCTCGTGTCAATTTTTCTCTCTTTCAGGGTCCCCTATTAGAACTTCATTTGCCTGGGCCATTTTAGATTGTCCTTTTATATTTAGTTTTCCAAGCTATTGTATGATTTACTATCTAATTTGCTTTCATTGTATCACATAATTATACAATTATTTTACAGCAGCCTGATCCTATTTGTTAAGGACAGTCTAAAAATTAGTTTTTAATTCAAAAGTGCATGGTTTATTTAAGCTGCCTGAAAAGTTTTTTTTTTCCTCTTAAAAAAGGAAACCTTTATCTAGAAAAGACAAACTGTCTTGAATTTCTATGAATTTCTGCACACAAAGAAGAGAAAATAAAATCTATAAGAGCTCAAGCCAGAAAATACAGGTAGTCCTCAACTTACAACCATTTCTTTAGTATCCAATCAAAGTTACAGCAGCACTGAAAAAGTCACTTATGACTGTTTTCCACAGTTACTGTTTTCCACAGTTACGACTGTTGCAGCATGCCCATGCCCATGGTCACATGATCAAAATTCAGATGCTTGGCAATTGGTTCATATTTATGATGGTTGCTGTATCCCGGAGTTGTGTGATCAGCTTTTGTGATCTTTTGACAAGCAGTCAGTGGGGAAGCCACATTCATTTAACAACCGTGTTACTAACTTAAACAACTGTAGTGTTAAGTTGTTGGCAACTGTGGCAAGAAATGTCGTAAAATGGGGCAACAATTCACTTAACAATTGTCTCGGTTGGGCCTCGCTTGTGGTCATAAGTCAAGGACTACCTGTATTAGGTCTATTTATTAGCCTTGTATTGTACCATTTGATGCAAAATACGAATTTGCAATGGAATAGTTTTAATTGTTTCATTTTTATTTCCCCAGAACCTCAGAAAGCGTTTGAAGCCAACCTGTGTTTGTCCCCGTCAATGATGTCCCCACTCCAGTGGTGGGTTGCTGCCAGTCCGGACCGGTTCTTTAGAACCAGTAGCAGAAATTCGGTGCCACTCGCCGAACTGGGAGCAATGACCAGCGGTCCATGCTCCCGAACCGGTCCTCCAGTCGCTGCGGATTGCAAAAAAACCCCTCCGCGCATGTGCAAAGGCTTCTGCACAAAGGTTTCTGCGCATGCACAGAGGGTCATTTCTGGGAAGGGATGTGTGCACTTCCATCGCGATGCGAACCTGTGGGGAAGGTAAGTAGAACCCACCCCTGCCCCACTCTGGTTGAGCACACCATGGGAGCAATTAGCATGCCCCTGCTTGACTGAAAGGAGGCGCAACACCAAGCATCCCACTGGTGCTCTGCCTGCTCCGGACACTTGGAGTCTCTTCTGCCTCACATTTAAAACGTCTGACCATCCACAATCAGGTTTACCTGCAAAGCTGCCAAAGGCCATATCGCTAGCAAAGATCAGATAGTTGTTCTCAAATCATTAAACCAGCAGGAATGAAAGCATCACACAGAAATCAGCAAACTTAGGCAGTTCAAATGAATCTAAGAATTTATTGCAAGCTTAAGCTGTCCACAAGAGTCTGAACTTCTGAGGAAGGCATGGCTAAACGCCGCGGCGCTACGGAGTTTCCCCGCGCTCCGCAGGGGAAACCCCGAACCCACGCCGCCTGGGGACCTGGACCGAATGGGACCAGGTCGGATCCACCCTGAAGGGGTGGTGAAGAGGGGAGCACTGGCTGGCAGGCTGTGGGGGCGACAAACCCCCCAGGAAACCAGTTTTGCTCCTAGACTGGTGGCATGCGGAAGACGGCATTGCAGCCATCCTCTAGCCACGGCAATCACATCGCAAGGATTTGAACTAGCAGATTGGAGTCATCTGGAAAAGAAAATCAAAAGCGAGGTGCTGGTGAGCATGAGGAAGACAGAAGAAGCTGGTGAGTGATATTGCCGGAGATAGCTTTAAGAAACTTTACGTGGACATAATAAAAGGGAACAAAACAAAAAGACCGGAAGTGAAGGAGTGGCTGCTTGGCATATGGAGAATATAGAGTGGGAAAATTTTTTTTAAACTGAATTATAACTAAAGCCCAATTGATTGAGGATTTGGAGTTTTTACTTTTTGAAGATTTGGAATTTAAAGGGAAGTAATTTGGTCGATGGAATTTTTTAAAAACGGAAGAATTGGATTATAAATAACAAAGGCAGAGCTGGGAGATGGAAACAGAGCCATCTGCTGGTTGGAGGAGTTACTGTAAGCGTGGGATATTACCAGAAATAAATGTTTTGACAGCTGTTGTTTTTGGAACAGAGCAGCCTGTGATTGTATAAAAGAAAAATATTTGGACTAAGATGGATAAGAACTGAACTGGATTAAATCTTAACAACAAAGGAACAGCAAGAAAGATTTAGACTTGTAATGACTAAATGGAATTGAAAGGATCTAATTGATGTGATTTCATTAGAAGACAATTAAAGGCTGTGAAATATATTACTATTAGCAGCTGGAAGGACTATAGAAATTTGGTGATTTGTGATCTTGCTGACAAAGAAATAAGCGATTGCTAAAAACTTTTGGAACTTATTGAAAAATCTTGTTTTGTGGTACAGGCAGATTCCAGTTAACAGCTGGAGCTCTATAAGATTTTAGGTTTGAGAAACATAACTGAAAATATGGGAGATATTAATTACAAAGAAATGGCTGAATTCTTGAAAGATTTGTTTAAAGACTTAAGAAGAAGCTTTGGACTGGACTTAAAGGAGAAAGGGGAAATTGTGGAAAAGGAAAAGGAAATAATAACAGATGAAGGCAAGAAGACTGAAGAAAACATTATAAATGATGATGAAAAGGGAAAGAACACTGAAAATAAAATATTGATTAATGACTATGTTGAGAGTTATAACTGGGCTTGGCAGTGAAAAAAGAGATAAAGATAATAAAAATGATGATGTTCAGATTGAGGAAGAAGACTTTAAGATACACAAAATTAAAGAACGAATGGGGGAAACTAGATACATACAGATAGTAGACTTAAGAGGGAAGAAAAGGTCCTGGGAAATGAGATCTTATTGGTATAAAGGTAAATGAAAGAAAGGGAAAAAATTAAGGAAATGGGGATGGAGGAAATACATATATAAAACAGAAGTAATTGGGAAATTAAAAGGGAATGGATGAAGATTTTGAAATATTACAAATGGAATTTTTTTCTTTTATTATTTACTTGCTTTTCTTTTCTTATTATTATATAAGATTTAATTGTGATAAGTATGTTAATGGATAAAAATCTTGATATATAAAATTAATATAACTAGCTGATTAGAAATTCAAAGATCTTTCTTCTTTTTTTCTTCTTCCTTTCTCTTCTTTTTATGAAAATTAATATTGTTGAAATGTTTGGAATAACATGGTTAAAACAATGACAATATGAATATGGAATAAATATGACCATTATAATTTAAGGGAAATTACCTAAATATTAAAAATGAACAGGGTATATTATGAATGTTTATCACTTTAAAAATTTATTAAGTTGAGATTTAGTAAGTTAGTTGATTTGGGTTTTTCTCTCTTTTTGTATATTCTATTTTTTCTTTACTATTTTTTGTCTTTTCTATTTTTTGATGTTTAAATATAAGAGATGGATGTATTTATAGTGGTAAGATAAATTTTTTGATTTGATTTAATTAAATATTTGCATTGAGACAGGAAATAAAGAATTAGAAATAATGAAAATGAATTTAAATGTCAGAAAAAAGGGGTATATTATGATTGTATATTATGCTTGTGTACTACTTTTATATATGAGATTTGTTTAAATGTAAAATTTAAGATTTCTTTATTATTATTATTTTAAGAGTTGAAAAATTATAGAGTGGATATAATTAGTAAAAATGTTGATGATTAATATGAGAAATTAAAAGAATAATTGGGCATTTAGTTTTCTGATAGAGCAAAGGAAAAAAAATATAGAAGCGATGAACAAAGAGACTAAAGAATTGAAGGAAGCAATATGGCTTAAAACTAAGAAGCAAAAGATAGTAACTATTTTGGAAAGTTAAGCAAATGGTTAATTTGGAAGGAAATTTGAAATTAACTGGTGAATATCCCAGATGACAAAATTAGAAATTAGATTTTTTTTCTTTCTTTCTTTCTTTTTTTTTTTTTTTTTTTTTTGCAGTTAAGATGGAAATAGCAGCATGTACCTAGAAGAGAGTACTATATAAAAAGAATAATAATATTGACTATATTGAACAAATATGTATTTTTATTGTAATATTTTAAGGTACATGTGTATTGAATTGAATATGAAGTGGAGAAAATAAAAAAAATTGTACAAAAAAACCGAGTCTGAACTACTAACGGGTCAAAGAATATTGGCGGTAGATAAGAGTCAATGTAATTCAAGGTAGGCTGGATGTCCATCCAGCTGATGTCAGCCCCTATGATGGGATAATTCAGTTGAAGCCTTAAATCTCTTGTGAGTGTGAAGGGACTCGAGACTGATGATGCATTTGACTCCTTCCTCGAGTGGAACCTGGTCATCTCCTATACATGCAACAGCAATTTCATATCTGCAATGAGGAGAGTCGCTCGCCCCTGACTCCAGCCAATGGGGTAAGGCAAGATCTGTTCTCTGATGAGACACTGACTTGCTCCCAAGCCCTATAGAGCTCCAGAAGTTCTGTTCAAAAATGGGACTTGAAGTATTTCATGTGGAACCATAGCTAAGAGATGGTATTATGGGATGTGTGGATTAGTCTGGGAGCAGGGCTATCACCGTGAGTGGTGAAGGCTTGTCAAAGGAAAAACTCCATACAAATTTGCCAAAGATCAGGACACAAAGTATGCATAGAAAAGCCAAGGCTTCACTGGATGTTCAGTGCATGTAATTATCTTCAGACCTCATCTGACCTCCACCCCATCTTGACAGATAAGCCCTACCATCCCTTTGCTGTCAGCCCCTGTGATTGGGTAATTCAGCTGAAGCCTGGCACCTTTGGTACTGACAGACTGTAACAACCAGCTGGCATTAAGATTTAATGAGCAAAATCTAACTCATGCCTACTGGATTAATTAAGTAACTGAATGTGATGAATTATAATGAAAATCCATCATTGAAAACACAGATTTCCTGCCTTCCAACCAAGAGCACAGCATAATATACTATTTTTCTCTGGGAGAAAGTTCAGCTGAAGAGAGACAATTATTTCTCTGAAATATTGCTGGAGGGAAGTATCATTTCCCAGACTTAAATGTCTTTTTTGCTACTGTTGATAGGATTTTATCATTTTTCAAAATAATACAATAATCGGAAAATCCTGTTTCGCTAGGAGATAATCAGTAATGGGTGTTTAAGAATTCTTGAAACTTTGGGGAATGAAAATGTTCCGTTTTGGTCTGCCTAGTCATTCTGGCAGAAAAAACATTTTAACCTGCTTAAGCCTTTTTATATATTTTCTCCTCTCCGACATTGTCTCATTGAAGTGGCTTTTCTAATTTTGCTTTTCTAATTTTCATGTACAAGTGCAGCTCTGTCTTCTGATTAATCAGGAATCCATTTTATCCTGTGTGGCCCTCCAGCTTGTTATTGAACATGCTCTGCACTTGAGAATATTAGCAGCTGCTCTGCAGGTTAGAAAAGAAATCTCCTCGTCTATTTATGATTTTTCTTCCTGTAGAAATACTTTAATTTGCACTGTTCTCTTCCTGATATAATTTTCAACCATAGAATAGGGAAGGGAAAACACCTAAGCCATCGCATTGAGGATCAACATTCCTTTTGATGAGAAGCCTTACATCTAAGCATCTTAATGAATCTAAAATTTGACCCTAGTTATATATTTGGGTACTCATCCAGGATGTGGCTTTGGGTTTCATCACTGTCTAATATATGGTATATAATCTAGCACTCCAGAGGGAGAAGTCTTGTCTTGTAGTTATCAATCAGAAATGAGTCTTGGCATATGGCAGCATTTTCAAATGCCCCGTCCACTCTGATATGGTAGACTCTCAGAAGGATTACATTCAGTGGTGGGTTCCTACCAGTGCGGTCCACTCTATAGCAAGGGAGCAGCCCGCTGGTGACGTCACAGTACCGGTGCGGTCGGTTGCCTGGGCGCCACCATTTTTTAAAAAAATTTTTTTTAATTTTTTTAAAAAAATTTCTTCTGCGCATGCCCAGAAACCTGACAATTAAGTCTTTCTCTGTCCCTTCGCTTGAAAATAATAAGAAGCTCGCATTTGACACTTTTCCTTCGCTTTGGCCTAAAGCTTCCCAAAGTGGGCGTTTTCCGAAAGCTTAACCTTTAATACTGTTAATTTTATACAGTTTTATACTGTTATTCTTTAGACGAAAACATTGAGCACTGTTAAAAGATACTGTTCTTTTAACAGTCCTCAGTATTTTCATCTAAGGAATCCATGACTGAAACCAAAAATTCTGTATGAGACTTGCTTGTCTTTTAACTATAGCATTTTCTGCATATAAAGGTTACTGTGTTGCCATGGTGTAACACGCACTTTGTATGCAAAGCTTTTCATGTAAGTTATAAAATAGCAAAAATAGTAGTAACATCTCTCTGAAATAACTAATATATGACCGGCAAGCCACGCCCACCCGGTCACATGGCCAGCAAGCCACGCCCACAAAATAAGCCACGCCCGCAGAGTGGTAGTAAAAAAATTAGGAACCTGCCCCTGATTACTTTTGATGTGGATTCCTCAGAGCAAACCAGTCCCTATTATTTAATGGATATCATATAAGGTAAAGTCTTCTCTGCCCTCTTAGAACTGATACCGTATTAGGTTTAAAATACCCCTCAATTTGTTTGATGGTATGAAATACCAGCAGTTTAGTTAAAAAGAAGAAGCATGTTGCAATGCGAGCCTGGGTCTGGCTTTGCCACTGACTGAAGGCTTGATACAGAAAGAGGCCTCTTCTGTTTTCTGTGGGCCTGGAATGGCAGCAAGTGGAAATCCAGAAGTTTAAAATGTGAGCAGAGGGCAAGTCAGTCCTCTAACTCGTAAACTTGTCAGCCCCACATCAACCATTTTAAGAGAATGGAAATAATTCGCAGCTGTACAAATGTGCACTGGAAAAAAAGTAGACTGCTTCACTAGTAAATAAGATTGTAAAGCATTTCTACCAAAATACTAGACCCACTTCTGTATTGTATCTATTTGCTTGAAAATAGAAACGTGTGACAACTCTACCAGAAAAACCTCCTTTTAATTTAACAAGAGCACTTCACTTTATAGCTGATAGGCCTGGGATTCTCCATTTACTTTCCCACAGTTCTGTTTATTTAAGTGATTTCTTTTCCACCTTGGTTTTGGCTTTCTCTGTTACATCGTGTCCTCCCTCCAGCAGGACGGCATTGCCTTAAAATCAAATATTGTCTGAATAAATATTGCTTTTTAATCTCTCTTCCTGAGCAGCTTTTTTCTGCCAGGTTTCTCTAATAGTGCTAACTGCAAGTTAACAAGCTCCACTCTGTGATCTTAAATTAGTTAATTAGTACCCTGGCTTCTAACTGAAATTGAGAAGTACTTAATCAGTTACATGCTCATGGCTTGTGCCTCCTAACTTGCTCTGGATCATTCCTGCCACTAAAAAAGCAATCTTTTTGGTTTTGGAAAAAGTAATTTCATATACTGCACGTGTATGCCTAAGTATCTTTTTATGCATGTTTTCACTATATTTTTTATACAGATGCCAAGAAATTTAAACAGTCCATTTATTGAATAGCCCGAAGGCCTTTTCAAAAAAAAAGAAAAACAGAACAAACAGGTACAGAAACAACCGTACAAAAATATATATGGTACATGACATCAAAATTCAACGATATTAAAATTCAATAACTAAATTGAAATTTAAACAGTTGATGTATTCTCCCTGCCTCCCCATTTGTCCTCCTTCTCAATGGTCTCTGCCCTCCTTTGCCTGTACAGATATCTGGGACCTCTATGGATGAGGTCATCCTTGATCCTTGATCATCATATGGATGATCAAGAATCTTAAAGCTACGATGCTTTATCTCAGGAGTCTCCAAACTTGGCAACTTTTAAGACTTGTGGACTTCAACTCCCAGAATTCCTCAGCCAGCCGTCCACAAGTCTTTAATATTGCCAAGTTTGGAGACTCCTGCTTTATCCCAAGAAGAACAATGAGGGAGCTGAACATTTACCTTGAGAAAAGGGGGCTGGGGGAAAATAATAGTAAATTTTCTAATATCTGGAAAGAAAACGTTCAAGCTCTATTCCTCGAAATTCCAATACCACATAATGGATTCTAATTTACATAAAGGCCAATTCTAACTGAATGTCATGGGGGGAAATGTTAACATTAAGAGCAGTTTGACAGTAATGACCCTATTTTCTCTTCACTGGATATATTCAGGTGCAGGTTAAACAACCCTCTAATTGAGACGCTTTACATTGGGTCCCTGCCCTTTGTAGAACTTTAGATTCAGAGGCCTAAAAGGCCCCCTTCAAACACATGATTCAAAGAATCTGTGAATCTTTGAGGGATTCCTGGGGGGAAATATTAATGAATTAATTAATATTAATTAATGAAAATACAAACTAACTATTTTTATTTATTGATTCATTTGTAGCCCCTTTATTGTTCTTTATTCTTTTATTATTATTATTTTTACAAATAACTCGAGGAGAACGTATCTACCGTATTTTTCGGAGTATAAGACGCACCTTAGTTTTGGGGGAAGAAAATAGGGGGGGAAATCTGCCTACCAGGTATTCATCTGGCTAGCATCCTTAGTCTGTTCAGCTTCAGCACATTATTTTATCCCCTGGTTAGGGCTTAAGAAAACCTTATTTGGAGAGAGTAGGAATGAAAACAAGCCTGCAAAGACTTAGGGCTGGTAAAAAAACTACTTTGAGGGATTAGGAATTAAAAAATGCTGCAAGCCGGGAAGATTGTTAGCACCTCATTAGGGCTGAAAAGACCTTTTTCAGAGGGAGTAGGAATGAAAACAAGCCTGCAAAGACTTAGGGCTGGAAAAAAAACTTCTTCGGATGGAGTAGGAAGCTGGGAAGATCGTTAGCACCTCTTTAGGGCTGGGGGGAAAAAGCTTCGAAAAAAGCTACATTCGGAGTATAAGACGCACCCAAATTTTCAGCCTCTTTTAAGGAGGAAAAAGGTGCATCTTATACTTCGAAAAACCACCTTGTGAGGTGGGTTGAGCTGAGAGACAGTGACTGGCCTGAAGTAACCCAATTATTGTTTGATTTGTGAATTAACCCTGACATTTGTATTTGTATTTAAAGAAGAACACAGTTGCCTCACAATAGATGGAATAAGGAAATGAAAGGAAGATCCAAAAGAATGTGGGAGAGTATCTTAAGAGAAATAAACAAAGTGTTATACAGGTTTCCATGGAAGAGAAGGTGCATTTCATAAGCAGGAATCAGTGTAGCTAAAGACAAAAGAAAGAGAAAAGAAACAGACAGAATTTTACTGCAGAATAAGTTTTTTTAAAAGGAATCTTTTTTATGTTCTGCAAAATGTACTGCCAGAGGGAAATTGACAGAAAGACTATCAGTTTTGCTTATGTCATCACTTTCTATGAGCAACCCCCAAAATATAGAACCTATCTAGGGAAGAGTGGGCGTGATGGCCTAGAAAAATATGAATGCGGATCTTAGTTGGTTAATAATGCTACCTTATTTCTATTTATCTACAGCAAGACCAAATGGAACCGAAATATAACTGATAGAGATTCCTTTATATCTTTCTGGAAGAGGAATGTCTGACATGTTGAAAGATGCAGACCAAAACAATATGGATTTCACAGAATACAAAGACATGAAGTTCTATTCAAAGTGTGCTTGATTCTTACTTATCCTATATTAGACCTGCAATTTGAATTATAAATTTGTTATTGCAAGGGGAGTAGATAGGAATACCTCTTAATTCATGCACTTCATTTTTTAATTATTAGAAAGATACAATGTAATTCCCTTCATCATCATCATCATCATCATCATCATCATCATCATCATCATCATCATCATCATCATCATCATCAGATCCTGTGCAGGGCACATTGGGCAGCAAGTGTTTTCCAACAGTTTTGATCATTCGCAGCATCTTCACAATCCCAAGGGAATTAATAAACTTAAGATCTTCCTTAAGTGTTTGGTGCCAAGTTTTCTGAGGCCAGTCTCTTTTCCTCTTTCCTCCGGGAAGTATGCAACATAGTGTAATTTTTGGATGCCGGTCTTTAGGCATATGTAATATATGGCCAACAAGCCGCATTCAATGTTCATTCACAGTTCTCGGTAGGTCTTCTAAATCTGATCTTTATAGGTAGGACCTCTTCATTAGTGAAGTGGTCACGATATGAGGATTCTTTTCAAACAGCATTGTTGGAAAACATTTAACCATTTAATCATCTTGGCTATACACTTCCATGTTTCACAAGCATATATTGCAGTTGGTATGGCAACACTCCTGAAGAGTTTTATCTTTGTGATAATAATTATGGCTGCCATAGGTCAATTTGGGCGCATGCGTTGAAACACGTTTGCTGCCATTCCAATTCGATGGTTAATCTGCTTATCTGTACCTCCATTGATAGACATAATGCTACCAAGATAAGTAAATTGTTGGACTTGTTCTATAGCCTAGCCATGGACTGTTATAGGCATATTATCCTGAGCACCTCTGAACTGTATAAACATGGTCTTCTCAAAATTTATATGAAAGCCAATCTTGTTGGTCTCATTATCTAAACTGGTGGTCATTTCTTTCGAGCACACCTTTGTTTTGATATACCTAGGAGCTTTTAATCCAGTGCAATTTATTCCCAGGTAATGAGGTAGGAGTCAAACTAATAGACTTCTGCTAAATAAAAATGTTTATAGCAAATGCTTCCATAAATATATGAAAGAACAATAAAGATTCCCAACTGATGATACATATAGAAATCTGATCACTGAAGTAGACCAAATATGAAGTAAATAGGCCCCAGAAATTATAGTTACCAACAAAACTGCAGGATCTGATGCAATACCACCAGAACTGATTAAAGCTAAACAGTGATGCTATTACATATGGTTTATAAGCAGGTACAGAAAGCTTGTGGCTGTATATGAAAGAATGAAACACACACATACATATACACAGAGCCCTATACACAGGCGCCATGCAACACAAAAAGAAAAATCACTTACTTTCCCAGAAAAGAGCTGTGCTAAACAATGCTCAAACTACTGAACAATTGCACTTATCTTACATTCAGATTTCAACAATAGATGGACTGAGAATTACTTATAGTACAGACTGGATTGAAAAGCAACAATGGCACCCAAGAACACACTCCTAACATTCTCTGGATAACAAAGGCAAGAGGGCTCCAAAAAGACATCCATTTTTCTTTTATTGACTATACAAAAGATTTTGATTACATAGACCACAACAAATTGTTGACTGCTCTTAAAAGCACAATTGTACCAGGCCAGGGGTGGGTTCTAAATTTTGTTGCTGCCGGTTCTGTGGGCGTGGCTTATTTTATGGGTGTGGTTTGATGGTCGTGTGACTGAGTGGGTGTGGCCAACTTGATGTCATTCATGCACACTCAGTCACATGACCCCCATCACCAAGCCACGCCCACCGAAAGGGTAGCAAGAATTTTTGGGACTTTTTGACAATTTTTTTTGACACTCGGGCCCCATATCCAGGTTGGGACACCGTGGGGTGGCGGTGGTCATCTCGGCTTTCCCTCCATTACCCTTCCTGGCTGAAAAGCACCCCTTCTCACCTCTGACGGGCCTTCCCCACGGTTGCAGCTGGAGCATCCCACTCCTGCTGGCGCGCTGAGCCGGGCCAGCCAGGTTCCGTCCGCGAGATGAGCATGCAGGAGAAAGGCTTCTCTCTGGACCTTGGCGGCGGCTTCACCGAGGATGCACCAAGGCCCCCAGTCAAGAGGGTGACCCTGTTTCCACAGCCCACCGGCCACGGCTTTTCAGCCAGGAAGGGCAATGGAGGGAAAGCACGAAGCAGCTTTTTTCTCACCAGCCAACCAGAGAACTTTTTGGCATTGTTGTTGCTGAGCTCCTGGAGAGCCACACTCATGCTATCCTGCATAAGCATGGAGCCAGCTGGGGGCAAGCCGGGAAGGCCAGAGGCGATGGCAACGGCAGAGTCCGGCACTCGGGGAGGGCAAAGTTAGCATGCTCCCAGCCGTGCCCTGTGCTACCTCCGCTGGCAGTGGACTCAGCTGCAGCCCAGATGAGCCCAGGAACTGCGGGGAGCCTCCCATGTGTTACACCCCCCTCTCACCCCCTCCATCTTTCACCCACACCTCCACGCTGTTTTCAGCTGCCCACCTCCTTGGCCAGCTGGCTGGTCCAGCCGGCAAGATCACCAGCTCAAGTGTCAAGTCCTCATGGGTGATTCCCGGGAAGCCTAATTCAAGTCTTGGCATCCCCCCCAAAGCATGCAATTCAGCCCTCGCCTTGCTGAGCTGCACAGATATGCGACCTGCCCGGTTGCGCAGCCCTTCGCTCCGAGTCAGAGCACACTGAGCCATGCAGGGAAGGCGCGGCCGGGGAACCGGAGCTCTCTCTGTGCCATTGCAAGGAGAGGCGTGCGCCAAAGTGCTTGGAGTGCTGCTTGGAGTGAAAAGCTATTGCAATAGCCCAGGCTTGAAAACGCATGGCTGGGGTTGTCCTCCTCCTTAACAAGCTCCAAAACTGCTCCAAGCGTCAGTTCCTTGTGGGGGCTGGCATGCCTTCCCCTCTGCCACCAGCCGTGGGAGGAACATAAGGTTGCGAGCCCAGTGGGGACAGTGAGGGGCCAACGGCAAGCTCCGGGGATGGGGAGGCTAGCGTGACCATGACTTACCTGTAGGCAGGAGGAGGCAGCTAAGTTGGGGCGCAGAGCAGGCACCACATGGGAACTGGGAAGGCCGCTTAGGCGGTGAGGAGTGAGTGAGTGGGCGGGGCAGTGCCGAAAATTCCCAAAAAAAATTCCCCCCCAAAAAGCCCAAAACAAGATGGCAGCGCATGTGCAGTGTTGGAAACTTGGCTTCTGCGCATGTACAGAAAAAAAAGAACCCAGAAAAAAATTAAAAATTAACATTAAAATTTAAAAAAAATTTCAAAAAAAAGATGGCGGCGTCCACGGACTGGCACCGACTGATCCGGTTCCATGATGTCATTGTGATGTCACCAGTGGCTTGCTACAAGTTGAGGCAAACCGATCTGAACCGGGAGGAACCCACCTCTGTACCAGGCCACTATATCTCCCTATTTTTTTAAAAAAAGTATGATGATCGGATGCAGAGCAACTAAATGAGGAAAGGAATGCATCCATACTAACAATGTATTTATTTGAACCATTTGAAAATGTATCTTTAAAATGCTGGATTAGAAGAAATACACATTTGGGTTAAAATTGTTGAGATATGTCTGATGATACCTCTTTGACAGCTAGAAGTGGGGAAAATTTAAGGACTCTCTTGTTGAAACTGAAAAATGAGAGTATAAATACCAGTCTGCTATTTAATGTTTTAAAAATGTTTTTAAAACTCACTAATGTATACCAGCAGGAAATAGAGGAGAAATTAGACAGGGTTTATTTTTTTAGACTTAAAAACTCACAGGGATGGTAATTACAGCTGTCACATGAAGATTTATGTTCTGCTTAGCAAAAAGTCTATGTCTATGACATCAAGAAAAATATTAAAGTGCAGAGACAGCTTACTTATGTTTTGTCAAAGCTAAGGTTTTTTTTATTTGCAAAATGTGGTGTCAAAGCATTGTTGCTTTGAACGTTCTACATAGAAGTGGGGAGTGGGAATGCAGAGAGCGTGAGAAGCTACCGATAGCAAATTCTTTGTGGTTTCTCCAAGGTCATCTTTGTCCAGCACCTGCAAGGAGGGGTTGCCACGCTGGCAGAAGTTGAGTGGGCAACATGACCCTGATGGGGGTGGGAAACAAGGAGTGCCCGTTTCCTATTGAAGGGGAACTTGGGAGACAAATTAGATTTGGGTTTTCCCATGCGTTGCCAACATGGTGTCTGCAATAAATTGGAACTTTGGTGAACTTTTTGCCTTGGACTCTGATTTCTGCTCGATTACTATTTGGAACCGTGACATGTGGACCTGAAAGCTGGACCATCAAAAAGATTGATTTTTTTCCTTTTTTTAAAAAAATGCCTTTGAACTGGGGTGCTGGAGAAAATTGTTGGGAATAGATTGAACTGCAAAGTAAATATTTTTAGTATGAAGTGGATGGAGTAAAACCAGACCGTTTGCTAGAAGCACTAAAAATGAAGCAAAAGCTTAAATATTTTAGAGATATAACATGAAGACTTACTGAAGAAGTCCCCAATGCTTAGACAAACTGGACATACTTTTTTAAAAAGGTGATTACCACTGATGACAAAAGCATGACTTCAAAGAAGACCTGAGAATCCAAGTGAAATTACATCCACTACACAAGCATAAAGAGTTGGAAATGAGTAAACAACCAAACAAAAGAAAATACTAAAACATAACTACTATCAGACTATCTAAACATTTGGGAAATGTTTGCTGGAACCTCAAAATGGATTTCAGAATTGAATTTAGCTCTGTAAGAATTTTCAAAACGAGCAAAAGCCAATTGATACCAGAGCTGAAACATTGAGACATTTGTGTATGGAAAAGAAGAATAAAGGAAGGACAAAATGCATAATTGTTATACATGTGTCCATTCTGGTTTTCACCAGTAACATTATTGCTTTCTTTCTTACATTACTATCACTGAGGTAGAAAAATTTGCCGATACATTTTTTTCAGGCTTGGTATATACAAAACCAATTATAAATTGGTCCATAAAAACATATCCACTGTGTTCAATTAGACCACAGAATGGCAGGTGAACTTTTGAGTGATGCAAAAGGAAAACATCTAACACGAGAGTAATCATGCATGGAAAGGAATTTCAATTTGTGATAGAAAGTTTAAAATGATGATTTGGTGTAACGCAATAGTGGAAGTAAAGAAATGGAACATTTGGAATTAAATTAAAGGTGACTGGAGATTTTAAAAGCTAATTCTCATGAAGTTATTTATATATCTCTGGTACGTCTATTTTTAAAAAAGCAGGTGCGACTTAACATAGCAATTATTTTATTGATATGGCTTAAATTAAGAAACCATAAATAAAATCTAATGAACAACCTCATTCTTCCCCAAAGACTAAAGCACTAGAATGGATGGGGGTTTGGGATTCTCATTCTTATAAGGGCTAAGAAAAGAAAGATAAGGAGAACTGAAGAGGCATGCAATATATTTATGAAATTACAAATGGCTTGGCAAAAAAAAAATCCAGTAAGATTGTTTGGGATAATAATGAATAAATAAAAATGAAAGTGCTAAAAATGCACTTTGGAGACAATCAATATCCTAAAGCTTCCTAAGCTTCCTCACTGTTTTGGGGAAAATAATAGGCAAAATGGGTACTTTAATTTTGCAATGGATTTCAAATTTTAATTCACCCTTTAAGCACCCGTCAACCCATCCAGCCCCTGAAAACTGTTCTGGCCCTGGAGTGTGGTCTCAACATATTAAACAAGGTTAAGGGTGGTCTTCAAGACAGCAGAACTTGCATAATCTTGATCTAAAAATGCTAGTTTATTTACTTTATAATTTGGTTACAAGAGAAAGAGAAAGAGAAAGAGAAAGGGAAAGGGAAAGGGAAGGAAAGGAAGGAAGGAAGGAAGGAAGGAAGGAAGGAAGGAAGGAAGGAAGGAAGGAAGAAAGAAAGAAAGAAAGAAAGAAAGAAAGAAAGAAAGAAAGAAAGAAAGAAAGAAAGAAAGAAAGAAAGAAAGAAAGAAAGAAAAAGAAAGAAAAAGAAAGGAAGGAAGGAAGAAAAGAAAGAAAGAAAGAAAGAAAGAAAGAAAGAAAGAAAGAAAGAAAGAAAGAAGAAAGAAAGAAAGAAAGAAAGAAAGAAAGAGGGAGGGAGGGAGGGAGGGAGGGAGGGAGGACTCTTCTTTGATCCTGCTTTGTTTTCACATGTTCCTGGATTTAGCTGGAAAATGGACTATTAATTTTTAAACTTAATTCTCAGAAGAGTTCTTATTTTATTGCTGAATAAAGGTGATGAATGTAAGACATGCAGAAATTTGACTGAGCTGTGATATAAATCTAAATCATGCAATCAAAATTAGAATTGCTTATCATAGCTGGTGTATACCGACTGGTTTTCAAATTATCAAGTCAGTTTTCCATAAATTTTGTATTATAAATAAACAATTCCAAACTCCAGCAGTATATTTTGACCCAATACAAAAGACATTTCCCATCATTTTTCATCCTGTGACTGTTTTTACAGCATATGATACAAATTCATGGGAATTAGATTGCAAAATCAGCATAATTTAAAGGCAGATGGTATCTTGCCCAGAGACCATGGAAATGGAAATATTTATTCTGCATCAAAAATAATTCCCAAAGACAATACGTAGATTCATTCAGAAATTCTAGGAGTAATTTCTCATATTAGTTGAGCTTGGAACTATTGCACAACACACAAAGAAACTTTATGGCACAGCAAACTTCTCAAACTTCTAAGTCTGGTGCTGTTTTGATCAGAATAGAGGGAGAATTATGTAGAATTTCCTCAATGTCCACTTCTGTATAAAACCCAACAACAATTTAATAAAAAGGTGGATACAATGGGAATGTACCCAAAGAAGATGAAAAGTAATATATATCTAGGAGAAAATGAATATCATCACAATATTACAGCTTTTCCAACTATACGTACCTATATATTTATACATTTTCTCTTGGGAGAGAATTATTTCTATTCACAATCCAATTTTGGGGCCAGATGCCTTTCTCACTATCCCAATTCCAGTTTCTACCAAAATATAATTGATAGGTGCACCACATCCAATACTTGAAACTTCAACTCAATAGCTTTGTATCTATTTTATTCCACTGAGATCCAGAACTAATGTATGGTTGGTAAATGAGAGGCGTGATTCTCTGGCCACTTTAAAGTTCAATCTCTGTCTCTTTCATTGCGGTGAACTGAGGCTGACTTTTAAGTGGGTTGATCTGTCAAAAGAGATTTCTGAGAAAATAAGAGAATTTGACAGTAGTTCTTTTTAGAAAGAGGACAATGTGAAAGCACATTTTGTTTGTGCTGCTTGCAGTCCAAAATGTGTGGCAGAAACTACTTGATAGACATTCACAAGATTTCAGGATCTTGGCTTCAAAAATCAGGATGGACATTAGATGGCAGCAAAGAGAGACAGCTGACCCCAACTCATTGCTGCCAACTGTGATCATTCTGAATGTTTGCACTGAAGAACTTGTAGCTCAAAGCACTTTCTTGGTTCAAGCAAATATTCCATAGATTATCTTTATGAATAAGGTTGATTTATTAAATGTGACTGTACATTATTTATTTAAAGCCTTTTGATAGGGATATCGTATAGCACACACATCACCCTTTCATGTGTTTCAATCATGTTCATTATTCATTAGATCAATAGCAATAGCAATAGCAATAGCAATAGCACTTAGACTTATATACCGCTTCATAGTGCTTTACAGCCCTCTCTAAGCGGTTTACAGAGTCAGCATATTGCCCCCAACAATCTGGGTCCTCATTTTACCAACCTCAGAAGGATGGAAGACTGAGTCAACCTTGAGCCGGTGAGATTTGAACAGCTGAACTGCTGAACTAGCAGTCAGCTGAGTAGGTTGCAGTGCTGCTTTTAACCACTGCACCACCTCGGCTCCTCACCTCCTTTCAAGAGTTGAAAACTTTCATGTAGCAGGTCCCTTCCAGTCTTCTAGGACCATTTTTGCAGAATTCTCAAGTTCAACATTGCCAAATTCCTGAACCAGGAAGTCCTGCTTATAAGTTACACATATCTCGATCATTTCTTGATTGGATTATGATTGGGGATGCCTTTGCAAACTGCCTTAAGTTACAGCTGATCTAAAATACAATACTTAAGGACAGCCCTTAGTTCACATGAGTAAAACCACTGCTGCAAGAACAACACAGTATGGGCTTTTGGATGCAAAGCAAGATGCTGGTTCTCCTCTTTGAAGCTCACATGGTTCAGACGCTGAATATTTTTCAAGGCCATCTTCTCTCAATGCTTTTGATGCATCTAATTTATAGTCTGGTGGCTGGGTGGCTTATCTGAGTCCCCTTCTGAACCTAGGATCATAATTCTAGGGCCATCAAGTTTTCTTTTTCTGTTGCTGCTTCTTTCTTCCAGAGCAACACTGAGCTATTTGGATTAGCCCCATCCATGCTGCATTTAAAAATACTGTGACATCTGTTTATTCCAGAAAGCCTTTGGAAATTGATAGAATAGTCCTGTCAAGATTGAACTGCTTTGTTTCTTTCAAACCTTAATGCTTTTCCACTCTCCAATGAACTGGGGAGAGGGAAGGAGGAAATGGAATGCCGAGAATGTATGAGGAGATTGTGAGAGCATGGAAACTATCAAGGTCACCACTGCAAGTGCTTGGGAAAGAGATGGACTGTTCCCATAACAAAAGGATGTCTCATAATTGGACAATGTGATCACCCAGGGGTGGGGAGAAGGGGAAGCTACTGTTTAATTAGGCAAGCATTTGCGCGGGAAAATCAGAGCTTGTTTTGTTTCTTCAGTACCAACATGGCATATCCAATAAAGTTTTACTTTTGGGAATTCAAATCTCCCAAGAGTGTTTCCTTGTTTTGGGTTTGCTAGTTGGACAGTTGACAAGTCAGTTCCCACCTTGCTGTGGGTGACTGTTGGTTCCAGAGAATAATATTCCTCGTGATGATTAATGTGGAGATTAAGAATATTATTCTTTGACTATTGTGTTATTAATTTTTTTAATATTTATTATTCGTTGTATTGGAGCATATGCCACTTAGAGTCATTTGCAACTGAAGTGACCTATAAGCCTAAGTAAAGAAATTGTATGTCATCTTCCATATATGTTGACATACGGCTGTTGGCTCTTTAACTGCCAGAGTTTTAAAACTGCAAGGGTCTTTCGTCAAATTTCACCTATTTGGCATCTTATTCCTTGTCTCTTGAGGTTCAATATTTATGAAGAGTCTGTCCCTAAATATATTTTCTCTCTATTAATGTTGCTATTGTTCTAGAATCCTATTTGTAAAGGGTTTCAATATGCCAATAAAGGAGAATATTTGCAACTCAGGGTTGAAATGAGGGGTCCTTGATGCTCTCTGAGCTTGGCTGTTTTCTTGCAGATGTTTCATTACCCAAACTAGCTAGGTTTTTGAATTTTAGCACTGATGATGTTACCTAGTTTGGGTACTGAAATGTCTTGCAAGAAAACAACCAAGCTCAGAGAACACCAAGGACCCCTGGTTCCAGTTTCGCTTTTCCTAAGGTTTCTGTCTCTGACCTACAAAAATCCAGAAGTCAATTAAAAGGTAAGAAAGGTTTGAGTGTTTTGTGTATCAAATGGTCATATGGGATTTCTTTTTTCAACCAGATACCGCATTTCCCCAAAAATAAGACCATGTCTTATATTTTTTTGAACCCTGAAATAAGCGCTTGGCCTTATTGTAGGGGTGAAATCCTCCTGGTTCACTCTTACCTGTTGATCGCCGCATAGCCGAACAACCTGGAGGCGTTCGCGGCGCGGGGCTTCCCCTGCCCGCTTTCCTCCCTGCCGGGACACCGCCGTTTGCATTCTTTTGCCCTCTGCGCATGCGCAAAGCGTTCTGCTTGCGCAGAGGGCAAAAGAACGCAAATGCCGGCATCCAGGTGGGCGGGGGAAGTGGGCAGCGGAAGCCCCACACCGCGAACACCACCAGGTTGTTCAGCTGTGCGGCGACCAACAGGTAAGAGTGAACCGGGAGGATTTCACCCCTGCCTTATTGCATTCAAAAACCCGATTGGGCTTATTATCAGGGGATGTCTTATTTTGGGGGAAACAGGTATTTCCTTCTTCCTTTAATGTCATTTGGCTTTAACTTTCCTATTTTAGCTCTACGTTTCCCTGCAGTTTCTCAGTGCTTCTGAAAAACACCTCTCACTTTTCTTTTCTTTTTTTCTTTTTTTGTTCATTCCATTTGTTGACATCTCTACTGAAATACTGTATATTTCCTTTTCTTGTCTTGCTCAATGTTGACAGTCTGTCTTGAGTTATCCTACATCCTTCTTATTGCCCATTTATCATAAGGACTTGTTCCAACACCCACTTGTATTCTTTCTTCTTTAAAAATTTGGATATATTTTTCCTCCTTCAGTTTTCACAAGGATTTCTTGCATTCTCTTTTTGATAAAGGCAGGGGTTTCTGAATTATTTCACTGACCTTACATTCTGAGTGTCTATCTGCCAGGTCAAAACTGGCTGGCACACCTACAATAATCTCTCTAATTTTCTAAGCTTCTTTTGCATACCAATAATTCCTGGTCTATTCCGCAGTCTTCCTCTGGAAGTTCCCAGGCTGTCCTGGAAGGCACTGCTCCACAGAGAAGTAAAGTAAAATAATAGGGCTTTCCAGGCAGGAACACGGCAAAGACCTCCAACTCGTGGCTGCCATCTAGTGGTCACCATAGTCAGTATGCACTGAGCTGCCTGTCTATGGAGATTCTCATTCATCCAGGTCATGGTTGTCCCAAAGGTGCTTTTTCAAAAGGCAACTGGACAATGGATTTTTTCCCCCTTGAGGAAGAAGAAGAAGACATTTTGCTTCTCTCCAACAAGTTTCATCGGTTACTGATGAAGCTTCTTGGATGAGAAGCAAAATGTCTTCTTCTTTTTCAAGTGGAGGTGAAAAACATAGTCCAGTTGCCTTTTGAAAAAAACACCTTTGGGACATTGAGCTGTCTGCCATGCTGGTCCCCACACACACACACACACCATGCTGCCCTGAATAAATGCCTAGGCTCCTGTATAGACACCTGCCAGCCTTGCACCACACTACGAGCAGGGCCTGCATGTCCCAAGTCTTGATTATACTTACAATGTTTCATCCTCTACTTCCTATTATGTGTTCTTTTTTAATCTTGCTTGTTTATTTTATTTCTCAACTTTATTATTTTTATTAACAACACATGGTGGTGAATGCACTTAATACTCCTTCCTCTTCCTATTTTCCCCACAACAACAATCCTGTGAGTTGGACTGAGAGTGAGTGATTGGCCCAGTAGTGGGTTTCACTTACTTTCGCTACTGGTTCGGAACTGTGAACGCATGTGCGCGCTTGCTTCACTCGCCTGCGGTGCTTCTGTGCATGTGCAGAACCTTCTGCACATGCGCAGTTTGTCCGTGATGACAAACTGGGCGGGTGAGTGGAGCCTCCTGCCGCTGCTAGCAGTTCACCTGAACCAGGGCGAACCGGTAGCAACCCACCACTGGATTGGCCCAAACTTACCCAGCTGGTTTTTCATGCCTAAAGGAGGACTACAGCTCACTATCTCCTGGTTTCTAGCCTAACCACTAGACCAAACTGGGCCTCAACATTCAATCCAATACTGTCTATCAGGTGATGTTTAAGTGAAGACCTTAGTTTTAACTTGTTAGCTGATGGCAGTGAACAACGAATTCTCCTTGCAAAACACTGTTAATCTATCCTCTATAGGATAGATCTATAATCTATCCTAAAGTATCCTATCCTACTATGTTTCCCAAACCTTCTTGTAATTCCACATTTTGTTATATCTCTAATGTTTGCATTCCAATCAACTGCTCGTACTACCCAAATCATGGGTTTTCACATGCCCCACCTTCTGGAGCATAGATATGTTCATGGTGTTGCATTCTTGTTGCTCTAATAGGACTCTTGTGCCTGGGAGAGGCAGCACACAAGACAGTCCAGTAACCAGCACAATGTTCTCACTGCATCATTTTCAACTATCTGTTCCCACAATTTTCTAGGGCACAAAAACTTACCTAGAACAATAAGCTCTTTCATTGGAAATATCCTGAGCATTGCAGCTGTTCATGGAAAGGTTTTTCCCTCATGGTATGCACTGAACTAGCTATGGGATGGACTTTGCATCTGTTGGATCATGGCCACTGGAAATTAACAGAAGAAACAGCAGAAAAGTGGCCAGCTGTAGTCATCTGCTAGAATAAACAAGATCTGGACTTGGATGCATGGGTTTCATACAATGTGAGAATTTGCCCTCTTTGGTTTATGAATCATGATTTATGACTTTACCGCAATAGCAATCAGGTCAGTGTGGCTTGTTCAACAATCCATAACTAACAGACTGTGGACACAGATTGTGAAAGGAGCAGAAACAGTGCCATCTGAGATTCAGCCAATGTTCATAAGAAGAAGGTCCAATGCATTCTGGTTTGGCACTGCAGTATAACTTTGTCCATGGGTGGAGCTACAATTGGTCAGCTTTGTGCATTTTGTGAATGCAGATATATCTATTTATTCGTTAGATTTATATCCTGCCTTTTGTTCAGGAGACCAAAGCAGCATCCCTGGTGGTTCTCTTCCAATTTTTCCCAACAGTTTGGATTTAGAGAAAGTGAGCGGCCCAAAGTCTCTCTCTAAGCCCTTGCAAATTCATGGGAAGTTAGAAATATTCCGGCATCTGTCCTCCCATCCATGGCTGGGATCAGAGAGGATGCATTTCAAGCCAAAAAACACTGGCCAAGCTGACGCAGATCAGAGCTGGGGAAGCCAAAGGATCAGGGTCAAATTGAAGGAATGCACATTTAGCCCCAGCCAAGGTCACAGAGTTGGTTACACAACATTAACAAGCAAGGAGTCATGCACAACTGAGACCCAACTTCAGTGCATGAATGAAGAAATGAGCGGAAAGTTTCTGAAAAGTAAGACTGAGAATTTCTGGCCATGGATCCTTCAGCACTAGAGAGAGAGAGAGCACAACATGACCGCAAGCTCACTGCCAAGTCCCAACCTTTTCTTTGACTGAAGAGTCTATAAAAAGTTGGTCATTGATTTGTTGTTTCGGTGTGCAAGTCACAACAGAAAATATAATATTAAATAGCTTTCCATCTGTAACTATAAAACAGCATTGAGATCCTAACTGGTATTGTTCTAATATCTGGTTCACCTCAATCACCCCTTTTAACGATCCTATAATTCTTCTATAAAAATGAATGTCCTGCCAAAGTTGCTATACCTATTTCAGGTGATTCCAATAAACCCAGGGAGAAATTTTTTCTCAGATTTGACAAAGATAACATCAAAATTTATTTGGCAAGGAAAAAAACCGAGAATAAGGCAAAATTCACTTCAAGATGTTAAAGAAAGAGGTGAACTGGGTGTCCCAAATTGG
Source organism: Diadophis punctatus similis (assembly GCA_023053685.1). Lineage (NCBI taxonomy): Eukaryota > Metazoa > Chordata > Lepidosauria > Squamata > Dipsadidae > Diadophis > Diadophis punctatus. Next base: position 143,682,959 of record JALIGW010000001.1, on the reverse strand, counting down.
CAATTATATTATTATTCGGCAGGTTTATCTTGGATTAGAGAATGGATACAGCTTAAAAACAGTAGAACCTTGACGATTGAAGGGCATGACCTTCATCTGGGATGGCATGCATATATCTGGGATGATAAATATAAAGTACATACTTATTTCAAAAAACATTTATTAAGAAATTCACTCCTTCAAATTTGGCTACAAATTAAAAGACAACACTATTCAAAAATTCCAATTTGGTATTCTCCTGTTGAAGCCCTTAAACATTCTAGTTTGATGTCTTATGACAGAGCTATAAAATATAAAGAATTAATCAATGAATAGGGAAATTTGAAGTGTAGAGATGAACTGGCAGAAGGAGGTATAAATTTAGACTGGTGGACATATACCCAAGTCCAAGCAAAGTTCTACAAAGATAATAAGACATATGGTTTTCAGAAGGAATATAGCAACTTTGACAGGACATTTCTGGGGCCGGAAGATAATTTGATTGGAAAAATTTATAAATTTTTAATAAAATATAAATTAAAAGAGGAGATAGTAAAAGAACCAATGCTGAGATGGGCCAAAAACTTTGGATATTCGATAGATTTAGATAAATGGGAAGAAACTTGGATGACAAATTGGCGGATGACAATGTCAGTGGCCTTCAAGGAGAACCAGTGCAAGATGTTTTATAGGTGGCACCTTCCACCGACAAGAATTGCAAGGCTTTCGCAGAATTCATCTGCCTTATGTTGGAAATGCAAAAAAGAAATAGGCACATACTATCATACCTGGTGGACCTGTAAGAAAGCTAAGAGCTATTGGGCCATTATAGGAAAGTAGATTAAAGAAATAACCCAGGAAGAAGTAATAAACTCGAGTTTTTCTTGTTAGGCATCATTGAACCAAGAGTTAACAAAGATATCCAATACATTACTATTCACATTCTAACGGCAGCTAGGATTATATACGCGCAGTTCTGGAAAAACAGTGAAACGCCTACAGAGGAGGACATAATTAGAAATATAATGGACTGCGCTGAGATGGACAAATTAACAAAGGAATTAAAGGATAAATAAGAATCAGACTTTTATATAATATGGAACAAATTTTATGATTGGTTAAGAAAAAGAAGGAATGTATAAAATGTATATCTGCCAACTCTGAATAATATAAGATATTTGTGTGTAAAAATTCATTAAATGTAACATGGTATATTTATATTAATATAAGTAAAAACTATAGATTTATAAGGCTATATAGATAATACGGATATAGTTGTTTATTATGGTAAAAAAATGTAACTTAAATTATGTAAAGTTCCGAGGATAGCTTATTGGAGTTAGGGGCTAAACAGAAAAGCCCAAAATGTTTATTTGTTGTTGTGTATGTCACTGTTGTATTGTTGTATAGTTTTGTGTATTTAATTAAAAAAATAAAAAAATAAAATTTAAAAAAGAGAGAGAGAGAGAGAGAGAGAGAGAGAGAGAGAGCACAACATGACCGCAAGCTCACTGCCAAGTGAGCCAACCTTTTCTTTGACTGAAGAGTCTATAAAAAGTTGGTCATTGATTTGTTGTTTCAGTGTGCAAGTCACAACAGAAAATATAATATTAAATAGCTTTCCATCTGTAACTATAAAACAGCATTGAGATCCTAACTGGTATTGTTCTAATATCTGGTTCACCTCAATCACCCCTTCTAACAATCCTATAATTCAGTGGTTCTCAACCTTCCTAATGCCGCGACCCTTTAATACAGTTCCTCATGTTGTGGTGACCCCCAAACATAAAATAATAAAATTATTAGGAAACTCAAGGATGGGTTCTGACTTACCTCACTGCCGGTTCGCTTCCTCCTGCACTGCGTGGCTGTGCCTTGTGGGCATGCGTGCGCTTTGCGCACGCGTGCATATGCAGTGCCAAAAAATGTTTTTAAAAATTGCAAAGAAAAGCCAAAGACAAGATGGCAACGCATGCGCAGTACCGGAAATTCGGCTTCTGTGCATGCTCAGAAGTTCCTATAGTACAGATTTTTTTATACAGTAGTCTATTTGCATGTGGGTGGACCCGCCTGGAGACGGATAGAGGAGCGGTATTTCGGTTTTTAAGACCATCAGAAATATGTGTTTTCCGATGGTCTTAGGTGACCCCTGTGAAAGGGTCGTTCGACCCCCAAAGGGATCGCGACCCACAGGTTGAGAAGCGCTGCTATAATTGATTACCTGGCTTCATGTGGGGAATAAAATCCATTATCGATGTACTTTAATAGAGTCTGCAAAAGCATTTGGGCTATTTAAAAAGTGCTAACTCCCCTCCATCCACAGGGTGCAGCCCATTCAATTTTCACCTAACTATCTACTGGTGGATTCCGCTGCAAACCTAAATTGTCCCCAAGCTCTTCCAGACAATGGTGTTAGAGTACTATCCACCAGCCCCTGAGCTGGCAGGAAAGGATGCTGACATAAATTATACTCTTCCCATGGCTGATGCCTATCAGTACTCCTGTCTGTTTTGATTTAATGAAGGCTGAGTTAATTGATAAGGCCAGCAGTCAGATACCTATAAATTGGATTTTTTTTAAAAAAAGGGGGAAGCTAAAAAGAAAGGAATACAATCTTTCAAACACAATGCAAGGTGGATGGCAAACAGAGAACTGTGGAAGATTGGAAAGGTACAGCCAAACAATGATTGGGCAGGAAAAGCAAGAGATAAAGATAATGCTCTCTACTTTTGAGATGGATTGATAGCTTTCTCAGGATGCTTTTTCCTTTTCACCAGCAACATGTACCTGCAGGTCTAGCAACTAATCACCCTCTTTAATGTGTAGCAGGGCAGGGTTTGAGAACTCAGGGCCTGGAACAGAAGATTTCACATCTGCTAGGTTGTCTGACTAATAGATTGCAGGAGCTAAAGAGATGAAGCCGAAGGGACCTGTCCTGTTCCGGCCTTTCACACCTGTAACCTGTGAGCTGGGCTATTTCTGAACACAAGTGCAACATTGTTCTGAAAGTCCATTAAATCTATGTTCAAAACCAGCCTAACTGGCAGGTCTTAGGTGTGGTGGAGGTTGCAGAAAGCAGAAAAGATTCATTTATAATAAGTGAAGTCCATCTCAATCCCTGACTCAATCAGGAGCTACAGTGAAGGGTGTCAGATCTGTAGCAAAATCTGTGTCAGGAGATATCTACCCTCAAGGCTATACCCCTGGGTATGGAGAAGCAAGGAAGAATACATATTTATTGGTTACATCTATATCCTGCCTTTTGTTCAGGAGATCAAAGCAGCATTGAGCCGAGGTGGCGCAGTGGTTAGAGTGCGGCACTGCAAGCTATTTCAGCTGACTGCTAGCTGCAGTGCAGCTGTTCAAATCTCACCGGCTCAAGGTTGACTCAGCCTTCCATCCTTCTGAGGTCAGTAAAATGAGGACCCAGATTGTTGGGGGCAATATGCTGAACTCTGTAAACCGCTTAGAGAGGGCTGTAAAGCACTATGAAGCGGTATATAAGTCTAAGTGCTATTGCTTATTGCTATTCATGGTGGTCTTTCCTCCAATTTTTCTCCATAACAATTGGAACTTAGGGAAATTCCCTCACTGAGCCTTTGCATCTGAGGGTGGAATTATGAATCTTAATTATATACATTTATTACTTGAGAAATTATATATATTGCTGAGGCAGTGAAACTAATATTTACTAATCCTCCCTCCTTCCTTGCCAAGGTAGGAATAATTGGCCAACAGAATTGAGGTTCCTGCTTGCCCTTCTCTACGGTGTATTTTTTTAAAAGTTAACCTGTATTTTAACAAGGCATGTTTGCACATTCAGTTCATGTTCTTCTTTTCGATTCAATCTTTTAACATGGCATGCACAATAAATGAAGATTTTGATATGCCTGGGAAAGGGCTAAGAGTTGTTGCCCCAAAGAATAGAAATGAAGAATAGAAAAGTAACATATGTGTGGGGGGAAAGGATTAAATATCACAAATGTTTTAGTAGCTAAAAAAAAAGATTTTCATAATAAATATTATGTTCTGAAGTGTGAAATCTGTCTGACGTCTGAAATGAAAATCAAAATGGATAATTAAATGTTGAATTTAGAGATAACCTCTAAAACTCAAGTATCCAAATACATAATTCTCTCCTGGCTTTTATTATGATATCATGGGCTTTTAATATTGTTTTTTAAGTGTACTTTCTTGAAACAAGAACAAATTCCCAAAACAAATGTGAATGTTTAAGCAAAGGGTTGTTGTTTTTTTAATCTACTGCCATTCTCTAAGATTTAAAAACAAAATGATACAAAAAAGCAATTTCCTAACTCATATCCATGAACAGTGATTTCGCTTTGTTTTTTTTAACAGAAGATGTTTTTAAAATGATCATCCAAAACAGAGATGGGTTTCAGCAGGTTCTGACCAGTTCTGGAGAACCGGTAGTGGAAATTTTGAGTAGTTCGGAGAACCGGTAAATACCATCTCTGACTGGCCCCGCCCCCATCTATCCCGAGTCCCAGCTGATTGGGAGGAAATGGGGATTTTGCAGTAACCTTCCCCTGGAGTGGGGAGGGAATGCAGATTTTGCAGTATCCTTTCCCTGCCACGACTACCAAGCCACGACCACCAAGCCACGACCACAGAACCGGTAGTAAAAAAAATTTGAATCCCACCACTGATCTGAAACTAAAGTTACATAGCATTTAATATGCAACGACACTATGCAAGGTAAACTCAAGGTGGCAAACATGCCAGTGCTCCTTCCTTCTCCTATTTTTCCCATAACAACAATCCTGTGAGGTGGGTTGAGTTGAGAGAGAATGCTTGGCCCCAAAATCACCCGGCAGCTTTCATGCTAAGGCAGGACTAAAATTCACAGTCTCTGGTTTCTAGCCTGGTGCCTTCACCTTTAGACCAACTTGGCTCCCTACTTGGTGTTCAGGAGTTGAGCTGAAATGGATTAAATAGATCAGTTCTTTTTAAGCACCCAAATTAAATTTACTAGTTATGCTATAAGCATTTTCTCCCTGTTAAGGCTGAACTCTTATAGAAGACTTCCTACAAAACTTTTCCAGCTGTGTTTAGAATTACAATCCTAAAACTATCAACGTCAGGGTTCCAAGTAACACTCCCAACTAAAGAAGATTCTGAGGCTAGCAATTCCTCAAAGATCCATTTTATTACAGATGTCATATTGGCACATCTGGGAAAACCCGAATCTGTGAGTTCTGGGTTTTCCCCACCCAAAAGAAAGTAAAAGACCCATCCCCTGCACCCACATGTCCATCACATGATCCAATCACTCCACCATCCGAACTGGAGACAGCCCCCAGTCACTCCTACCCCAGGTGCTCCTACCCCAGGTGCAGGCTGAACTGTCCTTGACTCTCAGAGAAAAGAATGTTGTTATGGCTATATATCTTCACCAACTCCTTGCAACCCCCCCCCCTTTTCCCAGGCACTAAATGTGGCAGCCCTGAAGTTCCAAAGAAAAGATGGCCTCCAGGGCTGACAAAAACATTTGGAGAATACCAAGTTATACAAGGCTAGTGTACACGCTTCACATGACAAGTTCAATTGAAATAAAACAGTCTTATTTCTATACAAAATATATTTGGGATTGCAGTACAAAAAACAGGGAGCAAATGGTCATTGGACTGGGCTCTTTCATTTCTATAGTTCAGGCACCACGAATTGCTTTTTTGTTAAATGTCTCAGATTCACTCTCTCACAACTCACAAAACATGTCCAGAAACAGTCTTGGAGAACATCACTTTGGAGATCCACTGACACAGTAGACAATATTGGGCTAGACCAGTGATGGCGAACCTATGGCACGGGTGCCACAGGTGGCACGCAAAGCTATATCTGAGGGCATGCGAGGTTTTGCCCTATGTCAACTCCAGCGCACATGTGTGCACTGGCCAGTTGATTTTTGGCCTTCTGGAGGGCGGGAGGAGGGCGTTTTCACCTGTTGGGCTGTTTTTCGCCTTCCCCAGGCTTCAGGAAAGACTCCGGAGCCTATAGATGGCAAAAAACGGCCCAACAGGCCAACCAGAAGTTCGGAAACGCAGGGGCAGTGTGTGGGGAGTTGTGTGCGCATGCATGAGGGGAGTCCATTGCATTATGGGTGTGGGCACGCACCATCGTGCCATCGCGTGTGTGCGCACCCTTTTGGCACCCTAGCAAAAAAAGGTTCGCCATCACTGGGCTAGACCAACTCAAAATGCAACACCTTTAAATGTTCAACTGTATTTAAGCCAGCAAAGGGGAAAAAATATTCTAACCTAAGGTGAGTGATTTTTTTCAATGCTTTGTTTTCAGATTTGTTCTGGATCACAGCCACAAAAAAACCCTAAGTTATTAAAACTTTGTTGTCTTTTAATAATTGAATGGAACAACACTTCATCACTTTTTGGTTAAGGTGTGATACAAGAAAATAAATATGGAACTTCTCACTTCAATGCAGCACAGGGACTTTAAAATATTTGTCATTTCCTACTTTTTTTTCCCATCTAGTAAATTCTCAGAAGGATCAGTGGGACACCTGCCAGAAAAAGTATGGTAGGAATCAAAAGTCATGTAGAAAATACAAGTTACATTGTTGAAAAAGTGGTAGTCGGGCTCTTTTTTCCAAATGTTTGAATTTTATTGATTTAAAACATTTTTATAAGCACCCATCTTATCATCAACTCTGGGCGACTCCCAATCAGAAGTAAAAAACAACATTAAAAGCTATAACAAAACTATAAAACTAAGCATGTTATAAACATTGAAAACTAGAAAAACCTGGTGCCAAGTCATACAGTGTCTTATCCCAGCCCATGGTGGGGAAAGTCAGGTCTTCAAAACTTTACAAAAGGCTAGGACAGGGGTCGGCAACCTTAAACACTCAAAGAGCCATTTGGACCCGTTTCCCACAGAAAAGAAAACACCGGGAGCCACAAAACCCTTTTGACATCTAAAATGAAGAGAACACTCCATATATCGTTTTTTACCTTTATGCTATGTATAAAAAAAACTATAGCGTGTTGCATTTGTGAAATCAATGAACTGCTACAGAGAAAACAAATTTTTATTTCTGCATGCAACAAAAACATTTTGAACTCTGGAAAAAAAAGATGGGATGAAAAGCTTAATTAAATCCCTGCTGGCAGATGTTGCACATTGGCGGTTGTGACGCATATTTTGAGCAACAGGGCGCTGCAGGAGAGGGATGAAAGAGCCACGTGCGGCTCCAGAGCCACAGGTTGCAGACCCCTGGGTTAGGAGAATAAGAGGCCTGCCAAACCTGAGGCAGCAGAGTGTTCCTTAGGGCAGGGGTAGGCAAAGTTGGCTCTTCCATGACTCGTGGGACTTCATCTCCCAAAATTCCTGAGCCAATCATGCTAGCTCAGGAATTCTGGGAGTTGAAGTCCATGAGTCATAGAAGAGCCAACTTTGCCTATCCCTGCCTTAGGGCAATGTTATGGGATATCACCCCCAATTTCACATAATTTTTCAAACAAATTAAGTTTGAAAATACGCAAACCATGTACGTGCATATGTCCTTTAGGTCAGAGCCTGCTACTGAAGGTAAGGAGGTAAATCCTATGAATTTTATCCAGGCAATATTCTCAACTGAAGATGGAAAAAACTATCATCCTTTTCCCCCCTCCTCCCCTACTAATATCAAGTTTGAGGTAAATGTGAGAGGCAATTTAAGCTGGGGAACAAAATTAACTCTTAAGAGATAAGCAAACAATTTGCCTTGGCATTCCTAATAAAGCGCAGAGTTGCACCAAGCCAGGTTGCTATGATATTTTCTGGATGGTTACCCTAAGTGGGAGAGACAATCCACTCATCTACTCAATGTTTTCTTACCTAAGACAATTAATGATTTCCTTTATTGAGCATGTAATTTCTAGATGAACTGGAAAGCAAGGAACAGATAGCAGCACATTCTAGAGTTAAGTGGAAACGTAGATAATAGATTCCCTATTTTTATTTTTCAAATTTATGTAGCCATCCATCTCACAAAGCAAGTGACTCTGGGCAGCATACAACAAAGTTCCCTGTTGCTTTGATTACTGGACCATCAGAGGGATGGTTCATAAGAGGGATAAAGAAAGGCTGTGTATTAGTGTCAGAGGAAATAACATGTGGGAAGCGGGTGTGAAAGCATTTGTGAATGGAAGTACCTGGGAAAGCAAAGGCAACTCATAGGGACCAGTGAGAAGGGGAAAGTCCCTAAATCAGGGGTGGCCAAACCGTGGCGCATGCGCCAAACGTGGCGCATTCCACGATTTCAAGTGGCGCATCCACCGTCGCGTTCCTCAGTATTGTGTCCAGGGCAGCCCGTTCTAAAAGAGATCGTCTCGCGAGTTTGAGAAGTTTGAACTCGCGAGACTTTCTCTTTTAGAATGGGCTGCCCTGGACACACTACCGAGGAACGCGACGGAACAAGTCCCAGGTAGGACGCGCGTCTCGCAGCTCTCCCCGCCGCGCGCAGAGCCGAAGGGGCGGTGGGAGGCGAGGAAAGGAAGCGGCCGGCAGAGCCGAAGGGGAGGCTCTGCTGGCCGCCTCCTTTCCTCGCCTCCGGCGTGCAGAACTTGGCCCTAGCCCGCCGCTCCCCAAAGCCCAGCGCCGCAGGTGCCTTCAGGAGCCCTGAAGCTCTGCCGGCAGAGCTGAAGGGGAGGCGGGAGGCGAGGAAAGGAGGCAGCCGGCAGAGCTTTAGGGCTCCTGAAGGCACCTGCAGCGCTGGGCTTTGGGGAGCGGCGGGCTGGGGCCAAGTTCCGGAGGCGCAGGCCTTCCTCCTCGGCGACCGTCCCTCTCCCGGGCCGGAGCGCCTCGCCTTCGCCGCTCCTCCATGCCCGCCTCCCCGGGCGCGCTTTCTGCCAGGCGGCTTCAGCAACCGTAAGTAGTGCTTCCTTCGGCGCCCTTCCCCTGCCTGCAGCTTTCCAAGAGGTCCATCTGCCTCCTTTATGTCCCCGGAGCTGCTCTGGGAGGGCCGGCGGGGGGAGCGAGCGAGCGCTTGGCCGGATGCGGCCACCGCCAGCCCGCCGCCCGTCGCCCAAAGCCGAAAAGCGGTGGGAGCCGAAGGGGAGGCTCCATCGCCGCAACACCCCCGGACCTACAACAAAGAACGAGGCAGGGTCACCTTCGCACTCACGAAGGGCCCGCCTGCACCGCATTCACCTCCGGGACTGGGAATCCCCCGCTTTGGCTCTTCACGCAAACCCGGTGTTGCCAGAGAACCCCAAAGCTCCCCATTTGGCAGGGCTCCGTTCCTGAGCTTGGCTCCCTCCATCGGAGGGTGGCTGGCTGGCCGGGCAAGCGAGGCTCTGGGCGGGCGGCGGGCGGGCAGCGGGGCGAGCGAGGCTTCGGGCGGCGGGCGGCCAGGCGAGCGAGGCTTTGGGCGACGGGCGGCGGGGGGAGCGAGCGAGTGCTTGGCCGGATGCGGCCGCCGCCTGCCCGCCGCCCGTCGCCCAAAGCCGAAAAGCGGTGGGAGCCGAAGGGGAGGCTCCATCGCCGCAACACCCCCGGACCTACAACAAAGAACGAGGCAGGGTCACCTTCGCACTCACGAAGGGCCCGCCTGCACCGCATTCACCTCCGGGACTGGGAATCCCCCGCTTTTGCTCTTCACGCAAACCCGGTGTTGCCAGAGAACCCCAAAGCTCCCCATTTGGCAGGGCTCCGTTCCTGAGCTTGGCTCCCTCCATCGGAGGGTGGCTGGCTGGCCGGGCGAGCGAGGCTCTGGGCGGGCGGCGGGCGGGCAGCGGGGCGAGCGAGGCTTCGGGCGGCGGGCGGCCGGGCGAGCGAGGCTTTGGGCGACGGGCGGTGGGGGGAGCGAGCGAGCGCTTGGCCGGATGTGGCCGCCGCCTGCCCGCCACCCAAAGCCTCGCTCGCCTGGCTGCCCGCCGCCCGAAGCCTTGCTCGCCCCGCTGCCCGGCCGCCGGCCGCCCAGAGCCTCGCTCGCCCGGCCAGCCGGCCACCCTCCGATGGAGGGAGCCAAGCTCAGGAACGGAGCCCTGCCAAATGGGGAGCTTTGGGGTTCTCTGGCAACACCGGGTTTGCGTGAAGAGCCAAAGCGGGGGATTCCCAGTCCCGGAGGTGAATGCGGTGCAGGCGGGCCCTTCATGAGTGCGAAGGTGACCCTGCCTCGTTCTTTGTTGTAGGTCCGGGGCTGTTGCAGCAATGGAGCCTCCCCTTCGGCTCCCACCGCTTTTTGGCTCTGCAGCCGCCGCTGCTGCCTCCTCCTTTCCTCGCTTCCTGCTCCTTTCCTCCCCCCCCCCCCCCCCGCCCACCTGGATGCTGCCATTTGCGTTGTTTTGCCCTCTGCGCATGCGCAGAGGGCAAAACTCAAATGGCGGCATCCAGGCGGGCCCGCCCACCCAGGACGCCTGGGCCAATTGGCGCATGGGACGCTTCAGGTTGGCCACCACTGCCCTAAATGGAAAAGACAGCTACTGGTAGACCAGGCCACACAGGAGCAGGGCCAGCAAGATTTTACAACAGGGATGGGAAGGGCAGAAAAGCAAGGGAATTCCCAATCAGATCTTCTTGTGGCCATAGCCCACACTCAGCACCATGGAGAACAAACAGCTTCCTGTAGAAGTTTAATTTGCAGGCTGAACAGGTAGCTGGCACGTTTTTAAATACTTTTAAATACTAAATTTATGTTGTTAATGAGACATTTGTTAAGTGAGTTTTGCCCCATTTTGCGATTTTTCTTGCCACACTTGTTAAGTGAAACACTGCAGTTGATAAGTTAGTAACCCGGTTGTTAAGTGAATCTGGCTTTCCCCATTGACTTCGCTTGTCAGAAGGTTGCAAAAAGGGATCACATGACCCTGGGACACAGCAAGGGTCATAAATATGAACCAACAGCCAAGTGACGGAATTTTGATCACCTGATCATGGAAATGCTGCAAAGATCATAACTGTGAAAAACTGTCATAAGTCACATTTTTTCAGTGCCGTTGTAACTTTGAACGGTTACTAAATGAACTGTTGTAAGTTGAGGACTAGTTGTAATCCCCCCTCTCTACAGCACATACCTTTTAAATATTCAGTGACCATTCTAACCTTCCAACTTGTGGCTCCAGATGTATTGGGTCTCCAAATCCTTCAGTCCCTCATTTATTTATTTATTTATTTATTAGTGAGATTTATATACCGCCTCACAGTGCAAGCACTCTCTAAGTGGCTTACACCAGTAAGCAATGTATATTTAGATTGCCCCCAACAATCTGGGTCCTCATTTTACCTACCTCGGAAGGATGGAAGGCTGAGTCAACTTTGAGCCGGTGAGATTTGAACCGCTGACCTGCGGATCACAGTCAGCTAAAGTAGCCTGCAGTACTGCACTCTAACTGCTGTGCCACCTCGGCTCTACCTCATGGTAGCTTCCAAATGTGTAACCCAACAAAAAAGAGGAACCAAGATCAGGAAGACTGTTCAGTAACATTATACAGTAAAACTTCCACAAATATCAATTCCAGAATATCATCAAGTTCTTCATATAATTTTGCTCTATTTAGACACACAGCTCAATTATGCCACGAACTAGGCACCCAAAGTTCCTATGCAGTTTGCATTTAAAGGGAGAAAAATGGAAGAAGCTGCTCTTATCTATTTTATCTTATCTTCACAAAGGGCAAACAATATTGCTAGTGTTATAATTTGTGCAATCTGTCTAAAACATCAGGCATTAATTTATTTTTCCCCAATTATGTTTATGACATTCAGCCTTCTTTAATTAATTATGCTAATCTCACATCTTCATAACATTTCTCAGCTGTAAATTAATTCATTTTCCCAACACTCCAATGCTTTCAATAAGGCTAGTTATTAGTAATTAATTCTTTCTAATCACCTTAACAGCCTGAAACTCAGATAGATTTACCAGGAATGATATGGCAGGAAGCAACACTTTAGACTCTGACTGAACCCAAACAATTGCAGCCACTGAACCGCTTTTATGTGTCGATTTGATATCTAACGGGTGAAGGACCAAAAAACAGCCTTTTGCTCCTTTGTTCTGCATGATGATTCTCACAATTCATAATTTTTGAACTCACCAAGTCAACTTCATGCATGAATTTGAAATCGCCCAAAGGTTAGAATAAAGCCTTGAAGCAAATAATGCAAAATTGTATAGAGGGCATAGAGAATGTCCTTGAAGGGCAAATGGAAAAGCTGCTGCCATAGCAACAGTTAGATAAATTTATTTTTATTTTATTTATTTATTTATTTGAGGTTCTTCTATGCCGCCCTACTCCCTCAGGACTCAGGGCGGCGTACAACATTTTAGGGAACATCAAACAAATCATTAAAAACAATTAAAAACATATAACATCATACATACATGGGGGAGACGTCAGATGGAAGGTCGTCTCAAAATCACCCCGCCTGCAGGAAGAGCCATGTCTTAATGGCTTTTCGGAAGGCCAGCAGGATGGGGATGATTCGGATCTCCATGCTCCAGTCATAAAAAGCACAGGAATGCCAAGCTTTGGGAACGGCAACTGCTCTTTGATATGTCAGGAGTTACATTCCAAAATGTAGCTAAGGTCATAACAAAGTAGATAAGAGTTAGGATAAAAATGAAATTGGAATTAATGGATTTAATATTGAAATGATGTCACATTAAATCAAAATTATTAATCAAACACATTTAAAGCTATTCCCAATGTTCTGTAAACTTTTACCCTCTCTCACCTTAAAAATTGCAATTCAGTGGCTATTTTTGAAACTTCACTGGCTTGTGGCATAGTAGGTGCCCTTAAAATCCTTTGTTTCTGCTGGAAGAGGCGAATTGATTAAAGCCACCTCTTAAGTCAATTAAATTATTGGGCTTTTTTAAACCTTTAGCCACATTCCCCAGAACTTGTCAGGTGCAAGCATCCAAATCCCCATGCATAGAGTTGAAGCTAGCTACAGTGGACCTGTTGGTACTCAACTGTTTCAAAAGTCATCAAATCTGGTAATCGACACATTTTGACATGAAAATGTTATCTCGGTACTCATCTTTGGTACTCTACATGATGTAAAAGGAAGTGGGGGACAGCCAGAGAGGGCAGGCAGGAAGTCGGTCATGTTGGGAAGGTCTCTGACATAGGGAAAGGGACAGGTAGGAAATCCTTCCCAGCTGAAACAAAGGGTTACATCGTAAGTCACGTGGTTTCTTTGCTACTTTTCTTTTTTGTACTCGTCGCACTTCCTGGAACCAATTAAGCATGAGTACCACGGTACCACTATACTTTATTATATTCTGCCTATAATACAAAAATTTCCTGTTGGCCTTCCTTTGGGAAATAACAGAAAAGTTCCACGGAGCTTAAAGGAAGCCAGTCCTGGATCTTTTGCAGCAGTGCAATATTTCAAGGCTAATTCCCCAGTGGGGCTCTCTTCCATCCTTGGCTGGGCCTTTCCCAACAGATCTACTGTTCAAGACAAGTTACTTCCCATTACAAGAGCCGTGGTGGTGCAGTGGTTAGAATGCAGTACTGCAGGCTACTTCTGCTGACTGCCAGCTGCCTACAATTTGGCAGTTCAAATCTCACCAGGCTCAAGGTTGCCTCAGCCTTACATCCTTCTGAGGTAGGTAAAATGAGGACCCAGATTGTTGGGGGCAATAGGTAAAGTGACCAGATTTTTTTTTCTTCAAGCGGGACACCATTGACGGGGGTGGGTTTCTCCATTTGAGTTTTGCCCTCTGCGCATGCGCAGAACGCTGCGCATGCGCAGAGGGCAAAACAGCAAATGTCGGCGTCCAGGTGAGGTGGGGGGGAGGGGGGGAGGGGGGAGGCGGGAAGGCACTTGGATGCCTGCAGCTCGCGACAGGTAAGCTGCCTCCTTTCCCCGTCTCCCGCCTCCCGTTGGTTGCTTGCCAGCCCGGCCGAAGAGAAGTCGGGAGGCGAGGAAAGGCCTCCCGAAAGGAGGGGAGGCTTCGGGAGCCCGCCTCCCTTTCGGGCCGAAAGGGAGGCGGGCTCCCGAAGCCTCCCCTCCTTTCGGGAGGCCTTTCCTCGCCTCCCGCCTTCCCTTCGGCTGGGCTGGCAAGCAACGAACGGGAGGCGGGAGACGGGGAAAGGAGCAGCCGGAAGCTTACCTGCTCCAAGCATCCAAGCGCCGCGGTCTCCCGGTCGCCCGCCCGGCCCCAGGGCAACGGCGGCAGCGAGGCGACGGGGGGAAGAAAGGGGAGGGGGATGAGGAAGGGCTGTTTGCGCCGCTCGTGACGTAAATTCAAAGCGGTGACAGCTCCTCATCCCTCACCCCTCCCAACAGCAGCGGCGCCTCCGAGGGCAGGGCTAGGGATGGGGCGGGGGAAGGAGAGGAGGAGCAGCCTCCCTTCCCCCTCCCCCCAGCTTCCAGCCGCCGCCGGAGGAGTCAACAACGCGGGACGCCCGCCCGCCGCCAACGCTGCCCACAGCTGGCCCGAGCTGAGAGGCCTGCTGCCTTTCAGGGCGATTTTTTGAAAGAATGCCCTAGTCTGGCATTCTTTCAAGAAATCGGGACTTTTTAAGAGGGCGGGCGGGACGCGGGACAAATGGTGAAAAAGCGGGTGTGTCCCGCCAAAATCGGGACGTCTGGTCACCTTACAATAGGCAGATTCTGTAAACTGCTTAGAGAGGGCTGTAAAGCATTGTGAAGCGGTATAGAAGTCTAAGTGCTATTGCTCCTTCACTTTGTCTAACAGCAGCACTAGCTCTGTCTATTTTATGTACACCCATTTTCCTCCTCCAACCTTTCTTTCCATGGCAAATCACAGTGACAGATTTCAGGTACAGGCCTACAAAAAGCACCAAGTCACTGCTGCAAAACCACCTAGTTTGTACATCGGCTCTAATCTAGGCCATGCTTAGTGTAGATAAGAAGTATTTGTGCCCGTTCAGTCATCCATCATCTCCGAGGCTTGATGTCAACTTCTCAAAGGCTTCTTGACAAAGGTTACCACACAATCTCTATTCTCTGAATAGATTTTCTGGTTACTGTGACAGAAGGAGAGATGATGTGTCGAAGCGTGTGCTTGCATTCATATTAAACTTTCTGCCCAATGTGACAATGTGGGGAAAGGTTTTGGATACAACTGCACCAGTGGTGGGTTGTAAAATATTTTGCCACCGGTTCATGTGCGTGTTCAAGCGCATGCAGGTGGGCGGAGCATCCCGGGTGGGTGTGCGGAGCATCCTGGGCAGGTGGGCGGAGCATCCCACCGCCGGCGCTACTGGTTCTAAGAACCGGTCCGAACTGGGAGCAACCCAGCGCTGAACTGCACCTTCAACTGATGTTTTATCCTCCTCCTCCTCCTCTTCACATATTATAAACTACTGCCTCTAGATTGTGTATTAGTCACTTAAAAGAAAAGAAATGATGATGAATGACTGGTTCCATTCCAAGTAACCCACACAGTTTCTCTAGCCTTCAGTTTAAAATGAGGGCTTCGCTCAGATTCTGTTGTCAGTTGACTTCAGTTTTTAATTTATCTAATAGCAGCCAGTGTACACTGGCTATCAGATAAAGAGAGATGGAAAGAAGAGCAGGATGACTATCTTATAAAGAATTAGAATTATTTCACACTTCACAGATTCTGTATTTCTTCTGACAACCAGTGGCTAGGCTGCTGTGATGTCACAGCAGGATTGGGAAGGAAGTGGAGTTCTGTTAGAATATTCGTGACTGGGAGAGCCAGTGGAAACAAGGTCAGCCAATGAATAGGCATAGCAACTAAGTCAGCCAATGAGAGCTAAACACTTCTGAGTCTGTGCAGAGAATCGAAACTGGAACTTAAGCTTAAGGCTGGGTGTGGCTCCACTCTCCACTGTACTCTTCCACTCTGAACTCTGCTGAAATGAAACTAACTGTTCTCTGCTATCTGTAACTACATTGAAGAAGAACTCTGTTAATGGTATTGTAAATATATATATATTACTGGTATTATGTTTATAAAGAAGTTTATGACTCCAGCTGAATCAGTCATCTGTGTGTGCTTCTGGTTTTGATTTTGCAACAAACTTTAATAAGTTCTCACAGCACTCCCTGCTATTTGTATCAGCTGAATTCACTCACCACACAAAGCAGTGTAGGCATTCTTTGCTTCAATAATCAATAAGCTGTCAACTCACCCACAAAAGCCATGCCACTTTTTGTTGCTAGACTGCCCATACTAAAGATCAGAAGAATTTTGCTGTGTGGAAAATGTTATATATTTGACCTCGGATTTTTAAAAAAGATTTCCTCAAAGTTGAAGGAAATCTTCAGTATGACACAAAAAGTGCTTCAGTTTAAACCAGAAAGCTCTTGACACTACCACCAACTCTTGCCTCTTACCACAAATGTCTAATAATTAAAATAATCATGATAAAATGCAATTCGTATTTTAAAGCTGAACACAGTTACCAGCTACCCATTTGCAAAGTACCAGTAATTACTTTGGATATCATAGGCCAGAGGTGGATTCCTACTGGTGCGGTCCAGTGCGGGCGCTCCAGTAGCAGCCTGCTGATGACGTAATTTAGGTGTGACGGCTCCGATGCTGTCTGTGCCGGTCCGTGTGTGCCACCATATTTTTTTCCTAATTTTCTGTGATTTTTCAGCTCTTTGAGCATGTGCGGAAGTAAAACCGTCCATCTGCTCATGCGCAGAACTAAAATTGTGCACCGGGACATCACGATGCGCACCGGTAGGAAAAGGTAAAAGGAACCCGCCCCTGTTTATTACCCACAGGATTATGGTCTGAAAGCAACTTATATAGCAACTTTGGATGAAGTAGAATCAATTCTGATCAGGTCAATGTCTTGATGGAAGACCATCAAGAGCATGCTGGAGCATACTGGAGCATGTTAACTTCAACATAGGGAAGGTTAGATCAAAATCAAGAACAACTTCACACTCCTTTCCCATATTACAGAAGTCTTATTAGAACAAGGACACAAACCTCTAAAAATATCAACACTTTCTTTGCTTCAAAGAGTCGCTGAATTTATTTACCTTGGTTCAAAGATGGTGGTACTCAATGGACCTTGGACCAAAACAGAAATAAACCCCCATTCATTTGTTCATGGCATTATCTTATCCAACCTATGGAGTGCTTTATCTGTCAGGCACAAAAGATCAGGTCCACGTGTGAAACGGGTGGGTTCCGGATTCTGCTACTGCCAGTTCGCTCAGGGACGCGCCACGCGGGCACTCGCATGCGCAGTACTAAAAAAAAGCTTCTGCACATGCGCAGAAGCAAAAAACAAAATGGCGCCACCGGGAGAACCGGCTCGTGGGCGTGGCAGGCCTGGGTCGCTGCTGGTTCCAGCGACCCAGGCTGCCAAGTTACTAACGGTTCTATAGAACCGGTCCGAACTGGTAGGAACCCACCTCTGATGTGAAAGCATTGTTGCTCATCTCTATGCACAGGAATATTCTCAACTAACCCTTAGCATCCGTTAAGAGTTAGATAAAAGTCAATGGAAATTGAAGGAGAATTTAACTTGGTCTACTTGTGGCTTGGTAGAGACTCTAGGCTAATCTCTCTTTTGACTCCATCCCCAGGTTCTGCCACTCCTCCTCCTACATTATCCCAGCAAATCCTGAGTATCAGAAGCCACCAAAGATGCATTTCACAGTAGTTCCTCCAAACAAGAAGAATGAAATGGAGCTGGCAGGATGGAAGAGAAGATGCAACCAGGATAATTTCATCTGGAAAAGAGAGGCGGGAGGGGGAGACAGGGAGGGAGATGGAGGGAAAAAGAGAGGGAGGGGGAGGAAGACCTGGTTTTGCAAGTGTTGGAAGGAACTGGAGTTTTTAGAAGTTTGAAACGGATCAGTGTGGTGAGTGTCAGGATGCATGTGGCAGTGGAGGCATGAAGAAATGGTTATATAATGGTTTTGTTGGAAGTGCTCTCATTTGAAGTGCCATCAATAATCAGAACAAAAGTACAAGACACATTATCTCCACACAGGGGCTCGGTGACCCGACAGATTTTTCACAGCATAATACCTGTGGTTCTACTTTTCTTCTTAGCAATTAGATTTGTGACTTTTCAGATGTTCTTGAGGAAAGATTTTAAGGATTTGTGTCCATCTGAAATAATATGGCAGATTCAGTTCTTTCTTCTGCCAGCACCCTAATCCAGATCACAGCAAAACAATGCCACCTAATTTGACTGGAAAGGTTAAGAAGAAGAATTCAGACCATTTGGTGCTTTCAATCTCCTACTCAACTAACTAAATCTTCCAGCAGTCGTATTCCTCTAAGTTCCCATAGCAACAAGGCAACCTACAATAGTCAGTAATTAAAATTAGCTCCACAATAGATGATAATTCCACCAGGTCTTGTCACAGAGAAAGGTAAAGCAAAAGGAACTGCATTTCTAAGTGTGAGAGCAAGAGAATTTTATTATCTTATTTACTGGTTCTGTTAGTTCACCATGGCAATGTTCAGCTGACAGAAACCTCAGGGCTAAACTGTACTGAATCCAAAATAATAAAAGTTAGGGTGAACTTTTTGCTGGAAAATGTTATATGGCTATGTAGGCAAAGAAGACGCTCATATGTGTCCCTGCATTTAAAATATCTGATTTTTTCCTTATGTAAATATCAATTATGAAGAGATGAAGCCAAAGAAGGTTGGATATGTTATATATGCCACTTGGGGGAAAGGATCACGCTTTTCTGCAGTGTCACTGACCCACTGCAATTTAGTCAGGAATCTATTAATGCTAGGCGAATAAAAGTTGTGTTAGCCTTATGCAGGGGTCCTCAAACTTTTTAAACCAATTCACGGTCCCTCAGACTGTTGGGGGGACCGGACCGGCTGGGTGGGTGTGGCTAGGTGGTCATGTGACTGGGTGGGCGTGGCTAGGTCATGTGACTAAGTGGCCGTGGCCAATTTAACAGTCCATTAAACAATGCATACAAATTAAACTTTAATTTGTTTTGCTCCTAGAGGTGTTTTATTTGCTTTTGTTTGCATGTTGCTCATTTGGTTGACTTTTCTTTTTACTAAATCATTTTTTCAGTTGTTTAGGAGTCTAGTGATCCACTTCAGGAAACTCAATTTTGCAGCAATTTTTATCAGTCCCAAGGAGCTTGAGAAATATCTCTCTCTCTCTCTCTCTCTCTCTCTCTCTCTCTCTCTCTCTCTCTCTCTCTCTCTCTCTCTCTCTCTCTCTCTCTCTCTCTCTCTCTCTCTCTCTCTCTCTCTCTCTCTCTCTCTCTGTCTCAATGTCTCTTTCTCTATCTATCTTCTGGAGGTGGGGGAGGTAAAAATGGGCCATTTTCGCCCATTTTTTGGGCTCCTAGGGTATCTGTGTGCCCTGTTTTTCACCTCCCCTGCCTCCAGAGGCATTCTGCTGGCCAAAAATAGGCAAAAACGCCCAGTTTTTTGGCCAAAAACGGGCCATTTTGCCCATTTTTCACCTCCCCCGCCTCCTGAATGTCTCTACAGGCCAAAATTGTTGGCCTTACCTTTCAGTCCCAGCCCGCGGGGCTCGCGAAGGTAAGTCCTACGCTCGGCCAAAGGGTGGGTGGGGCGATGTGGGCGGGTCAGTCTCATGGTCCTTCGAGGGCTGGATTAATGACTTCGGTGGCCACATGCGGCCCACAGGCCGTAGTTTGAGGACCCATGCCTTAGGTCATCTTGTGCTTGGACTACTGCAATGAGCTCTACAAGGGGCACTGCTTGTAAAGCATTTGGAAGCTACAGCTGGCACAAAATGCAGCAACGCTAACAGTCTTAGGAGCCCCAGGGCAGCCCATGTTACATCATTGTTGGGCAAATTACACTGGTTGCCAGTTTGCTTCCAGGTCCAATTCAAGGTGTTGGTTATCACCTGTAAAGCCTGGGTCCAGGTTACCTGAGGAACCATCTCACACTAATGGGATGGGCCTGTCCCATTCGCTCCGGAAGAAAGGCCATGCTCCGGATTCCATCAGCCAAGGAATTGTACCTGGTGGGGTCCAAGACAAGAGCCTTTTCTGCTGTGGCTCTTTCGCTTTCAATATCATGCTTCTTCACACACAAACACACACACACACACAAACACACACACACCTTAATCTTCCAAAAGAGCCTGAAAACCTGACTCTGTCAACTGGCCTGGGGCCCCAATGGGGGCATCCCATTTTGGAGATGGCTAGTAGAGTTGTAGAAGATTACCCTCCACCCCGTCTATGGATTGGTTCTTTTCTCCACTTTAACACTAATTTTAATGTTCTAAACATAATCAGTGGCTTATGTTTTAATGTTTCTAATCCTGTAATTGGTTTTTTTTTTTGGTTATTTGTGGCATTGTAAACCTCTTGGAGTCACATGATAGTGAGAGGGGCAGCATACAAATTTAATAAGCAAATGAATAAGTAAAATCACTGCTTGCTATTTTAAAGATAAAACGAGATGTTAAGTGCCCCTTGTTTGCTCCCAGGACTGTCATGTTGCCATGTACCATTTTTGTAAGAGATCATACATTCCGAGCAGGCAACTACACTCTGGGAACAATCGCATGACATGGGACTGCACTGCAGGAGAAGACCTGGGAACATGTGGCCTAATGGTGTGGTTCAGGGGTGGGTTCCTCTTACCTGCCTACTGGTGTGCTGCGTGCGCATCATTTCGTTTCACGCGTGCGTCCCCTCGTGCAATTTTGCTTCCGCGCATGCACAGGAAGCAAAAATAGCCCAAGAATTCCAGAAAAAAGATGGCACCACCCGGCAGACCGGCAAAGACGGCACCGGAGCTGCAGCTCCCTACCGGAACGGCGCACTGGACCGCACCAGTAGGAACCCACTCCTGGTGTGGTTCCAGAAGAAAATGTGTTCTCATTGTCTGAGGAAATGTTTACTTGCAGTTAAACATGCATAAACAGCTCAGTTCAACTATCCATGATGCTCCTCCCTCAAGAAGGGTTAATGTGTAGGGTTGCACAAAGACAGAGTAAGAGAGTTTCACTTAAATCCATGAGGTCCAGCTTTTTCAAGCTAAAGCTTTCTAGATGAGTTGGGCTACTATTGCCATCCAGCTGGGGAGGATAGACTTCTACATATGGGATAGCAACACTCGGTAGCTTCATAATAAAGGGTCTATTTGGTGATCAATGTTAATCAAATAAATTAAAAATGAATTGTTCTACAATGGCACCTTGGGATCCCATGCAGTGAGGCTGATGTACAGCAATTTACAATAAATTCTTCCCCTGGGGACATCTAAGACTCAAATAAAAGCAATGTCCTTCCATATATATGCCTGTCCCACAACGATTAGCAATGCTATTCCTTGTTCATCGTGCCCCAGGCTTCAGAGAGAATTCAAGAAGTAAAACAAAGTTAAAGCATCTAAAAGCTTTGGGGCACGGTAATGTTAAATAATGCCTAGCAGAAATAAATCCAAAGTGCATTAAAAATGACCTTTTAAATGTTATGTTGCTCATCTGGCTGATGTAATCTCATTAAACTGTGCTTTGCTATTGATGCATTAATCAAATGCTTCCTGATTTAAGGGCACACCATGTTCAGAGTACTGACTAGACTGGCTGAAGGGAGAGAGGCAGGCAGCTTCTTCCATAAAGAGATTTAGGGCTTGGAGACATTGTGGGATCCGAAGGGCCGTATGTCATGGTTCAGACAGATGATGACTTGTACCCTCATTTGGTGAGTTGCTTTGGGTGGACATCAAGGTAATGAATTTTGGAGCTTCTGTTTTCTGACAGCCACGGAGTCGCAGGCAAAGGATGAAAGATCACATCCATAAAGCATGTTATGATGCTTTCTGTAGGAAAAACGCTGCCGTATAACATCAAATTATATCATGAACATTCAGAGTTGAAGACAAATGGCTGCCAGGCGACTAGACAACTTAAGAGTGACTAATGTTAAAATACACTTTCTATTCATAGCATAAAGGGAATTTTTTTAAAAAAATCCTGTCAGAAGGAGGGCTGCTTCAGTTAGAGTTCATACACAAAGTACGTAAGACCCCACCCCCCACACCTTCCTTCTGCAGCACACAGAGTAGCTCGCTGCTCAATCAGAATTACAGATTACAGATTAACAGAGTTGGAAGGGACCTTGCAGGTCATCTAGTCCAACCCCCTGCCCAAGCAGGAGACCCAACATCTGCCTCTACCTAGGATTGAACTCACAACCTCCTGATTATGAGGCAAGAGCTCTACCTCTAGGCCACAGCAGCTGGGTTAGATCCATTGAATTTCATGGGATTTATTCCTTTGCAAGCACGTAGCTGATCTCACAACCAAACTACGCAGGGTTAGACTGTTTAGTGCTTGGATGGGATACCACTAGGAAATCTAAAGGCTTTAGGCCACCCTAGAAAGTTAAAAAAGAATATTCAAAATAAGAAGCAGTATATCTGTTTGTACAGAATGTAGTCCCTAGAACCTCAAACTGATGGAGTCTTTATCTTTTTCACTAACATCTTATCTTTCTCTTCTTTATCTCTACCTGTATAAATATATATTCTATCGCTGCCTCAGGACTAGGTGACAAAGCAGATGAGCATGTTAGTGCTTAGCTGCTAATTCTACTAAATCCTCTTGTAGTAAATAGAGATAAAGGTAACTTATGAAATAGAATTTGCGTGCATATTAGCATTTTACTCTACTAGGAAATGCAATGCATAATAGGAAATGCTCCATCCTTCACCCTTCCTCTACCCCGAATTAAGGGACTATAGGGTCATAAACAGGAAGTTTTTAATATGAAATACAATACTACCTTTGTCTATTTATCGTATTTATATGGCTGTCCATCTCACAAGAACATGACTATGGCAGGGGAATGGCTTGTGTAATCAGCAGACAAGTCGGACACTATGGAATTTGGAACTGGAGCCCATGCCGCATCACTTCTTTTTTTTAAAAAAAATAATTTTTATTGAGTTATTTACATTTAAAAAACATACAAAAGAAAACATTTATGACAATTATGAATACATTACAAACATATAAAAACATAAAAAGCGCATACAGCTATAAAACTGTCAATCTCTATAGTTTATCTTACGGCAAATATGTATTAGCAATCTATTTCTATATAGTTTTCAACTTTTTGTCTTGTATTTTTTGTAGTACGTATTATATATCAATAGTAACAGTAATAATATTGACGATAATATTGATAGTAATACAATAATAATAACATTGATGATAGTAATAATAGTAATGATAGTAATAATACAGAAAAATGAGGTATTCTTTTTAGCTTTGTAATATCATAATATATTAGTATATATATACATTTGTATAGTAAAGCTAGTTTTCTTATAGGTTCTTTAATCAGTTTTCTATATGTCTTATTTGATTTGTATTTACATTTATTATGTTGATGGTGTTTGTTTTCGTTTTTCATACCAGTTATAGAATAGGTTCCAAATTTCGTAGTAATCGGAGTCCTCCTTTCCTTTTAGTTCCATAGTTAGTTTGTCTGCTTCGGCACAGTCCAGAATTTTTCTAATTATACTGCTTTCGTCAGGAGTATCATTTTGTTTCCAATTTTGTGCTATCATTATTCTTGCCGCTGTTAATATATGTAATATAATATAATAATGTTTTTTTTTCATTTTTTGATTAATGATTCCCAGCAAGAAAGCTTCCGGTTTCATGTCTATTTCCTGTTGTGTAATTTCTGATAGCCAATTTTTGATTGTATTCCAGAAGTTTTTTTATTTTTGGACAGGTCCACCACATATGGTAATAAGATCCTGATTTGTGTTGGCATCTCCAACAATTAGGTGCTAGGTTTTTGTACATTTTTGCCAATCTCGCTGGGGGGAGGTGCCATCTGTAAAATAGTTTATAATAATTTTCTTTATATGAGACTGATTTTGTCATTTTATAATTCTGATTCCAAACTTTTTCCCATCGATTTAGTTGTATGTCATGTCCAAAATTTTTAGTCCAGCTTATCATATTTCCTTTTATTATATCTTTTTGCATTTTATATTTTAGAAGAAATTTGTATATTTTAGTTATTGCTTTTTGTTCTTGACCTAATAAAATTTTATCTAATTCTGATCTTTCTTTTTG
The DNA here is from genome assembly GCA_023053685.1 of Diadophis punctatus similis. Taxonomy (NCBI): domain Eukaryota; kingdom Metazoa; phylum Chordata; class Lepidosauria; order Squamata; family Dipsadidae; genus Diadophis; species Diadophis punctatus. Next base: position 143,658,975 of record JALIGW010000001.1, on the reverse strand, counting down.
TATTCCATACTTTCTTTTGTCACTTTCTAATCTGTTTTTAATTTGGAAGTATGGCCACCAATCAATCTTGATTCCTTCCTGTTCTAATTTTGGTATAGTTTTCAAGGCTCCCCCTTCCTCTAGTAGGGGGCCGCATTACTTCAATGAGGTTGTGACCCATATTTCATCAAGCTCTGATGCAAATTGTCAAGTGTTGTTGTTTTGTAGTTAAGCTTCTTTTATCGGCACACCCTTCATCCAATTCCTCATTCTGCGCTGTTGGAGAAATAATTGATTTTCAAGACTTGGGACTATCTATCATTGTGAACAATGTCACTGAGAAGTAAACCTTCCAGCATTCTATCCAAGAGGTGATGCAGAGCAGCGAGAAACAAACTCTCTTCTTCCCATTCCAGTTACAAACTGACAAAACCAGACCTGGGGAATCTTACTTCTAAGCTTATTGGCCAGCCTTAACCAAAAGGTAACAAGGGTTGTTAAGAAGGCACAAAGCAAGCTACATAGTGTTCATACACTTCCCTGTTAAATGTCTGGGTTCAAATGCAGCAAATGCAGCAAAAATTATTGAGAACACCAAGTTGACCAAGTTCCTGAAAATGAACAGGTCAAGATCTTGTGGAGCTTTTGAATTCAAACAGACAGACAGCTGACCCACAACATGACTGACATCACTATTGTGGGAAAGAAAAAAAAGTATGGTCCCTTGGTATTGCAATACCAGGTGATGCACGAATTGAAGAGAAACAACTATCCTATTTCCCCCAAAATAAGACATCCCCTGATAATAAGCCCAACTGGGTTTTGAGTGCATAGCAATAAGGCCAACCGCTTATTTCAGGGTTCAAAAAAATATAAGACAGGGTCTTATTTTCGGGGAAACACGGTAGAAAAAATAGCAAAGTGTAATGATTTGCAAATTGAAGTTGATAGTGGAGGAAGAAATCAATGGTTGAACCAATAGTAATAGGAGCCCTTGGAACAATACCCAAAGGGCTGCCTAGATACATGGGAATTTTGAACTTATTAGACCTGGATATTCTGACTTTGCAAAAAAACACATCCTACTTGGAACTGTCTATATACTCAGAAGTTACCATAACAGCTCTAAGGTCCTTGGGTAGGACTTGAACTGTTACATTTTTACCAGTCCCAGACTGTGAACTGAATTGAAGATTAAAATTGTTGTTGTTGGTGGTGGTGGTGGTGGTGGTGGTGGTGGTTGAAACATCTAACTGGTCTATACCCACTCGTTGCCAAGCAGTTTATCAACATACTACAAGGAGGTGAAATTGAAGAGTGGCTAACATCTGGGAAAACCTACCTGATAATGAAAGATATAGCAAAAGGGGCAGCACCAGGCAACTACAGGCCAATTCAGGGGTCAAATTCAGCAGGTTCTGACAGGTTCTGGAGAACCAGTAGTGGAAATTTTGAGTAGTTCAGAGATCCGGCAAATACCACCTCTGGCTGGCCCCAGAGTGGGGTGGGAATAGAGATTTTGCAGTATCCTTCCCCTGCCACACCCACCAAGCCACGCCCACAGAACCGGTAGGGAAAAATTTTGAATTTCACCCCAGGGCCAATTACTTGCTTACCAACAACTTTCAAATTGCTAACTGGTGTAATAGCTGATGCAGTCCAACAGCATCTAGTTGAAAACAATCTATTTCCACCTGAGCCGAAAGGAAACTGCCCCAATAGCAGAGGTACAAAAGAACAACTCCTAATTGACAAAATGATTTTGGAAAACAGTCCCAATTAAGTCCAGCCAAAAGCAGACCAATGCTGACATCTGGAGAGGCATCTGGGGAAGCATCCACGAGAGTCATCACATCCGGAACTGCTTTTCTTCATGGCCATTGCTAGAGGGAGATGCTGGCCAAGCATTGGGCCCGGACCGAGAGGAGCTGCAGAAGCGACCAGGGCTTCCATAGCTGCTCAGGCATTGGCTGCTGGTGAGGGAGGCAGCAGGTGGTCAAAGGAGCTCAGCGCCTGTGCGGCCTCATGGAGGGGGGATGGCCAGCAGAGATAGGATGGGCTGGCTTGGCTGACTACGCATGCTAGTTGTGAGAGCCAGGCAGTGAGTGATGGGGCAGAGGAAGGAATACCGTAGTGTCTCCAGGTGGTCACTGGATCAGCTGCTTAGTATGGTTCAGATGAGACACAGCTGTAGAAATCAGATATTATTATCACAGAAACAGAAAATGTCCATTTATACATTTATTTTTAATCTACTGCCTTTTCCTTACAATCTCTTACCCTGTTTTGTACTTCTATAACATTGCTAACCTGAATGGAACTACCATGATATGTATCTATATATTGCAGATTATTGCATTATTATGGCTAAGTGCTTCTTCAGTATATGTTCCTACTTTAACATTGTATGTGACTCAGTTTTAGCTCTTACAGTGAGTCATGTGAAGAGGGCTCATAAAAGTGAAGAATTTGATTTCTGAGCTTCAGCTTCATGGTTTTTCCAAGATGTAAATGACTGCGTCAACAGGTGTTCCTCTTACATTTAAGAGAAAAGAGAACAGAATCATGGACTCTCGGCCTGAGAACTTGCTTCCTGTCTCAGGCATTGCCAATGGCACAAAAGTGAAGAATAAATTAACATATTGGCTTTAACTCTCTTAAATTAGATTATGGGTTTATTCATCCTGGATGTGTCAGTTTTACACACACACACACACAGAGAGAGAGAGAGAGAGAGAGAGAGAGAGAGAGAGAGAGAGACAGAGACAGAGACAGAGACAGAGACAGAGACAGACATAATTTCATGCCTCTAAAGGGCCTCTTTTGAAGCATGTTAGGATGAGATAAACTTTGAGCCGTCCGGCTGCTACCGTGTTCAAGAAAGAATATCTCATAGAGGCGAGATTTGGATCTTTTACTTGGAATTCAATCATTTTGAAATAAAACCGAGATTAAGTGTCTAATAGAAAATATTTATTTCAGTACAAAACAATATAAAACAATAAATCTACATCTTTGCTAATTAACACGATCGTTCAGGTCAGGAGCCAAGGCAAAAAGAGAATTAATGGTGGATTAGGAATGTAGACATGCGTAGACATCATATCACGTGTTCTGCTTGTATTGGAAAGTACCATCATATTTAGGATAGGGGTACATTACCCTGCATAGACTCACAACTGACAATATTCACATCGTGACAAAGCACAATGATGTGAATTCAGCATTAGGTTACCTTTCCTCTCTTTCAAAAGATAGCCATTTGAATATGTTTCTTCAATAAGAATAAAGTAAGATATTTTATTTTAAAATATATTTTACTCCATGTTCAATATATGGAGAGGAAATGTTTTGTACAAGAAAACAAGTACAGGAAATAAGGCTATAAAAATTATAATGCTCTGTGTGATGTTGATGTTCATTATAATACTGGTAGTCCTTGATGTCCTTTATATTACTGATAGTCCTCAATTTATGATTATAATTGACTCTTAGAGTTACAGTGGAAAGTCATGGCATTTGTTAATGGAAGTAGGTATATGGTGGAGGGGATAGCATCCCCTCTACCATATTGTAACCACCTGTCATAGCCAAAAAACAGTAGAAAGGGGGGCTCTCTCCCCTCCCCCACTACTTTGGGCCATCCACCTGATGAATTGAAAAAAGGGTGAAGGACACGCTGAACCTTCTCCAGTGCTAAAAAGGGACATCCGATAGTGAAGTAACAATGTTCACTAACTGTTATCTGCTGGGTGCTTCATTCCTATGGCCCTTAACCACTACTCATGGCCAATGCAGTTTAGCATATCATGAGAATAGAACACACCCTATTTATTTGTTTACTTATCATACTTAAGAACTGCCAATCTCTCTCCCAGAGAGACTATAGGAGCTCTACAGATGAGATATTAAAAACATAAGGCCCACGTATAAAATTTAATAGAGGCAAGCAGTGTTAAAAATTAATTAGGAAGAGGGATTTGAGGGCTCTAACCAGCCCCCACGACTGAATGCTTTTCTGTGCACCCCAAGCAAAACTGCAGAGTCATGTTTCCAAGCCTTTCTGGAAAGTTGTCCTGTGGGTGTGTCTAAACTGAAGACAGTAACACAATTCACCAAGGAAGGGCCTAAAAGAAGATGTGGAAATATTTTTTTTAAATATTCAGGTGCAAAAGTTATTCTAAAAATTATTCTTAACTAATTTTGCTTGTCCCTAGATTCCTTTGATGCCTATTTTACTTCATTATGAAATGTTAATATAGTTCCTTCCAGATCCCATTACTTATGTCATGATACCTGTCATGTTACCTCTTTGAATCCTAAATCCTAGAGTCAGACATGTAAGTTGACAAGTAAATAAATAAAACCAAAGCTCTCTTACCTCAAAGAGGGCTTTCCCTGCATAATACAGGAATGAGTCCATGATGGAGCTAAACTAAACCTTAACTAAGATAACCTAAACTAATCCTAACTAAATAAACAAATATATTAAATATGATAAGTAAATAAGTAAATAAATAAATAAATCATATAATAAATAAATCATATGATAAATAAATAAATAAATAAATAGTATTTATTTATTTATTTATTTATTTATTTATTTATTTATTTATTTATTTATTTATTTATTTATTTATTTGTGAGATTTATATACCGCCTCACAGTGCAAGCACTCTCTAAGCAGTTTACACCAGTAAGCAATGTATATTTACATTGCCCCCAACAATCTGGGTCCTCATTTTACCTACCTCGGAAGGATAGAAGGCAGAGTCAACCTTGAGCCGGTGAGATTTGAACCGCTGACCTGTGGATCACAGTCAGCTAAAGTGGCCTGCAGTACCCCACTCCTACCGCTGCGCCACCTCGGCTCTTAAATGATTATTTATGTATTATTATTTATTTGTTAGTTTATTCATGTTAATTATTTGTTAGTTTATTCATTTATTTACTTAATATCACACCTATGTAATTAATTAATTAATTAATTAATTAATTAATTAATTACATAGGTGTGATATTAAGTAAATAAATGAATAAACTAACAAATAAATATTGTAAAGTTGTAAAGTAAGGAATTACTTTGTAATGACCTTAAGAAGCTTGTTCATTGTTGAGAAAACTGTTGTGGAGAAGTAAAAAAGAGCACATTTCAAGAATTATCTCCCTGTATTATTTATTAAAATAACCCTATTTAAAGTTATGGAAGTGAAGGCATCACTTTTCATTCAACCCCTGTGTTATATTTGTATTGCAACTGTTTGAGTTAGACTATTGAATATGCAGCTATCTAATGCATTATTTCCATTACCTTACAGATTTGCTTTGATGTCAATAAACTTTCCAGCCATGTTGATTTAGCTATAAATATTTTTATCATCATTCTGAAATTTTATTGGCCTGGCCTCTAGAGACACAGTAAATGGACTTATAGATTAAATGTCAGAATAAAGTTCATCCCGCTTGTTATTCACTCAGATGAGTCCTGCAGCTTTATAAATTTGTCATTACCCATATTTGGACAAGGCTGGGCTTCTGGAAAAGAACTGAGATTTCTTTACCCAAGATGTTAAGCGACATGCCCTGAAAACCAAGTATCATGGTTTCATTTGCCAGTTCGTCTTGGTCTACAGCAGGGGTGGGTTCCTAATTTTTTTACTACCACTCTGTGGGCATGGCTTATTTTGTGGGTGTGGCTTGCCAGCCATGTGGCTGGGTGGGCGTGGGCCTTGGGAGCTTGGCAGCAGCCGGAGAAGTGGGGGGCATTGCCCACCCGCAATGCAGCCCCCTGCAGCGGGAGCAGCAAGACCGCAGCAGCGGTTCTTCTAGGAGGCTCCGTCCAGCCTGAATGCTTCTCCCCATTCGATGATCCTAGGCTCCTGCCGCCCGTTCTCCCTCCCCTCAGCAACTCGAGATGCCTCGAACGTGCAAAAATGCCTGGGATCATCACCGCGCATTCATGGCTTCTTGGACTGCTGAAGGGAGGGGAATGGGGATAGCTCCTGCCACCCGTTCTTTCAGCGTCTCACACGCTCCCTCAGCCATCCTCCCCTGCTTAGACTCACTGTGGGGTAGGAAGGCAGCGCATGTGCAGTGCCGGAAACTCGGCTTCTGGGCATGCGCAGAAGAAATTTTTTTAATGCGGGCATGCGCGCACTGGGAAGATGATCTTCTGGTTTCTGGCACGTGCATGCGCACCGGCCAGCTGGTCTTCGCATGCGCATGCGTGGCAGAAACCAGAAGACCAGGTGCCTGGTGCGCATGCATGTGCCCAAAACTGGTGCACGCATGACACTGGGCGGCTGCTCTTCTGGTTTCCAGCACGCATGCACGCACACGCTCTCATTTCGGCACTCGGTGCCGAAAAGGTTCGCCAACACTGCTATAGGGTCTCCTGCCTGAGCAGGGGGTTGGATTAGAAGACCTCCAAGGTCCCCCTTCCAACTCTGCTATATAAATTTTAATTAATATGACAGCCACAAAATCTGAGGTCTGTAGACTAGAATACAAGTTAAAATAAATCCCAGAGATAGGAAATAGCAAGCCACTTCTATAATGTTGCCAAGAATCAATATGAACCTGTCCATATACAGTAGTTACCAAGAGTTGACTTTGACTTTAGTTGTGTTCCTACTGACTGTTCACCTCTGTCATACGGTGTATTGATTTGAGAAGAAGACTCTTTTATTCACCAAAATATATCCTTAGTGGGAGTCTTGTCTCAAATCAACTGACAATTTGCTAATGGAAGAAGATGACAAGGTTTCTATTTTTGTTTCGGACAAAAATCTTCCCTTCAGATTTGGAGGAGCACCTTAAAGTGGGGGGGGGGTTTCAGGTGAATATAACATCTCTTTGCAGGAGCTTCTGGGATTTAAAGGGCTATATGTTGAACAATGATGTTATAGCACATGGTGAGGCTTATATAAGGTTGATCCTTTTGGTCCAGAATCTCTGGGGTAACCAGTTCACCCAGTCTGGCTATTAAATTGCTGCAGAGTTGGTTTATACCTATTCGAGTTAGGCTTCTGGGCTTCATTGTGTTCCTGAATCTTGTTTGTCCTTCTCTTGATCAGTCTGTCTCAATCCTCAAGTCTCAATCCTCAATTCACATCTGTCTCAATCCTATCTCCTAGTTTAGTCTTTGATTCCAACTCACTCTTCAGTCCTGGCTGACAGCTCAGCTCATCACTTCTGCTAACCTTTATCTTAAGCTTACTGCTCTCCATGGTTATCAAATAGCCAGGGAGTTGAATCTGGGAGTTGAATCAAGCTTCTTCTCTAAGTTAAAGAAGTGCATTCAGGATTAGTATAAAATCCCACACTTCAAGACTGGCCCTTCACTATATACACAGGGAAGAACAAATTGTGGAGAGTAGTACCGTAATATGATGTCATTTGTTGATTTGGGAGCTGGAAGGACCTAAATATGAGAGAATTAGTAGGAACAGCTGAATATCTAAATTGCTTCTGTGGCCAACATGCCCGAAGAAGTGTTTGTACAGGATATAAAAGGGGCCTGTATGAAAAATGTATTAAAGCTATATGGAATGCAATAGATTTGAAAAATTAGTTTCAGTGAATCACATCATCTCAGTCCAAAACAGTTTGTAAAAAAAATTCAACTTCCCAATTGAGAATACATGGGATAGCTATTGAGATAAAAGTGTATAAAATCCAATAAAAGGATTTTTATAACAGAAGTAGAACATTTATTAAGGGTGACTTGGCAACTGTCTGTCACAGCTCAGGTTATGAATTTCGCACCAGATGCCACAAATGTCATCATTACTTTTGGAAAGAGTTGATTTTTATATATTGGAACACTATAACCTTTTCACATCTTTAGATCCCTTAATTACTCATTTGTGTTTTACTCCTCTGTTATCTTTAACTGTTTTCTACTGTACGCAGGGGTGAAATGCTCCCGGTTCGGGCATGCCTGCCAGTCATCGGAGAGCCGGTCGCGACGGCAGCGCGAGGCGTCGCCCGCCCGCCCGGACACTGCCATTTGAGTTTTTTTACCCTCTGCACATGTGCAAAGCATTCTGCACATGCGCAGAGGATAAAAGAACCCAAATGGCGGCGTCCGGGCGACACCTCCCGCTGCCATCATGACCGGCTCTCCAACGACCGGCAAGCACATCCAAACCAGGAGCATTTCATCCTTGTGTATTTGTTTTGCCCTAAACAAGTTTAATATTTTTTAATGAAATTGTTGCCTTCTCGGTGGCTGGAAGTCACTTTCTGAACATAAATTCTAGCCAGGGATTGTGGGACTTCTGGTCCTAATCCTAACCCATCATTCCTTGAAGAAAAAAAGTGTTCATTTAACATTAATGTCCAATATATATTGGCCAGTTCTTTGCCTACTGAGCATCAATACTGATAAATCTGCCTATAGATATAATCATTCAGAATATCATTTAACCAGTCCTAAAATCTCTGTCTTTGGTCAAAAAACAATACTAGAATAATTGAAGGAAGAGATAATGAAAACATGTTTATGGACATATTGCTCAATTATATTTTTAGAAGTAGAGACTGTTGTATTTTGGAGGGGGAAAAGTGGCATTACAACTGTATCCGACATTAATTTTCAAACACAAATTCTGTCCCACGGAGAGGTGGACATGACATACTTTTTAAGCTTGAAACAGCAGCTGGCAGTGGTGTTAAAACATGATTTATCTATATCTAAAAACAACAATTCTTAGAAAAATTAAACAATGTTCAAAGAATACACTTGGAATGTACTACCTTTTAAGAAAGATTTCTGATCCAGACAGAAGAATACTTAAACTTATTAGTTTGATAAAACTTGAGAGCCAGTTTAGAATAGTGGTTAAGGCATCAGGTTACAAACTAGGAGACCGTGAGTTCTAGTCCTGCCTTAGGTGCATTTAGAATAAATGCTCAATATGGAGTATAATTTATTTTACTTGAAGTTATCATTTTGCAGAAAAACCCATTAAAGCTCCCTTTAAAAATTGCCAGTTTCTATCCAGCTAGGTAACCCGAGTTGCTAGTGCTTAATTGCTAGTGCTTATTATTGTCACATAACTGATAAATAGTGTTATGTCCCTACATTTACATCTTAGCTGAAAGTTCCCAATCCGGTCCAGCTTATTGTCATCAACAGGTTGCTCCTGATTGGCCCTGGTCCAAGCCAGGGCTATCCTAAACCCCAGCCACAGCTGGGGTCTTTGCTGTTGTTTCCCACCATGACCTAATAAAGAGCTGAAGCCACTCACTCACCTCCTTGCCTCTTCAGTATGAGAACCTAACAAATAGCATGCTATGTAAAGTATGGATAAATAAAAGACACAATTATTCAGTAAGCCTGAATCCTGATATGTCTTGCCTAGCATTGCCAAATACTTAAAGGGAGAAAAAAAAAACCATGCAGTTTCTGCAAATGTTATAAATACACCTGTATCCAACATTGAGAGCATCTGCACAAAGAAGTAAACAGATTTTTACAAAACAGATGCTAAGAGCCTGGAAGAACTGAAACTCAACAAAGAGATCAAGATTGTGAAGCTGAAGAGTTCAATGATAATGTTCCAAGAATTTCTGGCAATGAATTTTGATTGTTTTGACAAGTCTGGATGTTTATGAGACAGAGAGACAAAGTAGCCCATTAGATGCAAGCAAAGATAGCTGATCATCTGCTCCCTTTTGCAAATATAACATATCTATCATGTGCTATTTTTAGAATACATCTTCAAAGAAGGCGTAAACTTTTTCAGGAAGTGAACGTGTTCTTCCCCAATATTTTAATGTAACCCTGATTATTAGTGCGCCATAAGATAAATAGTGAATAAGAATTTCATTTGCAATCTCTCATTTTTTTTCAAAAAGAGAAAACACTTACCTAGATTAAGGTGACCAGACGTCCCGCTTTTGGCGGGACAGACACGCTTTTCAAGGGTGTGTCCCGCGTCCCGCATTCTTTTCAAAAAGTCCCGCTTTTTTGAAAAGAATGCCGAAACAGCGGGACGTCTGGTCACCTTAGCAAGGGGAAGCAAAAGAGAGGTACCGGAAGCAAGTCGGGCAGAATTTCAGCAAGCCGGCTGCCTGCTGGGGGGAGGGGGAAGGGGGGCTGCTCCTCCTCTCCTTCCCCCGCCCCATCCCTAGCCCCACCCTCGGAGGCGCCGCTGCTGTTGGGATGCGGGTGGCGGCGCAAACAGCCCTTTCTCGTCCCCCTCCCTTCCTTCCCCCCGTCGCCTCGCTGCCGCCGTTGCCCTGGGGCCAGGCGGGCGACCGGGAGACCGCGGGGCTTGGATGCCTGCAGCTCGTGACAGGTAAGCTGCCGGCTGCCTCCTTTCCCCGTCTCCAGCCTCCCGTTCGTCGCTTGCCAGCCGGGCCCCAGGGCAGCTCCCGAAGGGGAGGCGGGAGGCGAGGAAAGGCCTCCCAAAGGGGAGGCGGGCTCCCGAAGGGCTGCCGGCTCCCGAAGGGGAGGCGGGAGGCGAGGAAAGGCCTCCCGCCTCCCCCCCACCTGGACGCCGACATTTGCTGTGTTTTGCCCTCTGCGCGTTCTGCGCATGCGCAGAGGGCAAAACAAATGGCGGCGCCCAGGCGCCCCCCCCATCCCACTTTAAAAAAAAAATCTGGTCACTTTAACCTAGATGCAACTCTCAGAAAGAATATCCATATTAGTCTAACTTGTCAGGTCCAACTAGAAGGGCTGAGATCCAGCAGCTTTCAAATGTGTGAACTAAACCTCTCAGCAGCTGTGCGCAGAACAGCCATTGGCTGAAGATATTGAGAATCAGAGGCAAATACTGTACATCTGGAAGTTGCCAGCTTCAGATAAGACTGCTTGAATGGAAATTGCCATGCTCTGAATCCATTCACAATGTCACATACACAGACAGACAGACAGCAGACAGATATAGATGAGATATATAGAGAGAAGTGGTATAATATGGACCATATGAAGCATATAGGTTGATATGCATGTATGTGTTTATATGTATGTGTGTAGACAGGAGAGACAGAGAGAGAGGTAGTTCATAGAGAGATGCTTTCTCTCACTGTACATTTATTAAATCTACATTTCTTGTTTGTTTAAATCATTTATACCCTCCACTTCGGGGGGGAAGCTCCCATTTTTGCTCTTCCGTAAAATATGTGAAAAATGAAAAGAAAAAAAAGAATTGGATAACACAGGTACTGTCTGGATAGAATTACAGATAGCCTCAAATTATGACACACAATTGAACCTGGCAATTTCAGAAGTCATCATGGTTGTAAAGCAGATCGAGCACATGACTGGACTCAATTTGACAATGCTTTTTGCAGTAGTTGTTTCACAAACACTGCAGTCTCTCAGCAAACCCATTGTTTGCTATGGGGCCTTTTTCCCCCCAGAAACAGGAAATAAATGCTGGTTTCTGGGAGGGGGGTGGAAATTGTCACAAATGGCAGTCACGTGACTGTGGGAGTGGGACACTACAAATGGCTGTAAATGCAGGCCAGTTGCTAAGTGCCCAAAATGCAGTCATGTGACTGGCAGGAGGACAGACATCATAACTTCTCAACCTTGTTGTAACTTTCTGAGGGGGGGCCATCATAAATTTGAATAGTCACTAAGTGGCTGGTTGTAAGTCGAGGAGTGGTGACTGTAGTTGGCCATTCCTCCCTGTTGAGGCCACATTATGCAGTAAACCTGCTTTTGCTGGTGCATTGTCACACTCAATTAGATCATCAGATCACTTCTCATATAGCTAGTTAGAACATAGAACATAGACTAACAGAATTGGAAGGTCATCTAGTCCAACCCCCTGCTCAAGCAGGAGAGCCCATACAATTTCAATTTGAATGGCTACCCAGTCTCTTCTTGAATGCTTCCAGTGTTAAGGACATGATTTGCAACTGGGGTGGCATGCCTTCCTATGGTACGAGAAACACAAAGTACACAAATATTTTCAAGGACAGTTGAAAATATAGAAATATAGAAACGCTCTGTTCTCAATATGGGCAAAAATCAAGGAAAAGCACTATTTGAAAATATCAGTCTGGCTCTCCACGATGGAGGCACTAATACACCCAAATGCGATGGATATGGGAAAAATTGTAAGATACAAAGATATTTTGAATGAGAAGAGGGAATTGAAAAACAAACAGGAATTGAACAGTCAAGGGATAGACTTAGCATGGTGGCCCCATGTACAGATATAATCTAGATATTATAAAGATGCTAAAACATACGGTTTTTATAAAGAACCAACAGAATTGGATCAAATCTTAACGGGACCGGAAGAGAAACTAATTTAAAAATTCTATAAGTATCTATTGACTAATAGAATGGAAGAGAAGCAAGTAAAAGAAACCATGATAGCATGGGCTAAAAATTTTGGGTATTCTTTAGAATTGGACAAATGGCAAAAGTTGTGGGAAAGAAACTATAAATTGACAACATTCACTGCATATTAAGAAAACCTATACAAAATGTTTTATAGATGGCACTTCCCTCCAGCAAGATTAGCTAGAATGTTTAAGAATATGTCTGCCAAGTGTTGGATGTGCAACCAAACTCCGGGTACTACCACATGTGGTGGACATGCCCGAAAGCAGAAAAATATTGGACTATAATACACATCTGGATAGAAAAAATGATAAAGAAACATATAGATTTTAAACCGGAAATATTTCTGTTGGGCATTATACCAGAAAGGTATAGTAGAAGGAATGTATATTTAATAGTACATATGTTAACAGTGGCCAGAATCGTGTTTGCCCAACACCAGAAAAGCGAGGAGATTCCTAGAGAAGAAAAGATAATAACAAAAATCTTAGAATGTGCAGAAATGAATAAACTACAGTAACACTTCAAATTAAAGAAAAGGAAGACACTGAATATTTTGAGATATGGGATCTGTTCTATCGATTTTCACTTAAATAAGTGAAACTGAAGTTAGAACTTCTAAAATCACAAGAGAAAGATTAATTTCACTATTAGGGTTCATTATTGTAACTTATTAATTTTGATTAGTATTAATAATTAATATGTATTAATATTATGAGGGAAAAGCACTGTCATTACAAGATTACTATTAGAGAATATTATTATTATTACTATGATGAGCATCACTCAAAAGAATTGTAACCAGACAACACACTGTTTATATGGATATTGAATATGTTGCTCTTTCTATTTATATTTAAAAAAAATAAAAATATTATATTGAATGCTTCCAGTGTTGGAACACCCACAACTTCTGAAGCCGAGGTGGCGCAGTGGTTAAAGTGCAGCACTGCAGTTCAGCAGTTCAGCTGTTCAAATCTCACCGGCTCAAGGTTGACTCAGCCTTCCATCCTTCTGAGGTCGGTAAAATGAGGACCCAGATTGTTGGGGGCAATATGCTGAACTCTGTAAACCGCTTAGAGAGGGCTGTAAAGCACTATGAAGCGGTATATAAGTCTAAGTGCTATTGAAGGCAAGCCATTCCACTGGTTAATGTCCAATATGTATTGGCCAGTTAGGAAATTTCTCCTTAGTTCTAGTTCTGGAGAACTGGTAGCAGAAATTTTGAGTAGTTCGGAGAACCGGTAAATACCAACTCTGACTGGCCCCGACCCCATCTATTCTCTGCCTCCTGAGTCCCAGCTGATTGGGAGGAAATGGGGATTTTGCAGTAACCTTCCCCTGGAGTGGGGTGGGAATGGAGATTTTACAGTATCCCTCCTTTGCCACGCCCACCAAGCCACACATGCCACGCCACGCCAACCAAGCCACGCCCACTGAACCGGTAGTAAAAAAAATTGAATCCCACCACTGCTATCATCCTAATGCAGATGTTATTGGTGACATCTGTCATTTTCCCCACGACTGTGTACCACAGTCCTTCTGCATGAGAATCCCCATCTGAGATTGCACTAATACTGATCTCCCCAGGACAGAAAGGGTACCAGGATAATTTTGAGCACTCCCTGTCCTACTCTATACCTGAGAGAGGAAGCAAAATGCCATTCTAATACTATTTCCAAACAAACAATATGCTACTTGAGGATAATATATCCAGTCTTCTTGATTTTAACAAAACAATAAAATCAGCAGCAGAAACATGCCACAGAAAAATCAAAAATCAAAGGAGAAAAGGAAGAAGGAAGGAAGATGGTTTCAGTCAAATAATAATATCTGCTGGTCTGCTTTGAACCAGTGTGGGTTCTTTTCTCAGCATTTACTGTCTGCTTAAACAAACATCTGCTATAATGACACCTTCCAGAGAGATCTCATTCTCAAATTCAATAGCTGGTTTGATGCAAATGAGGTAGTGGGTTTGTGGGGAGAATTGGAGAATGAGCTGCTGCAAAAATGAACAAACTCGTAAATTATCTCATTGCTATTCCCTGGCAACCTGAACCACAAGATTGGTGATATAGTTCAACTTCAATTTGTCTCCTAATTGCATCTTTTCCTGAATCCTCAAATATAGATTGAAGACTAACTTGTGTTACTCTATCGACTGATAAGCCATTCAGCCGATACACCGAGGATTCTAAGAGGACAATTAACAAACAACTGGCTATTTTGATTTATAGCTCTGTGGCAAATTGTACTTTTAAAAAAAATAATCTTAATGTTGCTAGCCTGAGTGCTGTTCTTTTCTAAGAAGGGCGTTTTCAAGCATATGTTTATTAAATGGGGAAAAAATGTTCTTCCAGATGCAGCTGTTACCATAGTAAAGACAATGGACAAGATGCTAATTGGAAGACATTAAAAAATTAAGAGGGGTGAACTCAGGGTAATAGCTATCTTCCTTCCCAAGAAAACAAATGTGCTCCATCTATTTATGAATTCTTAGACATTGCTGAAACACTTGTATATTATGCACATATCTGCACGTTGCTTTCATATATTGATTATGCTGTTTAGGCTGAAGGAGAGAGTTTGGTCTAGTGGTTTAGGTGCTGGCCTAGAAACCAGGAGACCATATTTATTTTATTTATTTGTCAACACGTGTATAAGATAACAGGAATGATATAAACATAAACAAAAACAAAGTAGGTATAGGTAAATTTGGACAATAGGACAGAAGGACAGGGACGGTAGGCACGATGGTGCGCTTATGCACGCCCCTTACAGACCTCTTAGGAATGGGGTGAGGTCAATCCCGCCTCAAACTTGAAAGCTGATGGGGTGACTTTGGGCAAATCACCAGGAGATGATGAATTCTAGTCCCACCTTAGGCACGTAAATTGGCTGGGTGTCTTTGGGCCAATCACTCTCTCACACCCTGATCCACCTCACAGGGTTGTCGTGGTGGGGAAAATAGGAGGTAAAAGGAGCCCTGGGTATGTTCGCCGCCTTGAGCTGTTTATAAAAGTAATAATGGCAGGATATACATTTAATACATAAAATCAGTTGGAGTTCAACAACATACTGGTAGCCTCATACTCATTCTGATATATTTCATAAGAGCTGTGGAAAATTGCAGCATGCTTCTGCAGCTATTCTGGAAAAGTCAGATCTGTTCACTTTTGCATAGTGCCAGGTGGATTAGAAGAAAATGTTGGCCACATGCAGCCATTTGTATTATTTAAAGCGATCAACAATTTATGACCACTAGGGAGGCAGGCGGGTGCTGTGTTGATGTTTTATGATTGCTTCTGTAATTGCTAACTATGCAGTTTCACCAAGATGTTAGATGCATGCAACATATGTTTAAATTGTAAGGGAGGGGATAAAGAAGAATTATTTCTACCTATGATCACGCAAGTCTATCAGTTATGAAGTTTTACTGTGCTAAATGCAAGCGAGGTTTGCTATCATCTATGAAATGAACTGGAACGATTTCAACAAATTCGTATCAAAGTGCAATTTGTTTTCATTAAAATAGTCTGTAATTTATTTTGAGGGCATGAACACAAAAACAAAATGTGAATGGTAAATGCTGAAGGGAGGAAGAATTAGGGAGGGAAAGACCGTAGCCTTCAACTCACTAATTCCAAACAACAGAATAAATCCCAGCAGCCAAATCAAAATATGGCCCATTGCCTCTAGCAAAAACATTTTTGACATTAACTAAACAAGAAGTTATTGTATCTAACGAATCCTAGCGCATCTTCCACTTCCGCTACATTTTGCAGAGGAAAAAATAAAATATAGAATAAATGTGGCATATAAAATTCCGCTTAATCTGCAGGCTGAAACTTTCCAACAGCTGTCAAGCACAGCTCCAGATCTGTCTGGGAAACACCCACAGACTCTGCTATTGTGTCAAGGGGTCTTTTAAAACAGTGAGGTCACAACCTAAACCCCTGAGGGGGCCCACAGCCTCAAAAGAGCTCAAAATGTTGACAGCACATTGCTATTTATTGTTTTATAATACACACGACTCCATCATAACAATTCTGGGCAAGAAAAATGCACAAAACAAACCAAATATGCTCCTTCCACAATCCACAGTCAAACCAATAAAATATTCATTAATACCACCACACATGCACAAGAGAATCCAATACAGCACAGCAAAACCAATAAGAGAACGGCACAACCAAAATGTCTAGGCTCCCAACACTAAGCATAACCACCTTCCTAAGCCACCAGGGATAAGTACCACCTGAACTCCTGCAGGAAAACTGATCCAAAGAAATGGGGCTGTTAAGGGTTAAGAGTTGTTAATCTAATCTTGCGTAGCTTCTTCTCTGGCAATATTACACTGCTAACCGGAGCATACAAAACATTTGCTAGACCAATTCTCGAATACCGCTCACATGTCTGGAACCCGCACTGCATATCGGACATTAATACAATTGAGAGAGTCCAGAAATATTTCACAAGAAGAGTCCTCCACTCCTCTGCTCGCAACAGAATACCTTATTCCACCAGACTTGAAATTTTGGGCTTAGACAATTTAGAACTATGCCGCCTTCGATCTGATCTAAATGTAGTTCACAAAATCATCTACCACAATGTCCTACCTGTCAATGACTACTTCAGCTTCAACCGCAACAATACACAAGCACACAATAGATATAAACTTAATGTAAACCACTCCAAACTCGACTGCAGAAAATATGACTTCAGCAACAGAGTGATCAATGCCTGGAATGCACTACCTGACTCTGTGGTTTCTTCCCCAAACCCCCAAAACTTTAACCTTAGACTGTCTACAGTTGACCTCACCCCATTCCTAAGAGGTCTGTAAGGGGCATGCATAAGCGCACCACTGTGCCTACTGTCCTTGTCCTACTGTCCTATTGTCCTCATTTATCTGTACTTACTTTGCTTATGTTATGTTTATACAAATACCTGCTATCTTGGGACCCCCAAAGCAGACTTAGTTCAAAGAATATGGTCCCTAAAGCAAATTGAAGCCAAGGCCAAGCCATAAGCAACTTTACATGTTAAAATCAACACTTTGGATTGTACTCAGAAACTACTGATGGGCAATACAGTGTATGTAATGCCAACTTATCGTGCCCACTGAACTGTCATCCCACCATCAAGCAGTCTGCTGTATTCTAGACCAACCACAATTTCCAGGTAGCCTTCTAAGACAACTCCAAGTAAAAGGTACCCTGAGATGATAAAGGTATAAGTCAGTGTTTTTAAGGTCTCCTCTTTCAGGAAGGGCTGCTACTGGGCCAAGGGACCCTGTTCATCAAAAAGAGCTATGAATACAGATGAACTCCCAAGTTCCTGACCTGGTCCTTCTATTTATCTTACTAGAAGTCAGTTTATTTTGTCCATCCAGTCCCTGGTAGCCTGGACACTATTTCCACTTCATCCTTAGGTTAAACCAGGGTTAGCATATGCAATTGAACTGATAGATGACCTCTCCCAAAGATTTCCTATAAATGCATTATGGCTCATCACACAGTCAGCCAGATGTTCAGACTGGATTTGGCATTTTTGTGTACCTATTGAGTCCTTCCCAAGAGCCAGATCTGGATGTTTGATCTGGAACGGCCAGATCTGGATGTTTGATCTGGAACAGCCAGATCTGGATGTTTGAATGCTATTACAGATATTGTTGCAGGATGTAAGCTGTTCCATGTAAAGCTGCCTTTTGCAATTGACTGATGGTGAATTTGTCAATACCGGTGGTGTTCAAGTAGTGCCCAATTGTTTTGGGACTGTACATAAGGCGCCTGTTACTATTGGTACTTTTGCTCGCTTTTGCTACAGTCAGTCATTCTATTTCTATTTGTAGGTTTTTGTATCTTGTCATCTTCTCCAGTTCTTTCTTTCCTTAAATTCCTGAAGCACGGGCTGGACAAGGGACTAGCCCCTAACACTCTTCGAAGACAGGTAGCGGCCCTCGCTTCAGTTTTGTCGTGCAAGCACTACGGATCTATTTCTAGGCTCCCCGCCATACGCCGTTTCCTAAAGGGAGCCACCAATTTACGTCCCCCCCGTGGTACATCAGTTTCCAACTTGGA
Organism: Diadophis punctatus similis; assembly: GCA_023053685.1. Taxonomy (NCBI): domain Eukaryota; kingdom Metazoa; phylum Chordata; class Lepidosauria; order Squamata; family Dipsadidae; genus Diadophis; species Diadophis punctatus. The sequence continues at coordinate 143,640,600 of JALIGW010000001.1, read as the reverse complement.
ACCTCCCACGGATCCTGGCGGCACTGATGGAAGCACCCTTTGAACCGCTCCGGACAGTACACCTCAAGTTCCTATCCATGAAGGTAGCCTTCCTAGTAGCCATTACCTCAGCACGTCGTATTTCAGAAATATCGGCCCTCTCTACGAGGCAGGACCTGTGCATTTCCCATCCAGACAGGGTAGTCCTCAGACTAGATCCCACATTCATTCCAAAGGTGAACTCAATGTTCCACAGGACACAAGAACTTATCTTGCCTTCATTCTGTGCTCGCCCATCTCATCCATCGGAACGACGCTGGCACAAGCTGGACGTCAGGAGGGCTCAAAAAATTTACCTTGAGCGCACCAGGGAACACAGAAGAACGGAGGCTCTATTCCTGGGGTTCCACCCTCGTTCATTGGGACAGAAAGCATCCTCAGCAACCATATGTAAATGGATCAGGAAGGTCATAGCTGAGGCATACGAGCAAGCTAATCTACCTTCCCCTGAGGGCATCACAGCACACTCCACAAGAAGTGCCTCTACTACAGCAGCTTGGTCAACACAAGCATCTCTGGAAGAGGTTTGCCGAGCCGCCACTTGGGCTCACCCCTCACAGTTCATCAGGCACTACAAGGTTGATTCTTACGCATCCTCGGACGCAGCTTTCGGCAGAAGAGTTCTACAACAAGTCGTGGACATTCACTAGGGTGCATTGGTCACCTTACCTTCCTTTTCCCTCCCTGGGACCTCTGCTTTGGTATGTCCTTCTCTGAAGGCTGGTTCCACCCCAAGATGGAGAATAGGCATTGGGATCATACCTGATACGCCTTTTCTCATCTGGTGGAACCAGCCTTGAGTTCCCACCCTTATTCTTATTCTGATTTTATAGTAGTTGTATACTCATATAACCTTAGTATTTCTTATAATCCATATTAATAGTTACTCTATAGCTTCTTATTTACCTAAAACCTCAGGGGAGTCCACTCAGTAAGTATAGAAACACTGAGTTACCACACCTGAGTCTAATCAGCGGATTCGTCAGATCTGGGAAGGAAGAGGCGGATCCATGCTGAATGCAAATTAATAGACTCGACCCTCAAGACGATTGGTCCAGGACAACCCTCTCTGAAGGCTGGTTCCACCAGATGAGAAAAGGTGTATCAGGTATGATCCCAACGCCTATTCTATTTTGCTATCTCTTGGTACTGTCATGTCTACTATCCAGATTTTTTTGTCTTTCTCATCGTCAATTGTTTCATTTTGAGTGTTATGTGGCAGGTGCCTGTCTGTTTGAATTCTAAAGTCCCAAAGCAACTTAGCTTCTTCATTTTCTATGACTTTCTCTATTTTATGGCCCCACCAGTTCTTGCTTGCAGGCAAATTATGTGTCTTGTAGATTTTCCAAAGCATTGTTGCTACTTAGTCATGCCGCTGCTTGTAGTCAGTCTGTGCAATCTTCTTGTGGCAGCTTACCAGGCAATCCACTGTTTTTCAGCTTCTTTCTATATGCAGCATTTACAGTCTGTTGCTGTCTTCTCAATTCTGGCATTGTATGCATTTGTTCTTAAGGCTTGGTCTTGTGCAACCAGAATTAGTCCCTCAGTTTCTTTTTTCAACTTTCCTGCTCTTAGCCATTGCCAGGTGTTGCTATTATCTGCTTTCTCTGCTATTTTTTTTTAATAAACTGGCCATGTAGTGCTTTGTCTTCCCATGCCTCCATTATGTTCTTCATTTGGTCATTCTTGTGGCCAGTTTGGTCTCTCCAATAGTCAGTAAAAATTCCTGGTATACTAACTTCAGTACATCTTCTTCATTATCCTTCAGATATTCTTCCAATGCCCTTTTTTCTTCTTCAGCCATCTGATGTACTTGCAACATTCCATGCCTACCTATTTTCCTTGGTAGATAGAGTTTGTCAAGATCGCTTTGAGGATAAAGGGTATGATTCATTATTTTTCCTATCCATGGCTTTTAATTCTGCTTGAGTCCAGTCCACTATTCCAGCTGTATATCTAATGACTGGAATGGCCCTGGAACTGGTTGCCTTGATGGCATTTCCTCCACTGAGTTTGGACTTTAGGATCTTCTTCACTCTCTTCCTGTATTCACTTCTAACCTTTTTCTTGACTTCAGTGCGCTTGATGTTGTCAACTTGAAGGATACCCAAGTATTCATAATAATCATCTTCATCCAGACTCTTGATGTTATTTTCATAGGGCATCTTGATTCCTTCAGTTTTTACTATTTTTCCCCTTTTGATGGTGTGTGTGGCACATTTGTCCAGTCCAAATACCATTGCAATATCTTGGCTGTATACACGGATAGTGTTGGGCAGTTGTTGTTATTATTATTATTATTATTATTATTATTATTATTATTATTATTATTATTATTATTATTATTATTATTATTATTATTATTATTATTATTATTATTATTATTATTATTATTATTATTATTATTATTATTATTAATCTCGTTTATTCATTAAACCTGAAACCTGAAACTCAGTCAACTGAACATTTAAAAAAGTGTCACAAATACCACTGACTGGTGCTAATGGTTGATACGGGTTGCTGCCAACATCCTAGGTATCAACCAAGTATCTTCTTAAAATATATGATGTTCCAAGTAGCGCAGATTTTTGCAGTTCCACTGGTGTTATTGCAGGAAGTTGCAATTTCTTGATGTGTTTTGTGAAATTCTTGGACATGGTACCAAGTGTCCCAATGACAATGGGTATCACTGTTACATGTTTCATCCATAGCCGTGTAGTTTCAATGGCCAGGTCACGATATTTCATAATATTGTAGTAGTAGTAGTAGTAGTAGTAGTAGTAGTAGTAGTAGTAGTAGTAGTAGTAGTAGTAGTAGTAGTAGTAGTAGATGTTGTTATGGTTTGTCACACAGTCAACCAGATGTCCAGAATGGATTTGGCATTTTTGGCCACCTTTGAGTCCTTCCCAAAGACTTGGTTTAGGCCAGGGGTGGGCAAACTATGGCTCTTTGAGGACCTGTGGACTTCAACTCCCAGAATTCCTGAGCCAGCCAATTCTGGGAGTTCAAGTCCACAGGTCCTCAAAGAGCCATAGTTTGCCCACCCCTGGTTTAGGCAAATGTTGTTGTTAAGTAATATTAAAGGCACCATCTCTGGATGAAATGTTCCAAGTAAAGCTGCCCTTTGCCATTGACTGATGGTGATTATGTCAGTGCTGATGGTGTTCAAGTGGTGCTCCACATTATTTTGGGATCGCACCCAAGGTGCCTATTATTATTGGTATAATCTTATATATTGATTACCCTAATCAATCAGTTGAAAAATCAAATGACAAACTTAAAATGTGACTATTTGGGAGCTCTGGTAATAATTTCGCCATATAACAAGAAACTCTTTGAGAACACTCGTTGTTGAAATAACTTTTTAAAAAGGCATTGAAAGTCTTCATATGGTCAGACATAAAATCTAAAACATCAGTCACGAGTACAAACTTCCTTTCATTTTTAAACTCTGAGATGATTTAACTAGTAGACTCGGTTTTTCTTTTTCATTCAGAACTCTTCTTCTTCCAGAGAGGACCTCTTTCCATGATAAATGATGCATCTCCACCCAACATAATATATTTATGCCAGCTACACGTTTAGCATTCAGATTAGAAGCGGAGCAGCAAGAAAAAGAATTTCAGAAAAGGAAATGCAAAGGCTTAGAAAATGTATGGCTTTTGCTACCATGCTGTGTAGGTTAGGCAGAGACAAATTGTTCATTAAGGTGCCTCTGTTTTTCTCATGAAATAGGCCCAGGAGGGCATGGTCCTGATGCAGGAGGCATACCAATCAGCCAACCTCATTACCCCATGAGTCCATAGTTCACACTTGACAAAGATTGCCAGATCTTCTGAGGGTTTTTTTTCCCCCAGCTCCTCTTCTAGTTTTTATTGGTCTTCAGATTCTACATGTGCTAATTATATCAACTGGCTCCAAAAGATAGAATACATCCTGGGAAAACTACACCTTCTTCTACCCAAGAGATTCCCAGAAAAAAAGAGCATTTGTTATGTTGAGCTGCAACCACATTTCTGGGTTAGGTCAGGTGCAATATATTTTTTGAAATTGCATCCATCTATCTGCCAGTCCACATGGTCTCTGCCTAGTAGGTTAATAAATAATCAGGAGAGTGAAGTAGACAAGGAGCTAGTTTGCTGCACTTTGACAATAACAAAGCTTTTAATCATCTTTTGGCCTGAACAGCGATGAAACTGCTGGCACAACAGCTCTCACAATCCCCTGTAAAATTGAAGGCATCAAGAGTGGTGCTCAGCAAGAGAGCAAACCTCACCCTTGATCTAGAATAGGGGTGGAGAGCTATGGCCCTTTTATAACTTATGGACTTCAACTCCCAGAATTCTTGAGTCATGCTCAGGAATTCTGGGAGGTGAAGTCCACAAGTCATAGAGAGGCCATAGTTCCCCACCTCTGATCTAGAATGATAGCGGGGAAGGAACCCATTATGATGGCAAAAAAGGTGCAAAGGTTCAGATAAGGGGTTTGCTGTGAAGAGAGCAGGAATCTAAGTTTTAAATTATTGGAGAATCCAAACATTGTAGCTAGACCAGGGGCGGGTTGCTCACTTACCGATACCGGTGCACTGTGCATGCATCTCCCCATTTTGTGCGTGCGTGCGTGCGTGCGCTTCCTACGCACGCACGCCCCCTTGTGCGATTTTGCTTCCACGGAAGCAAAATCTCACCAAAATCTCGTGAGGGGACGCACGCGCACACGTGCGATTTCGGTAAGATTTTGCTTCTGCGCATGCGCAGAAGCGAAATCTCGCCAAAATCTTAACCCACTAAGACACAGTGCTCACTACATTGCACAATCTCCTAAGGACATTGCATCACCCTCCAAACTTCAACCAAACTCAGATAAGCATGACCCCTACATGGCCCCATGGGAGTCTGACACAGCCCATAGAATACATGTTCTTGCACAGGAACAGGAAGCTCAAGTGCAAAGCCCAAGAGAAGGTATAAAAACCCCTCACTCTCAACTCCATTGGTTATCTACCCAGAATCACACATGCTTGGTGGTTCTGCTTCATCAATAACTGGACCCTCTTTCCAATCAGCCTCCAGACTCCATTTTGTCTCCATTGCCTTTCTCCCGGCTTGGAACTGGACCTGGATATTTCTTCCAACAGTCCATTTCCATTTTGATATGATTATGATAAAGGCATTAATTCCATGTTGGTCATTCAAAACTTTCATTTCACAAGCATATTCTAAAATTATATTGCCTTCTTAAAATCAGTAATTAAACTCGTGGTCAATCTGGAATAAAGCTGTAAAGAATCCGAACACAAACTTTGGTCAAACAAAGAAGGGAAATAGCAGCTAGGGGTAGGGCTATGCATGCTGATATTATACATATGATTGACTACTATAGCTAAAAAAATAAAAGCTCTAAGATTTGGCAGAATACCCTAAAAATGAATTGACATTTACATGACTCATACAGCATGACCTTTGCAAAGCCAGCAGAGATTCTTCTATCAAATATCTCCTTCCTCACCATGATTGGTATCTTTCTCCTCACAGCCATTCAACGATTTTAGATATGATTTAAAATGCCTTCTCCCTAACTTTGAGTTTGCAAAAACAAACAAATTACATAGAAAATAGAACATAGAATCATAGGCTCAAAGCAGGGGCGGGTTGCTCGCTTACCTTGCTGCCGGAGCCATGCACATGCATCTCCATGCTTTGGGGGGGCACTCGCTAGGTGCGCACCCCCCCTCGCTATGTGCGCCCCCCCTCGCTACGCGCGCCCCCCTCGCGCGATTTTGCTTCTGTGCATGCGCAGAAGCAAAATCGCACCGAAATCTTGTGAGGGGGCGCGCGTGCGTGCGAGATTTCAGCGCGATTTTGCTTCCTCGCATGTGCGGAGGCAAAATCTCACCGAAATCTTGCACACGCGCGTGTCCCCTCACGAGATTTTGGCGCTATTTTGCTTCCACGCATGCGCAGAAGCAAAATCACCCGAAAATCATGGGGAAAAAATGGTGACGTGCCGAGTAGACCGGCAGAGAGGACTCCGGAGCGGTTGCGAAATCCACCGCTCCCTACCGGAGCTGCGTACCGGGGAGCTCCGGTAGGAATAGCAATAGCAATAGCACTTAGACTTATATACTGCTTCATAGTGCTTTACAGCCCTCTCTAAGCGGTTTACAGAGTTCAGCATATTGCCCCCAACAATCTGGGTCCTCATTTGACCAACCTCAAATGGTCAACCATTTGACCAAAGGATGGAAGGCTGAGTCAACCTTGAGCTGGTGAGATTTGAACTGCTGAACTGCAGTGCTGCACTTTAACCACTGCACCACCTCGGCTCTGGTGGAGGAACCCACCTCTGGCTCAAAGATACCTCAGCGGTCTTCTAGTTCAACTCCCTACTCAAGGCAGGAAACCTTATACGATCTTGGTCAAATAGTTGTTCAGTCTATTTTTTTAAAACCTCCAGTGATGGAGCCCCTGCAACTCTGCAAGGGGAGCTATTCCATTGATTAATTATTCTCACTGTCAGAAAAGTTTTCCTTCCTCCTCCTCCTCTCCTCCTCCTCCTTCCTTCTAGGTTGGCTCTCTTTAACATGCTTCCACTTTCCACCCATTGCTGTTAGTCCTGCCCTTTGGTGCTTTGGAGAATAAGTCAATCCTCTCTTGCCCTTCAAGTTCTGGAAGATAGTTATCATGTCCCCCACCCACCCAATCCTTCAACAGGCATACCTTGTTCCCTCAACTTTTCATCATATAATTTATCTTCCAGACCCTTTATCATCTTTGCTGCTCTTATCTGTATACTTTCTAGGGTCTCAGCCTCTTTTTTGTATCCTATCACTGTATGTAGGATCATTTTGTGGTCCTATCACTCTCAATATCAATAGAACGGCATTAGGGGAGGCGTGTTTCACCACGTTGTTCGTTCTGTGGCTCTGATTTCTGTAAAATCAGTGGTGGGATTCAAATTTTTTTACTGCCAGTTCTGTGGGCGTGGCTTGGTCAGTGTGGTGTGGCTTGGTGGGCGTGGTTTGGTGGGCATGGCAGGGGAAGGATACTATAAAATCTCCATTCCCTCCCCACTCCAGGGGAAGGTTACTGCAAAATCCCCATTTCCTCCCCACTCCAGGGGAAGGATACTGCAAAATCCCCATTTCCTCCCGATCAGCTGGGACTCGGGAGGCAGAGAATAGATGGGGGCGGGGCCAGTCAGAGGTGTTATTCCGAACTACTCAAAATTTCCGCTACCAGTTCTCCGAACTACTCAAAATGCCCTCTACCGGTTCTCCAGAACTGATCAGAACCTACTGAAACCCACCTCTGGCTGAAATGCAAAGTGGAAGTGAACATTCATAAGGATTTTTTTTAAAATCAGCTTTAGAATCTTAACAGAGAAGAAGGCTGAGATGAGCTTTTGCTATATTGCATATCATTTATTTCTGGCCCTACTAATTCATCTTTTTCAAATGACCGGATTCAAAAATGGTCAGACGGAGAGTAATCATTCTGAGATTTTTTTAAAAAAAAAAATCTTATTCTTTTTTTGGAAAAGAGCAGTATGATTAATATTTGTATCATGCACATTTTTAAAATAAGAAAGGTTTATGACTCTGAAATCAACATATTTCAGATAGTAAAGCCACAGTGACATCCACGAGAGGGTGAGGGGAAATACAATAATGAAAGCAGTAGGGCAGCAGCATGATGCAAAACCTACCTACCCCTTGTCGTGAATGATGCATTAACATGGAAAAGGAGCAGAGTTTGCAACAAGACAGCGTGGCACCATTTTTATCATTTTGACAAAATAGCAGCCCTGGCAGACTTCTAAGCATGCTGCCCTTGATTAAGGAATTGTTCAGTGTTCAGCTTCTATACAATCAGCTGTTTTCTACTGGGCTTTGAAAGACTCTCCCAATATCCCTCCCTCCCTCCCAGAGGTGGGTTCCTGCCGGTGCGGTTAATAGCTGTTGTTCGGCGCAGAGCCGAAGACGCTGCTGCCGTTCGCGGCGTGGGGGCTTTCCCCGGGCGCTGCCACCCCCTGCATGGACGCCACCATTTGCGTTCTTTTGCCCTCTGCACATGCGCAAAGCGTTCTGCATGCGCAGAGGGAAAAAGAACGCAATTGGCGGCATCCATGCGGGCGGGGAAAGCGCCCGGGGAAAGTTCCCTCGCCGCGAACGGCAGCAGCGTCTTCGGCTCTGCGCCGAACAACAGCTATTAACTGCACCGGCAAAAACAGGCAGGAACCCACCTCTGCTCCCTCCCTCCTTCCCTCCCTCCTTCCTGTTCCTCCCTCCCTCCTTTTCTTCCTCCTTTATTTACATTTTCTTTTCTGTTTTGCAAACAAAGAATGATCCTCAAGCCACAATCTGATTTAGTTTTAAGGCTTTTGGCAAATATTTTTTAAAAATGACCTGCAATTATATCCAAGCCACGGAATAGGCTGGTTGGGCAACACCATCTTGTTTCAGAAGGAATCCCGAATCTGCCTGAAAACTGGGGCTTTCCCAAATATTAGCACAGAATATGGCTTCATCAACTAAGTACACTGACCAGGGAACTAAGTGCCCTTGGTTTAAAAGGCTGAATTCACTAAGCAGAATAGTTAAAGCGGTTGGCTCTCAAGGCTGCCTCACTGTTTACGTATTTAAAGGCAAATATTTAACGTTGCTCTGGAGCCAACATTTATAGCATCATTCATCTTATCATTTATTTAGAGGTATGATACCCTGCCTTTCCAATAATAGTCTCCAAGATTGCTCACAAACTGAATTTACACAATAGGATACAAGCAGCCACGGATAGCCTTTTCATTATTGACGAGGTTAACCATAACAATATGACAAGCCAACATTACTCATCTGTTTGCTCAGCTACAGTCAACAAGAGATATCACATACGTGGACAATTCTCTATATGTGTGCGAATGCCACTTCTATCATTCCCAGATAGGATAGAGGCGGCTAGTCTTGCTACTCTTACAGGTAGAAATTATCCAACAAGGAAACTGGTTCATGATAGCTTGCAGCCTCCTTAGCTGGGATTCAGTCTCTGATTGCCAAAAGAAGAAGAAGAAGCTCATGCAGATGGATCTAATCTGATCTAGCGACAGTAGATCTTAATCCCAATATCTTAATTCAGTTTCTCCTTTACTTAGGGCTGTTCTTAATTATTCACTTAAAGTATTACCCACCAACCATCAGTGAGCAGTGAATCAGACTGGCATAAACATTTGTTATCCCACTACCAATCTATATTGTCTCACATGAAGGCTGTTACCCAATGATGGATTCCCCCAAAGCAATACAGAATATTTTCAATGCACTATATAAGCAGCCTCTGACAGGAAAAGTAGGAGAGCTTGTTCACATCTACTATGATTCATAATTAGAAAGGAATTATTGTTTCCTTCCATTATATTTCATTTTACATGAAGGACCATTTTACATTTTACATTTTACATGAAGGACCAGGTTACCTTCGGGACCGCATTCTGCCTCACACTTCCCTTCGACCAGTTAGGGCCCACAGAGTGGGCCTCCTCCAGGTCCCGTCAGCCAAACAATGCCGGCTGGCGGGCCCTAGGGGGAGGGCCTTCTCTGTGGAGGGCCCCGCACTCTGGAACCAACTTCCCCCAGAGACCCGAACCATCCCCACCCTGCTGGCCTTCCGAAAAGCTGTCAAGACATAGCTCTTCTTGCAGGCAGGGCGGAGAGATTAAATCCATCTGACCTCCCCCACCCCACCCCCGGTACGGCTGATGGTGAATATTTTTTAACTTTTTGTATATTTTTAACTGCTGTTTTTAAATTGCTGTTTATTATTAGTGTTCTCATAAAATTGTTGTACGCCGCCCTGAGTCCCTCGGGAGTAGGGCGGCATAGAAGAACCAATAATAAATAAATAAATAAATAAATACATCCTTTTTCTTTCAAACTGAACCAAGAAAATGTTTCACGCCATATAAGAAGCTTCCTATTTAAAATGATTTCTAATTTTTGTTCAGTGGCATTCATCTAAATATGTTTAGCTCATTGGTTATTGTAAATTCAGGGATCAAATTTCCCCTTTTTCTAAAGAAGACAAATTTAATGTAATTGATTCAGCTCAGACAGATGTTTTCAATATTCAGAAATGTTGGTATTAGGGTAACATTTTCAGCAATACAAACACGGCAACCATTTGTGCAAGACTAATCAGTCAACTCTGAAAGCATTTAATTTCTGGAAATTAATTATAAAAGACAACCATATGCCTCTCTAATTATAATCAAGTTGATGGGAAAGCTGCAGCATGCCACAATAAGAAATATATTTCTCTGATCCCTGATTGCAAAAAAAAACCCTACCCAAATCCAACTTCAGCTCTGATGTGTGAATCCATGGGTGGGATATATTATAATAAATCCAGCTTCTCCTCTCCATTCTATTGCAGTATTTGTAGCCTGGAGCTGGAATTTGACAGCCTAGGAGCAAGGGAGGAAAACTGACCAGCCCTATGGTTGGTGTATAATCCTGTTGCAGATGAAGTAGGTGGAATGGACATGTGTTGAGCTTAAAAGAACTGGTATGGTTCACTACATGAGGGATATGTCAGTCATGCTTCAAAGAGTAGTGGGAGATGCCATCAACTTTTGAAAGTGTTTTGTGTTGAAGGGAAGGGAAGGGGACACCACATACATATATTCCACATTCCTACATAGTAACCCTGAATCCAAGAAAGGAAAAGAAATGTATGTAAAATCATTGCCACTTTTCTAGAAAATAATGTCCAACTATTTTTTTTTATTCCCAGTAATAATTTGTTTTAACTGACCTCATGAGTCTTAATATTAAAGGTCTTTTTAGTTACAACTACTTCTTTCATAGTTACAAAGACAGGAATGCCAACATTACTAGAGAAGGATTTGACAAGGAATTTTAACAGATTGGAAAATGCTCAATCATACCATACAATTCTGAAAAAAAATAAGATATGGGATATCACAATTCATAATTTTCAAGGGGAGCTGAGAGAAGCAATGGGAGGGCAAAGATTCTGTGGTGGACACAACAAGGATGTAGGTAACTGGATACATCTCAATTGATCCACTTACTAGCAATACACAATAAACATTTGTGTTAAAACACATAGAAGAACTGTAGAAAGTTAGCACCCACCCCTCTCCTAGGAAATGAGATATCCTAGGAGATATTAAAATGTAGGAAATATTCTGTGGAACACATCTGGAAACATGCTTTTAAACAAACAAAAGACTCCTCTTGGAAAACCCCCACGCCTTGCAAATGGGTCATTAAGGACTGGGCCCAGCACACACATTCCTCTCACCTGGCTGAAAGTCTTCTGCATAACAAAACCATAATAGGATTTGCCCAAGGCCCTTTCATTCCAGCCAAAGCTGGATTAGACAAAAGCCAAGAGCCACCCCAGCATGCCCCTGGGGGGGTCTGAGAGCCAATGGGATACATTTCTATACAGGAAAAGGAAATCTAAGAGGTGGGACCCAACTTAGACTATAAAAACCAGGAACTCAGCATTCCTCTCTCTCTTTTTCTCTTCACCACACCTGGAACCATGTAAGTTACCTTTTCTGTACAGGGGCTCCTGCCATGTGCTCCTGTCCACCATTAAACCTTCCTTCCAAGCAACCTTCATGAATCCAGTGTCTTTTTCCCCACTTGGAACTGAACCTAAAAGGATATTTCCTTATAACAATTGGCGAGCCAGATGGATTCCAAGTAACCTCTTCAATGATCCTGGCCTAAATAAATTTATTAGGCCTTGGCCATTGGGAAGTAGGTTTTAAAGGGGTTTTGATTCAAGGGCTGCTTGGAAAGAAGGTGAGTACCTACCTCTAAATTTTACTTTAAACCATAGAAAACTGGGAAATGTGTGTTTGCATGTGTGTATGTGTGTGTGGGGGTAATTTTTGCTTTTTAATTTTACTTTATGGCATATATAAATTCCAATTTCAATTGAATAGTGTGTTGTCTGGGTACAAATCATTTTAGGGAAAAAATAATCATGCTTTTTGTTTAACCAAGTTAATGTATCTTCCTAAATCCTTTGATATTTCCTTCCCCCCTTTTCCCCCCCTTCTCCCCCCCAGCCCTGTTTTGTCTGCTAGCCATTGCAGGATACTCATTTTATGGTGGTTCTTTTCCACTTCTCCAAATCTGTTTTAATTTGTTGCACCAATTTATAATAGTTATCTATATTTTTGGTTTTCCTTACCTAGGGGTAGGATTTTACTTTTCTTTGCATTAGATAGGGCTCAGTCTAGTTGTTTTTTTTCTTTCTTTTTGAAGATGGGAACCACATTAGCTTTTTCCCAGTTTCTCAGGTGGTCCCCGTGTCCCAAGATTTTTTTTAAAAGATGTGCAGTGGTTCTGAGATTTCATTTACCAGCTCCTTTAGGACTCTGGGACCTGGTGTTCTCTTACTGTTTTTGCTTATTTTAACTTTAGTTTACAGTCTGTTTTATTTTTCCTTTCCAGTTATATTTCTGGTTAGTTGGGTTGCATTTCTTTTTTGCAAGAAGACATGCAAAGAATGAGTTAAGCAACTCATGGCTTTCTCTGTGTTGCCTTCTCTCCTTAGTGGTCCAACTGTTTCCTTGATTTTTCTTCTTGTTTTTTTTTTATGTATTGGAAGAATCTTTTATATTATCTTTCACTTTGTTGCAAGTCGTTGTTCATTCAAGGCTTTTGTTTCCTGATTTTTCTTTACAGATTCTTGCTATCTGCTGATATTCTGCTTTAGTTATGTGTCCCTGTTTCCATTTTTGTATCTGTCCTTCATTCATTCAATTTGTCAGTGAGGTCTTTGTGCAGCCATGCTGGTTTCTTGGATTTCTGGTTTTTTTTTTCCTGATTGCTTTTGTGCAATTGGCTTTTATAATCAAGTTTTTTCAGAGTTTACAAAGCTTCTTGAGTTGCTTCTTTCCTTTAGGACTTTCATCCAAGGAATCTTTCTCAAGTTTCTCTTGAGTTTATTAAGGTCAGCTTTATTTTAAAATCTAAGACTTTAGTGTGTTCAATTGTGTTGAATCGTTTTTGTTATGTTAATGTTGCAGTTTCAAATCCTTCTACAACTTCTTCTTTGTTTGTAAGTATTAAGTCAAGTATGGACTTAATTATCTCCTCTAGTTCTCTTCTCTACCTTTTGGACAACAAAATTGTCAGTAAGGTTGGTTATTAACATATTTTATTTCTCACTTGGTGCAAAATTAGTTTTCAAAGTTTCCATGCCTTTAATTTCTGTGTCTGCCATAATATTTATATTTAGCACTTCCAGTATCAAAATGAATAGCATCCTTTTCTTGTGCCTTTTTTTTATGTATTTAAAATCATTCTCATTTTGTTTTTAATCTGTCTCTTAGAAAAAGCTTAAGAGAGCTGAATGTATAAATTCATTTAGGAACCTTTTAGTTTGCTGCCATTATTGAAGTATATATTTTATAGTCAGCATTCAGTGAAGAGATGGGCCTATAGTTTTATCTGCATTAAATCTGAATCTTATTTTGGAATCAAAGTAATATTTGCTCCCATTCAGGAATGTGGTACCTTTTACATCAATCAATACCTCATGTAAAATATTTGTAAAATTCTGCCACTGGCCCACCTGGTCCTGGTGTTTGGTTGTTCTTTTGTCTCTTGATCTGCTTCTGATAATTCCATCATTGATATTCATTCATTTAATAGTTTTTGTCCTTTTCTGGTACTTTAGGCAATTCCATTTTTTTCCAAATATTCTTTAATTTTATTTTTCTGAAACTTCTTGCTCATACAGCTTTTCATAATATTGAATTATTTTTGTTTATCCTCATTTGGTAGTATAGAGTTTCTTTCTCATCTACCAGCCTATGTGTCAATGTCTTCTCTTTCTCTGTTTTGATTTGTGTAAGTTCTGTTTAGCATTTACAGAGCACAGGACCTTCTGTTAGGGAAGGAGGAAGAATGTCTGTGTGTGTGTGTGTGTGTGTGTATGTATGTGATTGAAGGGTGGGAAAGCAAATTTTGTTGTTGTTGTCGTTTTTATGTGCACATCCCAAAAGCAAACCCCAGAATTTTTCAGTTCTAAATGTGAAGCCCGTGAGTGTGGAGGTCCTAGTACTAGCTGTACAGGGGCGGCTAGTCCTCACAGATCCCCTTTTTGGATCTGATAAACCTAGAGAGATTCCCTACAGGAAGGGGGCCTTACTTCTACGAGAGAATCGGAAGTCCTTCCCAGAGTTTTTTTTAGTCTCTGAAACTGTTGAGCGCGTCACTAGCTAAGCCAAAGTGAACCTTACATTTAAAGGATCATGGGAAGCTCTAGTTCGAGGGTGGCGGAGACCCTTGTGTGGGCTTGGAACCTGGGACGCCAGGAATATATCTGTATGACAGGAATGTGCAAAAGTAAAAGCAGGAAACTTGTGTAGAAAATGGGCTTTGCTGAGGGATGACACAGAGAAACAAAACAAAACAAAACAGCCAATTTGGCTAAATAAAGGTACTTAAGAAAACAGAAAAGGAAAAATGTTGAGGTGTTTGTTGTTTCTTCTCTCTCTCTTCTTCTCTCTCTCTTATATGTAACCACGTGGTTTGTTTGTTAAGACTTGTGCCTTCCCTAATTTTAACTGAGATTTATGGCAGGAAGGACTTGTGTGTGTGTCCTGTCATCCTCTTTGTCCATGTTTTGTGTCTGTGTACGTCTTTGTCTTGTCTTGTGCGCACTCGAGGTAATTGCAACTGTAAAATATCTCTGTTTCCTAGAGATATGAATTTCAAATTGTTAGAAAATTAAAAGCACTGAAAAGAAAGGAAAATGTCTTTGCCCAGTTAGGACTGGCCAACCTGATCTGGGACAAGGAACAGAGTTCAATTTTCCTATTCCTCTCGGTGTTTTTAAGAAAAGCCAAAATTTAAGGGACAATGTTTTAAGTTAATTTACAGGAAAATTTCATTTTTACATTTACTGTATGTACATGCAAACAGTTTTAATATTGCTCTTCTGTGATGTTTAATGGATGCCAATTCTCTGCTAAGATGGAAATGTCTGTTCATTTTTTCCCCCCGGTGATGTCTCCATTTTGTTATAATTGATTTAACTGCGATACTGATGTGTTGATTGTTTTCCTCAAACCCTGCCTGCAAGCTATCTACCCCCCCCAATCTCTAATCCTTTTACAATGCCTCTCGTGGTAGAATTACCAGCAAAAGGGGGAAGGGACCCTGTTCTTATGTCTTTCAGCCCTGTACACATGATCCTGAAGCCTATGGAAGCAGAGCAAATGGGCTCAGACACTGCCTCCAGTAAAGACATTCCATCCATTTGAGCCAGAAGTGGGTTTGAATCTAGTCCTCTAGTCATCACAGCAACCAGAGTGGAGCAGATCTTTCCAAGCCTGACTGACCAGCCTTACCACCAACACCTAAGGTCACCCAGCAGACATGAATGAAAGGACCCTGAGATGGACAAATAAAGACCAAACATCTATTTTCAATCCCCAGCAGACAGCTGAAAAGACTAGGGGGAGGGGGGAACTTCATTGTAAAGTTTTTCTTTCCTTCTTTGCTTCAGTCACAGAACTTCATTGTAAAGTTTTTCTTTCCTTCTTTGCTTCAGTCACAGAAATTCATTGTAAAGTTTTTCTTTCTTTCTTTGCTTCAGTCACAGAAATTCATTGTAAAGTTTTTCTTTCTTTCTTTGCTTCAGTCACAGAAATTCATTGTAAAGTTTTTCTTTCTTTCTTTGCTTCAGTCACAGAAATTCATTATAAAGTTTTTCTTTCTTTCTTTGCTTCAGACACAGAAATTCATTGTAAAGTTTTTCTTTCTTTCTTTGCTTCAGTCACAGAAATTCATTGTAAAGTTTTTCTTTCTTTCTTTGCTTCAGTCACAGAAATTCATTGTAAAGTTTTTTTCTTTGTTTTCTTTCTTTCCTTGCTTCATTCACTGAAATTCATTGTAACGTTTCTCTTTCTTGTCTCATCTATATTGTAATCAGTTTAATGTACTCATGTAAGAATTGTATTGGGAGTGGTTGCCACAGTGAGTTCTGTACACTTTAGATTTCTGTCTAGTGGGAGGTAAATTTGTAGCTGCATACACAAACACACAGAGACACGCCATTCAGAATTAGACTGAGGTTATCCCTTTTTCACCTACCTCCACCCAAAGCTGCTTTTAGCTTGCTGTTTTTTTTTTGTTTTGTTGTTGTTGTTTTGACTCCTGCTTTGTGGCATTAAAGCCCAGGCAGTCATATCTCCCTGCTAATTCCATGGGGGAAGGGGACAGGTCCCCTCAGGCAATTTCCCCACTTGAAGAGCTAGCAGAAAGGATCTTCGAAAACCCAAGGCCTGACTGCTGCCCAGTAAAGCAGGGTATTTTGCACTGGTGGTCTCAGGAGTAAGAGTCCCAGGGCTCATTCTAAAAAAAAAAAAAAAGGAAAAGCCTAGATTGCACACTGGCTAATTTCAATTTGGACTCACAAATCCTAGATGCACTAAAGTAAGAGCTAGGGCAGATTCAAGAACCATCCCTTGGAAATGGGCAGCCTGTGATTTCAAGGTAAACCATGGCTGTGGGAATATTGTGGGGCCTGTGCTTGCTTGAAACCTGTCTGGGAGCTCATCGAAAGTGTTATCAAACATCTGAACATAATTGGCATGGAAAATTGGATACTGTAAATTTATTGCCAGAACTTTTGCCCTGGCCATTGACCATCATGGTTGAAAGCTCTCCTTTTGGGAGCCACTGAAGGAATCCTGCTGCTGCCTCTTTCAACTGCCTCTTTCAATGTCTTCCCCTCTGCATCAAAGAAAATTGAAAGCACCCATAAAATCTCCCTGACCTGATCAATTTGAAGCTTGTGTCAAAACATGTGTTGCACTCACATGTTTTGAAAAAAAAAATGAGGGATTGTAGAAAGTTAGCACCCACCCCTCTCCTAGGAAATGAGATATCCTAGGAGATATTAAAATGTAGGAAATATTCTGTGGAACACATCTGGAAACATGCTTTTAAACAAACAAAAGACTCCTCTTGGAAAACCCCCACGCCTTGCAAATGGGTCATTAAGGACTGGGCCCAGCACACACATTCCTCTCACCTGGCTGAAAGTCTTCTGCATAACAAAACCATAATAGGATTTGCCCAAGGCCCTTTCATTCCAGCCAAAGCTGGATTAGACAAAAGCCAAGAGCCACCCCAGCATGCCCCTGGGGGGGTCTGAGAGCCAATGGGATACATTTCTATACAGGAAAAGGAAATCTAAGAGGTGGGACCCAACTTAGACTATAAAAACCAGGAACTCAGCATTCCTCTCTCTCTTTTTCTCTTCACCACACCTGGAACCATGTAAGTTACCTTTTCTGTACAGGGGCTCCTGCCATGTGCTCCTGTCCACCATTAAACCTTCCTTCCAAGCAACCTTCATGAATCCAGTGTCTTTTTCCCCACTTGGAACTGAACCTAAAAGGATATTTCCTTATAACAGAACAAAATATGTACATGTTATGCAGAATTTCCACAAACAGTGGAAGTTTGGCCAAACTAAATCTCAGCAGTATGATTGTGCAAGTTTTGTTTAGTTTAGAAAGCATGTTTGAATTGCATGTTCTTTTGAGGAGCTCTGCTCATCAGTAGAAAATCTCTGTTCTTATGACCATTTTAGGATATTAAATTATGCGTGTTAGGGATGGAGTTTTTGCTCTAATGTGATAATCAGATCTCTGGAGAGAAAGGACAGGATAGAGAATTGATGGACAACAAGAAGTTGAAATGTAGGTTTGTCTGCCTTAAATTTTTGGAATTTAGTATTGGAAACATCAAGTTCTTAGGATATTGAAAATCTCAACAATTAGTTACCCGGCTGAACTGACTGAATAAGACATGACTCCAAAACAATGGTAAAATATACTGCCATCCAGAGAGACCACTTGAGATAAATTAGCCTTATCATATTCATCACCTCACAAATATATGTGTATAAGATTCAAGCTTTTGATACACAATGTGTTTGACTAGACAAAAACTTTTAAACTCTGTGCTTTGATTGTTATCTATACTGTATAATGCCAGCTAAGTTTCAGCAATAAATCTGGCTACCAGCTATTTATTCAGTCAAATTTATTGGAAAAGCACTCTTCTTTTAAGCCAACAAAGTTTTTATTTTTATTTTCTTTTTTAATGGAATGTTTTTACAGTTTTAAGTTGATCCTATACGCCTCCCAGCCCCAGCTCCCAATAACTTTTTATGTAGTCAACCTAAATACAGAAAAGTTTTCTCTATTGTGATAATGGATAAGAAACCTTGGAAGGGGTTTGATTACATTTTCTCCCTGAAAATAAATGCTTCTGGTGTCATTACTTATGGATTGCTTTTAAGATTACTTACCACAAGAGACCAGTGAAATCCCCTTTAATCATTATTTGCTGGAAATCAAGGAGTCGCCTAATATTAACTTTTTAAAAATTAGCGTGCTTGAATAATTCTGCCTGTAAATTCTACTCAAGACAGTGTGATTATGTGTCTTGGCATTTCCTTATCAACTCGCATTGAACTAAATGGAATGGTGAAACTGTCCAAATCCATCAGTAAATTCAGTAAAGCTATTCAAAAAAGTTAATATTATATGGAATTAAAGACGTTTTCACAATCATTTTTCATTATAAAAGTTTTTCATAATTCCATGACTTCAAGCAAACAAGTGCAACAATAAGTCATTTAAAAATCTGTTCTTGGTACTAGCATTCAACATTTATTTAATGCTGGCACTAGATCAATTTCGGTCTAACTTCAGGAATGATCATGGGAAAGAGACCATATTGATCTCTTTGATGCTGAATGAACTTTGCTGAGTCTTTGAGCATGAAAAATGTCTCCCCATTGGTTCTGCTTAGACACCTCAGTGGTTTTTGCTATTACAGTATATCAAAAAGTATCCGTCTGAAGGTTTGTCAGAGATGAGACTGGAAGGCACCATTCTCAGGTGGCTCCTGTCCTATTGTGGTGGCTATGCACAAACTTAACATATACGGGAGCTGAAACTGCTGAAAGAGACTGTCTGAACTTCAATGCTATCACTACTGCATGGCGGTGACAGGCACATGGCTCTTTACCCCCTGTAAATACAAAGTAATGAATCAATTGATTGTTATTCCTGGTAAATTGAAAGACATATGAGGAAATAAGACTTCCACTTGTTTTGGACTGAGTTATCTTCCCCTTGAAGATTAAGGTTTAAAAAATAGGTGAGAGCATTTCTTGATTCAGCCTGAATCCAGCTGCACAGCTTTTAGCAGTGGCCAGGAATAACTTTGTATAGCTAGGGATCAGAGGTGGGTTCCTCTCGGTTTGGACCGGTTCACCCAACCGGTAGCAACCCGCTGGTGATGTCATGATGATGTCACGGAACCAGTTCGGTCGGTGCCGGTCCGTTGGGCGCCGCCATCTTTTTTTAAAATTGTTTTTGAATTTTTATTATTTTTTATTTTTTCTTCTGAGCATGAGCAGAAGCCGAGTTTCTGGCACTGCGCATGCGTCACCATCTTGTTTTTGGCTTTTTTTAAAAAATTGGATTTTTTGGCACTGCGCACGTACGCCCACGAGGCATAGCCACACGGCGCGGGAGGAAGTGAACTGGCAGCAAGGTAAGTTACAGGGGTGGGTTCTAACTTACCTCGCTGCTGGTTCGCTTCCTCCCACGCCGCATGGCCACGCCGCATGGCTGCGCGTGCTCAGTGCTGAAAAATCTTAAAAAAATAAAAAAATTTAAAAGACGAAAACAAGATTGCGACACATGCGCAGTGCTGGAAACTCAGCTTCTGCGCATGCTCAGAAGAATTTTTTTTTAAAAAAATTAACATTTTAAAAAATTAAATTTTTTTTAAAAAAGATGACGGTGCCCACGGACCGGCACCGGCCGAACCGGTTCCATGATGTCATCATGATGTCACCAGCAGGTCGCTACCGGTTCAGGTGAACCAGTCCAAACTGGGAGGAACCCACCTCTGGTAAGTTAGAACCCACACCTGCTAGGGATAATGTGCAGTAATCTGTCCTATGGGATTTGAAAATTTACCTCCACAGATAGATCCTAAAATAATTGTTCCTGATTTGCACCATTTCAATCTAAGAGGGGAGTTGATTGACTGAACATGAATAATACCACTGGTTCCATCCAGAGTATAATTTTGAGCATTATGGTGACTGGCATGATGAATGCACAAATAACTATTTGTTTAGACTAGAAATCTAGTGTATTAGAATTGCCTGAGTGCAAAAATGATTAGATGTGCTCAAGAAACCAGAGCTTCTTTGTGCCATTCTTTTTATATTCTTATGCAGGATAGTTTGGGAGGCACATTTTCTGTTCTACCGCTAATATAGAAAGTAGCATTCTCCCTATGACATCACCCATGACATTAGAATCACATGAAAAGACACCATTTAATAATAATCTACGTTTAGAAGGAAATTGCATGGGATAAGAGTGAAAAGAATGGGGGAGGTTCAAGAGATAACAGAAAAAGCTATCATTCCGTGTCCATATCATCACTCTCTCTCACCATCCCTTTTACACAAGATTGACTGTAATAACGCCAAGATCATCTAGTATGAGACCTGATATCGGTGCAGCCTTCTTCAGGGTCTTTTTCTTGCTACAGGGAATCTGGTTTTGCCTCAGAAACCTGATCCATTTCCATCATTCAAGCAGAAAGTTTGAATAATGCCATGATGGATATTTTTTTTAAAAAAGCTTCAAGTGTGTCCCCTTTCTTTGGTGCTAGTCCTTCTATGATGCTCTC
Organism: Diadophis punctatus similis; assembly: GCA_023053685.1. Taxonomy (NCBI): domain Eukaryota; kingdom Metazoa; phylum Chordata; class Lepidosauria; order Squamata; family Dipsadidae; genus Diadophis; species Diadophis punctatus. The sequence goes on along the minus strand of JALIGW010000001.1, from coordinate 143,619,773 downwards.
TCTGCATCTCATTCCACCTCTTATTTTCTTCTCTTCTCCACTCCTATGCCTTCAGAGCGCTTGTGATCCAATGGATAACTTTCACAGGGAAGGTAGTTGGGCTGCTTGTGTGAAGATGAGGAGGGAGTTAGGTCTTGTTTTAAGTTTTGGTTCATAGAGAAGACCCCATTATGGTCAGATGAGGGAAGAAGGTGGCCTGCAATTTGGAGAACACAAAGGGCAACCATTGCCCAACCTCATCAGCAATTGTGTAGAGGTCTGTAATGCTTCCTGGGGGAAAAGTTGGAAACCCCACAAACAATCCTCTGTCAGAGCTTTGAGAAACATCTAGTGTGTGGATTTTGGAGTTGAATATTTTCATGTTTAATCTCTCAGCTTCCTGCGGCAATGTGTCTAAAGACCTGACAAAATAACAGAAGATAGCCATGATGATACTGCAGAGATAATTCATTTTTCTTCATTCTCACCGGTCAAGGGGAGAGGTGAGTTCAGTTTGTGTACACGAGTAAATAAATCTCATATCACAAAAATGCAATAAGTCTCTCAAGATCTATTGCCAGAGGAAATGAGTTTCTCCCCATAAAATTCTCACTGTTCAGATACAGGGTAAATCTCGGCAACAATTCTTTACACATCAAGAAAGTGTCACATAAAATAATTACTGCCTGGATTTCCCGAGTTTTGTTTTGATTTCCTTTTTTATCAAATACAGATAGTCTTTGACTTACGACCACAACTGAAGCCAAAATTTCCATTGCTAAGCAAAACAGTTGTCAAGTGAAATTTGCTCCATTTTACGACCTTGTCACCATTGTTAAGTGAATCAGTGCAGTTGTCAAGTTAGTATTTGTATTTGTTTATTTGTCAAGCATATAAGATTATAAACAAAGTATAAACAGTAAACATGATTGAATATATATGTAATAGTACAAGCATGAATAAGAGTAAAAAGAGGTAAGAATATATGTGAACATTAGGACAGGAACGGTAGGCACGATTGTGCGCTTATGCATGCCCCTTAATGACCTCTTAGGAATGGGGTGAGGTAACACGGTTGTAAAATGAATCTGGCTTCCCCGTTGATTTTACTTGTCAAAAGATCGCAAATGGTGAATACATGACCCCCGGGACACTGCATGTCATAAATATGAAGAAGTTGCCAAGTGTCTGCATTTTGATCATGTGACCATGGAGATGTTACAACAGTCATAACAGTGGTGGGTTGCTCCCAGTTCGGACCGGTTCTTAGAACTGGTAGCGCTGGCGGCGGGAGGCTCCGCCCATCCACCCGGGATGCTTCTGCGCATGCGCGTGAACCAGTAGCAAAATCATTTACAACCCACCACCGAGTCATAAGTGTAAAAAATGGTCATGTCACTTTTTTCAGTGCCATTGTAGCTTCAAATGGTCACTAAATGAATGGTTGTAGGTTGTAAGTTGAGGACTACCTGTAAATTACTTGCAGCCCCAAACTATATGTGTATGAACAACTATTTTAAGAACAACAAATGCTGATGCTCTCTTTGCCCTCCTTCTTTCCCCTCCTGTAGCTTCTTTTATTCACTTGCTGTTAGATAGCAATCAATGATCCGTGCCTCTCAGTGTTGAATGTACCAGGTTCAAGTAAAAAAAAAAACTCTTTGCAGAGAGGCATCTTGTAAAAGAAGGTCATTGAACCAGGATTTCAAGTTGTCCAGAGAGGATTATAGATATTGTTTTATCTTGTTAAGTAATACATTCTATTCAAGTTGCCTTGGTTGAATGCTGTTTTGTCTGCCTGATGGTGGGGAAAAAAGAAAAAAGATAGTAAAGATAAAGTGATACTAGGCTCAGTAGATTGCTTTAATCTCTTTATGCTTTACGTGGGCTGAAGGAATATCAGCAGAGCCCTCAATATCTAAATGCATCTGGTATTCATCTCCACTTACCGGTACACTGCTGAACACAGCTCTGGCTGGAATGAGGGAAAGAGTTGTACAACAGGGAAAAATGTTTGTGATTTATGATCAGAAGAAGTTTGAATTTTGGAAAGATAGACATTACCATGAGTGTATCACAGCTGTTTGTGCTTTGATGTCTAACGTCAACACCTCCAGAATATGTAATTTAACCGAGCAAGTGTAATATTGCATTAGAATATTGTTCTTCATTCTCTGTTTCTCTCAATAAATGAGGTGAAGAGGTTCAGTTTTATCATCAGGGGCTTAAATCAAAACAACTTGCTTTAAAAAAAATTATTCTTATAAATAATTCAAGGAGGTGAATATACCTAATTCTCCTCCCTCCTGTTTTCCTCACAACAGCAACAGCAACCCTGTGGGGTGGGAGGGGCTGAAAGGGAGTGGCTAGCCCAAAGTCACCCAATCGGCTTCACTATTTACAACTGAGGTTGGAACTGGGATTTTTCCAATCTAATGCATGAACTCATGAGACTTCAACACTTTTGAAATTATTTTTAATTGAAATGGGAATTGTATAAAGCCCTTTGTGGATATGGTTAAGGTCTTGATGCATGTAGATACCAGATTATTCATGAAGGCTGTCTTCCATGAAAATTTATGCCATAATACAACTGTCAGTCTAAGTACTACATCATCCTTTTTATGATGATTTATAATACAGTAAAAACCCAGATTAATGGACCATTTGGGAAGTGAGTATCTATTAAAGCTATTGGTTAAATTCAAATTTAAACTATTTGCATAATTATGTATATATCATGTGATTTCATTTTCAGCAAAACCATAGAGAAACCCTTAAGAGACATTTGTCTGTTAAATAAGGGTGAAACTGAAACAAACATTTGTCCACTGCATCTAAAGACAGCTAATCCAAGGTTTCACTGTCCTAGACCTACCATATTGCAAATATTTATATAAATAACAGACTTAAGTCACTATAACAGATACACTACTCCAGATAGGATTTCACATGAGAAGCCTTGCTCTTTCAAGATTTCTTCAATAAATTGTCAGTTCTTTGTTTCTTCACATACATGCAGTTTGCACTCTGCTTCCTCAACAGCTGGAGGCTATTTGCTTTCTGCAAGCTCTGATGAGAATCTCAATCAAGCAGAGAGAAATTCCCAGCTATTGCTTAATTAAGCACTTGTTTCTATCAGCCTGCTATTTTTGTTCATCTATCTAGCTTATGATGCAAGAGCAGACAAACAGCTGTAACCTTATACTCTACCCTGGAATCAAGGAGAAAATCAGTTGTTCCTACCCGATGGTGGTAATGATAATTTATTGGAAATGGAAGGCAATAATCATCAATTTTCATTGCTGTGATGATCCCACAATAGTCTTAACTGACATATATTTGGAATTCACTGATTCATTTTTGTAGGAAGGAGGAGACTTGCAAATAGAAGGGCTCCTGATATCACGAGAAACTTGTAATTCAGTGATGCAAAAATACAGATGGACACAGTCGTTTGTGATGTTGTCTCCCCTTTCTACTCTCCTTCTTAGTTAGGTTCTTGATATGCTGTTCTTCATGTTCTAGGGGTGACTGAACATTTGAGCAGTTCCAAAGAAGAACAAACTTTTAAGTCTTACTTTTAATTCACTGCACAACACTCCATAAAATGCCCCATAGGTTGGATTATTTCAAAGCTTCCACCAAATCTTTTTTAGAGATAGAGAAGTAGCTTTTTCCCTCTGCTTTTTATTGTCTAATTATAGGCCAGCAATTTGTCAAAAGTGTATTACCAAGACTATGATTGCTCTGAGGGTACCAATTTCAGCAGTGCCCAACTCAGCTTCGGAACAAGATTCGAAAAGCTAGAATTCATCTATGTTTAGCGATCAGTCTGCAGATTCAGTTCCATTCTCTGTGAAGCCACATTAACAGCATCCAAAGCTCATCCAAAATAAAATACTTTCCTATTGCTGTGACTTAGCATTATCTTTAACAGAATGACCAGACCCTGACCCTCAGCCCTGCATTGAGACATAATTGTTATTAATGGAATCCATTATGTTGGAAAATTAAGGCCATGTTATAATTATAAAGTCAAATATTCCACAAAATAAGATAAAGAGCAAGAAGTCGTTGGTCATCAGGTGCATCTCATTTTTTTCACCCAGTTGCAACTGAGATAGTCATACCAGATATATCAAATGTTACGAGCATCTTTATTAGATCGATTAAAATGTTTGGCATATGTGTGCAGTTAGGGCTATTTAAAAAAGAAGAAGAAAGAAAATATTGGAACAATGATAGGAAGAGTGACTGTAAACATTAAAAACACCAAGACAGGAATTATAGCATTGAATGACTAGCAAGGGAGGGGCAAGAAATTATCTGAAGAGGGTTTCCCGTGAAATAAGCCACATAATATCTGAATAGATATTGTTAAATTAAATACTCAGACTTTGGAATTTATTGAAGAATGAAGAACTCTAATTATATTGCACGTGGCCTGTAATTAAAGGAGTTTTATTGCAAAGAAAATACTCTACAACAGGGGTGTCAAACTTGCGGCCCGTGGGTCGGATGCGTCATGTGCTGGCTCCACCTCCACCCAGTTTAGCGAAAGGGGAAAAATTCCAGATACGTCACATGACACTGCCGTGACGCCGTGAGTTTGACACCCCTGCTTTACAACTTATGATGTTAAAACATGGACTAAAAATATAGTATGTGTCCATTTTATATATAAAAACTGGCTTTTTATTCATGCAGTAGGAAGTCTTCATTATTTTAATGAAGCAATGTTCATTTTACCAAATATAATCATTTAGCATGATTACATTGAGCTGCAATGGTGAGGGGAATGTGCATTGGGTATCTGTTCCTTTAACATAGCCTTCTTCAATCTTGTATTTTCCAGTTGTTAGATTATGTTTTTCATAGTCTCCACAGATCTGGATGCAGATGGTTGAAGATAGTTCTAGTGCTTAAGAACATTTAGAAATATTAACTTGTATTTAAGTCCATGTCAGATTATATGCACACAGCAAACTGAGAAGACAAAAAAAAGTCCTTCATTAGAAAATTCAGATTTCCAAGAAGACACAATATTCTAGCTAATAAAAATAGAAACACTTTTACACCTTTATATCCCACAATATCTATTACAAATATTCAATTATCAAGTAAAAGAGATACGCACAATATTTTATACGAGCCAACTCACACACACACACACACACACTAAGATACACACATCAAGATTACTTCATACCTTCAATCAATGAGCATTTAGTCTGCTTCTTCTAAAGATCAGGTAATTTAAGGAGATAATTGAAGGAGATAATAATCACTCATCCAAATAAATCAATAAGAATGTGCGCGTGCCAATTGTTTATCAGATTTTTAAGAGGGGGAAAATTAAATTTTCAGCAGCGATACATCCTCAATCAAAGCAACTTGCTTGACACTCATAAAGTCAATCCAAACTAGTTCATAAACTAAAAATTTGATATCCAAATACAATAATACAATGTTTAAGAGCTAATAGGATGCTGGCTCATTCAAAGAGGACAATATGTCATACTTTCAAGTATGCCTAGTACAGTCTCTGTGTTAGCAATACTCCACAATTAAGACTATGAAAAGGAGCATTTTACACCCTTTTTGTTTTCCCTGACATTATACAATTCAATAATCCATGAAAAAAAATCTTATATTGTAGAAGCTGAAATAGTAGCCAACCTAAAAACTTAGCTCTGGGAACTCAGGGGAAAACATCAATGATGGAGCATCTCAGTTCAAGGAATAAAGGGTCAGCAGAATAAGGAGGTCGAGGCAATCAACTTTTCTCTTTCTTTGGAAAATAAACAATGTAGTTTGTCAAATAAGAACACAAGGAAAAGAGACTGGTAGGAAATTTAGGAAAAATTAAAGGAAGATAAACTAATCCTGTGGTTCCTGCCGGTTCGGACCGGTTTGCTAGAACCAGTAGTGGGAATTTCCCCTTATTCGCCGAACTGGCAGCGAAGGCCAGCTGGACATGCCCCAGAACCGGTCCTCCGGCTTGAAATCCATCCACTGGAGCCAAATTTACATGAAAATAACCCTCTGCGCATGCGCAAAGCCTCCTGCGCATGCGCAGACCAGTTTAACCCAGGAGCAACGGGGTGCGTGCACAACGCCAAACTAGTAGGGAAGGTAAGTAGAACCCACCCCTGCTGATACTGTAGTTTCCATGTTTATTAAAACCCAGTTTGGCAGGGGCAGGGGGAGAATTAGGGAAAACAGTTTCAAAGATGCTTTGTAACTTTATTTATATGGGAAATTATCTCCATAAATTATTATTACAAAAAAAAAATCGGTGATTTGACTCTGAGGTTCAGAGCCGCAATCTTGGAGGATTCCGAAAAGTGAGCTAGAGACTGCCAACATCATCACTCACATGTCTTATGTTCTGGATTGGTTCTGTGCGAAGAGAATCTGTGCAATTTGTCAAGTTATACAACGAATGGCCTATATGCTAAAAGAAAGGGAAGATCAGGTGAAATTGAGAGATTTTCTGAGTCTTTCGATTGACACTCATTTATGGAAAACAGAAGGGTTTCAACTGTGAGAAAACTCAAACTAAATAAACTAAATAAAAACAACTACAGGTAGTCCTCAACTTACAACAGTTTGTTTAGTGACCGTTCAAAGTTACAACAGCACTGAAAAAAGTGACTTATGATCAAGACCATTGTAGCATCTCCCTGGTCACATGATTTACATTCGGATGAGTGACAACTGACTTACATTTATGATGGTTGAAGTGTCCCGTGGTCACATGATCTCCTTTTGCGACCTTCTGACAAGCAAAGTCCATGGGGAAACTGGATTCACTTAACAACCGTGTTACTAATTTAACAACGGCAGTGATTCACTTAACAATGTGGCAAGAAAAGTCATAAAATGGGACAAAATTCACTTAACAAATTTTTTCACCTTAACAACATAAATGTTGGGCTCAATTGCGGTCGTGAATTGAGGACTACCTGTATGTTGTAAGATGTATGGCACATGTACTTTCATGAGAGGCTGACAGTACCTTTGGAATTCTTTCCCTTCCCAGTACCACCGAATTGGATAGATTAAAGCTAATTTGTGTGGAACTGTATTTAGTAGTCCCAGGGATATGAACTTGCTTTATCACTATATGCACCTGCAACCCTTTCTATTATAAATGAGCACCTGCATGCATCTATTCAGCAATCTATTCTCCTCCCTCTTTCTCACTTTCTACTCCTTTATTGCCCACTCCACCGCCTTCTTCTGCCTTCCCTAGACATTCTCAACAGTTCCGCTCAGTCTTCCAATTAACCTTGCCAGGATGTTATAAAAATAATGTTCTCTCCTGGTTCAACCTTAATTGTCATGCTCATTAAGCAGTAAGAGTGATACAATAAAATTGAGATCAGAGTATAGAAGATGCCTCTTTGAGATAGGCACAAAAATGCTAACATCAGCACCCTTTTCGGTAGCCTTTCAGTGAGGATTGCAATGTGTAGAAAAACATGCCAACATAAATCTTGCTGCCTCTACATAAATCCTTGGCAGACCCTTGGAACAAAACCATGCTGCCTTATAATCCATGCAGCTTTAACACGTGCAACATTTTATAAGCCACAATTTGGTGGTTCCCTCATCTGAAATTCTAGCCTAACATCATCTACTGTATAAAAAGTCTCCTGCAAATGATATGCACAATGCTCTGGTAATTCTACTCACAGTTGTTTTTTCTTTTATCTTTCATATTCTGTTAAAGACGCTGAGCTTGTCAGTTGAAAAAGCCTGAGTTTGAGGCACGAGCACCGTGCAGAGGGGTGAGCTCCCATTACTTGCCCTAGCTCCTGCAAACCTAGCAGTTCAAAAGGATACAAATGCAAGTGGATCAATAGGTACCACTTTGGTGGGAAGGTAACAGCGTTTGGTGAACTTCGGCATATAGTCAATCCTGACCAGCTCAAGGTTGACTCAAACTTCCATCCTTCCAGGACCGCTAAAATGAGGACTCAGATTGTTGGGGGCAATATGCTGACTCTGGAAACCGCTTAGGGAGTGCTATAATGCACAATGAAGCAGTATATGTCTATGTGCTATTGCGATTGCTGTAGTCATGCTGGCAGACATGACCACAGAAGCATCTTCTGACAATGCTGGCTCCCCTGGCTAGGAAATAGAGATGAGCACCAACCCCTAGAGTCGGACATGATTAGAAAGGGGAAACCTTTTAACTTTTTATTGTAGCATTAACTCATCATTATTAAAGTATGGGACAACTGTTTGACACTAATAATAGTAAAGAATTTGAATTTTTGTATTTTGTGTCTGCCATTTAATGGATGTCCAGACTTGTGCAATGGAGATCCAGCCAGATGGAAAATCTTGAGATGGGATAAGAGGGAAAACTTACTCACTTCTAGAACAGACACAAAGTTACCTGGGCTGGATGTAGGTCAATCAAGTGCTGGCTTGAAGTGATGTCCTCTGGAAATGTTTAGTGGGGCATCTCCATCCTGAGATAGAGAGGCTATGTGGATGAAACCTAAGAGAGGGTAGCAGGACTATATGCATTTCCTTAGACAACCTCCCAGAACCCATCCAAAGACTGCTGTTGGATTGTTTTTATCAATGTGGCCAAAAGAAAAAAAAATACTACATTTATGGAAATCAATAAGCCTCTTCATTCTGCTTCATCTACTAGGAGAATAGCCTCCACATATCATTCAAAGGTCAAGAGGAGCCATTGGACCAGAAAGGGTTACCCACATCTGCAGTAAGAAGTTAGTGATTATCTCAAATGATGGATGCTGGAGGTTAGTAAATAATGCCAAGGATTGGAGGTCACTGCTCCCCATAAATCAAGTGCACCAGAAGACGACCTATCCCTTCCGTCAAATTACCAAAGAAAGTGTCATCTGCCAATCTACCTATATATCAAATGAGGAATGACAGGGTATCCTTCCTACAGAGAGCAAAATACACACAGTCCTCTGAAAAATCAGAATGTTGATCATCTGATGCAATAGAATAGGAATTCCATTCCCACAGAAACATCTGATCCATGTACATGGGCAACTGTAACAGGTTATTCTATATCATTTTCAGTGGCTTGGTTCAGCATGCATATATATATATATATATATATATATATATATATATATATATATATATATATATATATATATATATATATATATATATATATATATATATATACATTGCTTTCCATTGTGTTCATTTTTAAAATGTTCTTTAAACATATAGTGACCACCAAAACAATGAAACTAAAACCATAGTGATAATGATGATGATGATGATGATGATGATGATGATGATGATGATGATAATAATAATAATAATAATAATAATAATAATAATAATAATAATAATAATAATAATAATAATAATAATAATAATAATAATAATAATAATAATAAACTAAATAACAGCCTACAAAATACATAATTTGGGAATAAATGCATTTGTAATCATACAAGTAAATTTAAGATATCAGATTCTATGTTTCTATTCAAAATGATACATATTGATCGTTGATATAACTAAAAATACTGAGATCATACGTGAGATATGAGAATATACAGTAAGAATCTTAATTTAGAAGATTCAATAATCATCTCTGCTGCTGTTAACATTCACTGAAAAATAATTTCTCACACATTTAAATACCATTGAGGCAAACAAAGATGTACTTTGGTGTTTCAGCATTTGTTATATTTAAACAGGCAAACTTAATTTCTTATATGTCTTGGGGAAAATTGATTCTAAAGCTACACTGGCATCAGTTATTTAAAAAAAAAACCCTGTGGTTTAATCTTTCCAATTTCTCAGAACAAACAACAAAATGGGCATTGCCACCAGAGATGCTAATATGTACCGATGTGATTATAATTCTTCTAACATAATCTAGATAGACTTTAATTAATACAACACAATTTTAAAAGAGCACAGTAGTATCAGTGAATTATTTTTAGAGCCAGCGTTTGTCAACTTGCCAAAACCAATATTAAAATAATGTTTTCCCATCATTGCAAAATATTCTGGAATTGAGAGTTATATGAAAACTCTGCCAATAGACTAATGGGAAGATTTAAGTGCGGAGAAGAATCTGAAGTTAGAAGCTTTTATTTAGATAATTGTGTTTTTTTAAAGATTCATATCACTGCCCATCTTAAACAACTTTGGGCAGTTCATAACAATAATCAAACTAATTCTTAATAATAAAACAGTAAAAACAATACAATGATAAAACAAAAACCCTGTGCAATAAGTGTTCCATTGGGATGCCCCATAGCAGGATCAGTTGCCCTTCTTCCATATTATCTACCCCTTACAATCCTGTCCGAGCCGGCTCGGGGCTTTTTAAATCACCAGTGGAAGGATACTCCATGAGGTAGGAACAGCCACAGAAAAGGAATACTTCCAAGGTCCCACTAGATGGCAAGATTTCAGGGAAGGGGCCTAGAGTATGCCCAACCTATGTGATCTGGTGGGATGGGCAGATATTCGTAGGAAGAGGTGCCAATAACTCTTCTGCCAATAACTAAGTCCCGGGCCAATAATTGGTCCTGTGCCATGTAGGACAAGTAATAATCAGGACCTTGAATTGCATTCAGAAGGAAACTGGGAGCTAGTGCAGCTTGTGCAATAAAGGTGTAATACAGGTGAACCTATGGGCACCCAATATTGGTGTGCCACTGTATTCTAGACTTCTGAGTGGTCTTCAAGAGCAGCCTTATGTAAAGCACAAATAATCCAACCAGTAGTAAAAATGTTCATCTCTAAAAGATCTTTGCAAGATAATAGGACTCTACATTAAACCCAATTACATTATGAACAAATGGAATAATCTATTCCAGTGTTTCTTATACTCTCTAAGGCTACAGAATACTAAACAATATTTTTAATGAGGAATAAATATGGTCCGCTTTTTTTAAACAGTGAAGGGAGAACATTGATATAAAATATGCTTTAATAATAATTTACATATTCCCTTATCTGCTTTACCTTGATCATAAAAGGTAAAGCATAAAAGGATCATAACATGATGCATAAGCTTGCATATGATGGCATTCATGCCTTATTTTTAAAAGATTTATTTTTCAAAACAATGTTAGTGTAAAATTTAGTCTCTATAGGTTTCTGTTACAATAAGTCTATTTTATGATTTGATTGGAAAGTGTGGTTCAAATCCATCCTCAATCATGCAGGTGGATGATCTGAGGCCACACATTGTAAACAATGGGAGGAAGTCTATGTCTACCACTTTTAATTCCTTTAAAAAAAAACAACTGGTACATAAATCTGATAGATAATAACAATAAGTGATCAGTGTGAGAAAGTCTTCTGTTTCACAAAGCAGCCAGTCAGATCTCAGAGAAAACCACAAGCAGGACCTGAACACACCATCAGTCAGCCATTTATAGTCCCCAACGATTGCTATTGATATGTTTCACCTATGTTTTTGAAGATAACGTTCTCTAGTACCCAATACAGAGGGAGTATTTTTCTAATAAAGTGTAACCTCTGAGGTCTGTGGAGAGTGTCAGTAACTTACTGATGTTATCAACGCAGGTTCATGGAAGGAACAAGATACCGTAGTAAAAAATAGATGCATTAAAGGCCATCTGATGCTTAACAGGCCAATTTTGCTTCTTGTTTCAGTGAAACCCTCTCCTCCAAAATATTGCCACCCAGTTGCCAAGAGGAGATAAGGGGATAAATTAGGAGCAGGGAGAACCCAGTTCTAGTCTTCCATCAGCCACAGAAACTCCCTGGCTGACTTTGCCCCAACCTAATTTACAGATTGCTATAGAGAAAAACGCCATTATCCTGCTTCAGTACCTAAACAAAAGATGGAATATAAATCTAACAAACACATACCGGTAAATTGGTTTTTGCAACCTGATTGTGGATGTTCCAGGAGCCACTAAAAAGAGATCTGAGATTACTTGTGACTTATTAATTCACCACTACTATCCCAATATATCTAGTCACCAAATGTTAGCAGTTTGCCCACATTCCCACCTCTTTCTTTTGCTACTCTTCATCCATTTGGGCTCCCTAACACTGATTTCCCTATTTTCTCCAAACCAGGGGTGAAATTCAGCAGGTTCTGACATGTTCTGGAGAACCGGTAGCGGAAATTTTGAGTAGTTCGGAGAACCGGTAGCGGAAATTTTGAGTAGTTCGGAGAACCGGCAAATACCACCTCTGGCTGGCCCCAGAGTGGGGTGGGAATGGAGATTTTGCAATATCCTTCTCCCAGGAGCGGGGAGGGAATGGGGATTTTGCAGTATCCTTCTCCCAGGAGCGGGGAGGGAATGGAGATTTTGCAATATCCTTCTCCCAGGAGTGGGGAGGGAATGGGGATTTTGCAGTATCCTTCCCCTGCCACGCCCACCAAGCCACGCCCACAGAACCAGTAGGGAAAAATTTTGAATTTCACCCCTGCTCCAAACATGTTGCACTTACAAGCCCTGTCTTCAACCAGGCTTCTCTCACTACTGAACTCCTTTCTAGCAACTTTGCAGGGTTGCAATAAACTCACTAGAGGCCTAATTTTAGGAATAGCCTGGAGTGGGTTTTTTTTTTTTTTTCATTTTCTTTCTAGCAGTTTCCCACACACAATACCACGCAGGCTCAATTGCTCACACTGCAGGCAAGCAATCCGTTATCTTGCTTAATTGCATTTATTGAATGATGCCAGTCAATTTTCCCCACCTTCCCAGAGTTTAATATCTGACTTATCACGTAGTACAGCAAAGCTGCCCCTGCAATTTTACAAATGAGTGACACCAGCATTGTTCAAAATAGTAGCACGAGCAGAAACAATTCACCAACACGACTGGAGCGATAAGCCTAACCTAACTGAATGCCTCTTTCCAAATGTATTTTTAATTTATTTATTAATCAAATCTGTACACCACCCATCTCACTATCTAAGTGGCTCTGAAAGGTTTACAAGTGAAAAATACATTAAAAATCCCTAACTAAATATAACTAAAAATCTTACAGAGGACCAAAACAGAGCTCTAGAAGCAAGACTGGGAATTAAGACGGTAAAAAAAATCAAATATTTAGGATTGTGGTTGTTAAATTGTGGGTAAAGATCACAGGAGACAGACTTCAGAACAGCTCTTTTTATTAGCTCACTCAAAACAACCAGCAACCAGCAGTCTGACAGATAGCCCTTTTATAGGGAGCTGTCAGACACAACAACCAATAGCTTATGAGCATTCAAACACATGACCAGGGTGGCAACAACAGTTCAGGTAGAGTTCAACTATAAACATAACAACAACAGTTCAGTCAGAGGTCGTCTAGTCAAAACAAGTTCATGGTTCAGTTATAGGTCAGTCAGAACACAACAGTGGTTAACAGCGAAGTGTAGCTCTATAAAAGAGGACAACTATACAAAATTAACACAAAAAATTAGTAAGGATTTAGAAAATTGGTCTAAACTACAATTATCATTTTTAGGGAAGATAGCTGTTATTAAAATGAAGGTCCTCCCAAAAGTTTTATTCCTCTTCCAAGTAGCACCAATTAGACTAAGGAGAAATTACTTTCTGGAACTAAACAATATAATTAGGAAATTCATTTGGGCCAAAAAGAAAGCTAGGATTAAAACTAGCTCACTATACGATAAAAGGCAGAGGGGCGGTCTTGGACTTCCAGATTGGGAGAGTTACTATATAGCAGCGGCACTCAGTTGGATGAAAGAGTGGGTAATATTAAGAAATAGTAGAATCTTAACTTTGGAAGGTTTTGACTTACATGCTGGGTGGCATGCGTTCCTATGGGACGGAAAGCATAAGACACATGCCTACTTTCAAAGGCATTACATAAGAGGGTCCCTAATTGAAGTCTGGCTTAAAATAAAGAAAGAGCACTATCCTAAAATCCCTAAATGGCTTTCCACCACTGAAGCTATTATTTATCCTAATTTACTAAATAATAAAAAAAATTCACCTATAAACAAATTCTAGACGATTACGACAATATTCAATCAAGGCAGGAACTCAGAACACTTGGAATTGAATTAGATTGGTGGCACTATCTACAAATAAGTACGAGGTACAATAAGGATGCGATACAATCCGGCTTTCAAAATGAACATGCCCTAGATAAAATTTTATTAGGACCAGATGGAAAAATAATTTCTCGGCTTTATAATTTTTTGATAGAATATAAACTTTTCGAAGGTGAAAGGAAACATGATAGCCTGGGCACAAAACTTTGGCTATCCAATTACACTTTCAGAATGGGACAAAGTTTGGGAACTAAATTATAAACTTACATTAGCGGCCTCATACAAAGAAAACTTATATAAAATGTTCTACCGCTGGCACCTCCCCCCTGCCCGTTTGGCAAAAATGTTCCCAACAACCTCTCCGAAATGATGGAAATGCAAAAAGGAGAGAGGAACACATTACCACCAATGGTGGACTTGTCCCAAAGCTAGAAATTTTTGGAATAAAATTAGAGCCTGGTTGGGAGAAATACTACAGAAAGAAATTGTTTTAAAGCCTGAATTGTTTTTACTGGGGATATTGCATACAAGATATTCAAAAGAAAGATACCTAATTTTACACATAACCACAGCAGCTAGACTATCATACGCCCAGAACTGGAAATCAGAACACGTGACCACTGCTTCGATGGTGCTTAGAAAAATACTCGATTGCGCAGAAATGTGCAACTGACAATGGAGATTCATGGAAAAGACGACACGGATTTTTATGAAATATGGAATAAGTTATACAATTGTATTAAACAAAACCCAAAATTAAAAATTTGGCTATAAGGATGAAGATGAATTGAGATATATCCATAAATGCTCATAACCTTTCTTTATAAGCTGTAAATAAATTACAGATGATATTCACCGACAATTATGATATGGAATGTACTTAAAATGCATATATAGATATAGATAAAAAAAACCTTTGACAACGCTGTTAAAGTATTGGATTCTTTCTTGTTGTTTGTAAATATTTGTACTTGTTTGTGTTTTTGTGTTTTGTTTGTGTTTTTTTCTTATAGTAAAAATTTAATAAAGACTATTTTTTAAAAAAAAAATCCCTACAAAAGAAAACAAAAGTTAAAAAGATGGCAACCTCAACCCACCCACCATCCCCAGGGTACCCTACCACTAAGGATCCCCATTTTAGTGGACAAAGCCAGGTTTTAATGCTCTTCCCGAAGGCCAGAAGAGTGGGTGAAGTACCTCACTTCTGGGGAGCAAAATGTTCCATAGAGCTGGGGCAATGGCAGAGAGGACTGCAAGATTTTCATGCAGCTTCTTCATCAATACAACTTCTTCAAGTTAACCATCAATCTGGAGAGCAGAGGGGCTGCCAAAAAAAAAAAAGCTACAGATGGTGTTACGTACTGATGTACGTAGTGGTTATTTGCATAGCCACCGCTGATTGGTTAATCTAGTGGTGGGAGAAATAAACTCCTGTCAGTGGCTAGCAGGCTTCAGGGAAGCCCTTAAAAGTGGCTTCCCTGCAGCCTGCCGAATCTAACAGATGGATATAATTTTGGCCTTGCAGGGCTTTGAAAGGTTGTGCTAACATTTTATTTTAACTCATTGTTAGTAGTACTGACTTGTAACTAATTAATTGGTTTTTTATTGCAAGTCATTTGTTTTATCTTTTTATGCTGTACTAGCTTTTTATTAATTGTATATATATTTAAATTAATTTTATTAATTGCACATATATGGTTTTAATTGTGCTTGATGTTTGTTACTGCACATTGCTTAGGAAAGCATCTCCCAGATAATTGCATTGAGACTACAAGTACCAGCAAGGGATTCTTTAGCCATGCTGTCTTAGTGTTTCAGGAATAACATGCCAAATCTATGGCGGGGAGGAGGGCATTAGAAAATTCTGCAAATACAACAAGCAACTGTACAAACACTTTTTGGAAGCCTGCCCTACCATGAAATGCAACCTCAGCTCTTACAGTTACACAACCTTACAGTCCAGCCAGTTATAATCTAGTAGGGAAAGCAGGAAGGAGCATCAATTTGGAATGGGAGGAGAATCCATTTATATCAGGATTTTTTTGTTTTTGTTTTGGAGGGGAGCAGTAGGAGCCACATCCCCAAACCTCACAGTGCTATATAAACTATCTTGTTGAAAGATTTCTGTTAGATGGAGAGCCGAGGTGTCGCAGTGGTTAAATGCAGCACTGCAGGCTACTGCTAGTTCAGCAGTTCAGCTGTTCAAATCTCACCGGCTCAAGGTTGACTCAGCCTTCCATCCTTCTGAGGTAGGTAAAATGAGGACCCAGATTGTTGGGGGCAATATGCTGAACTCTGTAAAACCGCTTAGAGAGGGCTGTAAAGCACTATGAAGCGGTATATAAGTCTAAGTGCTATTGCTATTGCTATTCTGTTTTCCCAGAGCGAGTGGCCAGTAAGTCACACTGGAATGGAAGGCAACTTTCAGCTGTTTATTTCTGGGGAACTAGAGTGCCTCCCGCTTGGGATGGAGGTCCAAATCAAACACCCAGAGTAAAAGTTACCTCAGACTTTTAAACAAAATGTTTTTTCTGTTGTTTAAACATGTCAATCTATGTAATTTTTTTCAGAGGGTGTTTACATTTGGTTGATTACATTTCTCCTTTTTTGGTACAAGATCACATTTGTTGTGTTTAGTACAAGATAGTGACACCTTCCTAATCCTATCATTGTCAGAAATTTCCTGCTGCATGTCTGTAGTTTGTCTGTCAGTTTCACAAGAAAGCCAGCAAGTTTGTGGGTAATTTAATCAGTTCTAATTTCAGGTGGCCAGTTTTTACATAATTTGATCAATTCCAGGCTGATTTGGTTTTTAAAACATCATTTAAGAGTTTTCTTATTAATAGGATTCCTTTCCTATAAAACTTAGCACTTTTGGTGTTGCTCCCTCTAGGATTTAAGGGGGACTTTCCGTATTTGAAGAATTCCCATTATTTTATATTTTTTATCATCTTATTCTTAAACTGTCATCAAGCTATCATTTCCAACTTCTGATGATATCTATCATCTAGAAAGCTGAGGAAGAGGAGTAGAAGGATAAAGTTGATCTATGAAAGGCTGTAATCCCCTATATTCTTAGTTCAGTAAACCCTGCTGAATTCAGTGGTTTCAAATAAAGATAGCAGGAGAGCCTAAATATAAATATGAAGGGGCCGTGCATAAGCGCACCAGCGTGCCTACCGTCCCTGTCCTGCTGTACCCGTTTGTACGTACTCATTTTATGTGTTTATGGCTATGTTTTGCTTCTTTATATCTATTTATTTGTGCCATTTTTTTCATGTGTCCTGTTTCCTTGCAGCCAGGGGGTTGGACTAGATGACCTACAAGGTCCCTTCCGACTCTGTTAATCTGTTAACTATGGCTTTGACTTCTGTTAACTTGTTGACAAATAAATAAATAAATAAATAAATAAATAAATAAATAAATAAATAAATAAATAAATAAATAAATAAATAAATAAATAAATAAATAAATAAATGTTACAGTTTCCTGGCCTACCATTCTGAAGTACTCCAATAACATACCAGAAGCCACCTCAACCACTGCAGTTAGAAGGTGTATCAGACAGTAGTAGGAAAGGCATCAATAGTTTCTCCAGTCTCTTTCAATGGCTCAACCCTAAATATAGTCTTTGCATCTCAGGGCCATTTGAAAAAGTTTGGTGAATAGAGTAGAATTTCTGGAGACCACAGATACTAGACTCATGCCTAATCCTACTCATGGTATTGTCTTAGAGAGAGCAATCTGACAGCTTTCTCAATGTGTGTCTTCAATTATTGTAAACAAAATGATTTACAATAAAAAATACTATCCATTGAAGGCCGGGATATATTTATTTTATTTATTAGGTTTGTATCCCATCTTTATTACTTTAAAAGTAACTCAAGGTGGCAAACATGTTGTTGCATGTTGTGCATGTGTTGTGGAAAAAAAATCTACAACATTTTAAATCAGCCTTCTCCAAACTAATACTTTTGGAGCTCTTGGGACTACATTACTACTCTCAGAATCCCCAGCCAATGTTGAGCATAATACTTCTGTCTCCTCTTATTTTCCCCCACAAGAACCCTGTGGGTTGACTGTGAGTTGAGGTGGGTTGGATTGAGAGAGAGAAACTATATTTGCAACTATAGCATACAGTATATCCTTGTCTGTTTTGATTGTCAGTCTTTAGCACAAGTATCTGATGAGCATGGTGTGACAAGATGAAGAACTGCCTGTGACACCTTGTGTAGCTATTCTCTTGGGTAGCTGCCATTAGTACTTGGCTGCTCCACTCAGCAGCAAATCTGATAATAAAAAGAGAAGGAAAATGTGATGATTACATTGTCGATCCCTGAGATTACTGCTTTAGATATGGAGGATTTAATGGAATCAAGATACAGGGATTTACTGTCTTTCCTTCAGCAAATGTACAACATAATAATGAGAAATGCAAGTTAGCATAAACTGTGAGAGTTTCATAACAAGGGCTAAGTTCTGTTAAATTTATGGGAAGCATCAAACATTGGACATGGTCTAGTCCTCCAAAATAACAATGTCTTTTGTTATTTACCCTGAGCTAATAAAATCTTGGCTAGCTAGTTCCAAAATTTCACTTTACCATTTATTTCCTGAGCTTTATTTTTAATCTATAATAAAAGTCTGTGCAATATCTAAACAGATTCTACTTTGAAAGGAAAGTCTATTGAGAAGAAGTGAAGCAAATTAACGGTTAATTTAACATAGCCTCTTCAAATGTGGTGTTATGCTGCCTTGTGATGGAACTTTCAAAAGTGCCACTTAGCATAGATTTTGATCATGTTAGCAGGGAAAATATACAGTAGACAAAGTCTCTTCCACATTAGAGAAAGCCGTATGACAACAGCTCAAACATTGTCTGGGGATTCTGAGAGTTGTAGTCCCAAGAGCTCTGGAACTATTGGATTTGGGAAGGCTGATTTCAAATGTTGTAGATTTTTTTTCACAACACATGCACAACATGTGACATGTTGACTACTCAGATATAAGCCCACTGAATGCATTTTATAAAATAAAATAAATTTCCAGGTAAGTGTGCACAGGTTCAATTTGCTTTTTGTTATTACTATAGTTTTGTTTCAAAAGTGTTTATTGTAAATGGAAAGCAGTTCAAATGCCATGAATTTGAGACACTTCCCTGTCACCTTAGCTGCCTAAACATGTGGAATGAAGGGACATGATATCTATATAATATACTTAAGAGTTCTAATATTCTGTCATTTTGATAAAAGAATTGGATCCCATGGAGACCCCCCTCCCAGAGCCTATCCTAAGGTAGAAAAAGCTGGAGAGAAATGGCCCTTCCTATCTAAAGCAGCAGAGATCGATGCTACAGCAAGCTCTCTAATCTATTGAACGAATAGATTGCTGCTTTGATCCTTGATTCATCACCAAGATTCTAGCGTTTGTTTTCCCTCTTAAGTACTTGAGGGTGGTGCATTAGGTCTTTCTGCCTCCATTTTAGTTAAGATCAACCCAATAACACTGAATAAGCTTCAGCTGGGAAGGGCTGCAGCAGAGCTAAGATCTCCACTGTACCAGGTGAATTACAGTTTTCCCCTCATATAGGTGGTTATTCTTATTGTTGGGATTCATTGTTGGAATGTATTTTTATGCAACAACTACAGTAGTATTCAGCCAATAGATGGCAGTATTTACAAGTTTGGATCTATGATATATACTCTATGCTCTTTTGTTCTAAGTAAACTTTCCTTTTTTCTGTAATAGCAATATAATTGAGCAGTAAAGCATATGGTGACTGTACTCCTTGTTTCCTCTGTGGTGCAGAGGTGGGTTCCTCCCGGTTCGGACCAGTTCACCCAAACTGGTACGACCCGCTGGTGATGTCACGATGACATCACTGAACCGGTTCGGTCAGTGCCGGTCCGTGGGCGCCGCCATCTTTTATTTTTGAATTTTTAAAATTTACTTATTTATTTATTTATTATTTTTTTTTTCTTTTGAGCATGTGCAGAAGCCAAGTTTCCGGCACTGTGCATGCGGTAGTCATCTTGTTTTTGGCTTTTTTTTTCCAGCACGGCGCGGCGCAGCCATGCGGGAGGAAGCAAACCGGCAGTGAGGTAAGTTAGAACCCACCCCTGCTGTGGTGTATATAAACAGATTTTCTAACACTTATTACCTTCATGCAGACTTCCTATAGGTTTGTGGAGATTTTGTTGGTTTTTCCCATTTATTTCAGGATGAAACATTCAAAGCATGGCATTGAGGTGGGGCTGTCACCAGAGGGACAGGGCCAAAATATGCCACCCAGAATCACCTCTGGGAGATGGACAGCCATATAAATTATTTAAATAAACAAATAGATGCTTCCGAAAAAACACTTTTTGCAAGTCTAGAGGCTTATAACTTAGAGGCTGGGTTATTCGATATTTCATTTTTTTTAAACAATGAAAAACAGCAGGAGTGACGTTTGGCAGCACATTCCTGGGGTTCCAGAGGACTAAAGATAGGGTGCAATGAGTACCACTGCCTCCCCATCTCTGTAGAATCAGTCCCTTGCTAAAGAGCACTCAATCTTGCAACCAAGGCAAAAACTAAAGATGAATTCAAGGGCTGCCACAAAGAAGAGGAAGTCAAACTATTCTCCAAAGCACCCGAGAGCCGGACAAGAAGCAATGGGTGGAAACAAATCAAGGAGAGAAGGAACTTCGAACTAAGGAGAAATTTCCTGACACTTAGAACAACTAATTAGTGGAACAGCTTGCCTCCAGAAGTTGTGAATGCTCCAACATTGGAAGTTTTTAAGAAGATGTTGGATAACCATTTGTCTGAAGTGGTGTAGGGTTTCCTGCCTAATCAGGGGGGTTGGACTAGAAGACCTCCAAGGTCTCTTCCAACTCTGTTATTCTATATTCTAATTTTTCCCATAATGTGACAGAACCTTAATTATTTTCCTGCAGACGCAGCCTGTACAAACAGGCTCTGTGAATACCTCCTCTGATGATGGCTGATTCCTAGCCATTGTGGCAGCTCCAATGTTTGGTTAGTCTTCTCCCATAGGGCCCATTTTCACATGATGATGGTAGCACAAAAAAATGCTGAAAAATTTGTCCCCCATCACTGAGTCTCATGTTGCCTTGGCAACGTACAACACTCTGGTTCACAAGGGATTGACACTAAATAGAGGCATCCTTCCTACATTGTCTTCAGCAGCTAGTCTGGGGAAAGCAACATATCTGTAAAGTTTTAGGATTTTGAAAGAGAATCTAGGAAAGGGAAGAAATGGCTGTTCCTCTCCAAAATCAGAGATTTTGAGCATACAAAAAATGCTTACCTCCTGCCATGAGCATATTCTCCCACCATCTTTTAATTAACTTTTAATATTTTAATCATCATTGCCTCTTTTAAATTTTATGTACTCTTTTTAGATTTTTAATTTTTATTTATACACTGCCCATTGCACAGAATCCCTCTGGAAGGGAGATGGACAATTTCAAAATTTGATAAATAAAATATAAATAAATCTTTGAAATGGCATTAAACAGCTTATCAACCCCTTTTGACAACATATTATTCTTATTCTTTTAGCTGTGTGAATATGTTGTTTAGTATCCTTTAGGGTTTGACTGTTGATAGGGTACTTATTTTATCACATCCAAATAGCATATCTCCAATATAGCTGCCTTCCAGGATCCAAAGAACATAAAGGAAAATCTTGAATCAGTCAGGGCCGTGAATATCTGCTATACAAAAAAAAATAGATTCAACTACTGCCATGCAAGATCAATTTCTCCCAATTTTGTGCCCTCTAGTTGTATTAGAACAATAACTTCCAGAATCGCTAGCATTTCCACACCTAATGGTTTTTTGGGGGAAAACATATATATTTCATAGTAATAACAAGGAAACCCAATCTCAAAACACAAAGGTAATATAAATACAGAAGTGAGACATTTTTCAGTCATTTCATCCTGCAGAAAAAAATAACTATTATAGGTTGTAACTATTATAAAAGTTGACTTTTTCTAGGTGGAAGTACAAATTGCTCCTCCCCCCCCCCAAAAAAAATGGGAGAGTGAAGAACTAACTTCTGAAAATTCATCCTAGAAATAGAAACTCAAGCAGACATGGACATATTTACACTTTATTCTAACCCATGATTAATTTTGTTTTGTTGAACAAGTCAGAAATATGCCAGAGTCAGTCTTGTAGACGAGATTACAATAACAGTTTATCAAATTCCTGGTGTGTTCTCCATTCTTTTTCGGCTATTTTTAGTTAGAGGTTTGAGCAGGTCACAAAAAGAAGCCCAGAATAAGCATGAAACCATCGCCATTAACACATCAAGATAAATCACATTTAACTATGGTTTCAAGATTCAGTTTATTGCTCTGAAAAAGTACTGCATTATTTATTTGCTGTCCCCAAGTTGCACAGCAAATGCGACCTGTTTGACAGTTAATCCTATGCTAGGTTTTTTTTTAAATCATCATAATGCTGAACAAACCAAAATGTCTTAATCTGAAGTGTGAATGCAGCCATTTGCATTACAGGTCTCTTATTTTGTTCTGCAAAATGTACCACTGATCTCAAAGAAAAAGATTGCTAGGGAAAAGATGGGAGAGATTTTTGTGACAAAAGATTGCCTATTTAAAAAACGTCAGCAAGCAAAGGCAGCACTAAACTAATTTGATCATATGTAAGATCATATGATAATTTGATCATATGTAAGAGCTGAGGTGGTGCAGTGGTTAGAGTGCAGCACTGCAAGCTACTTCAGCGGACTGCTAGCTGCAGTTCGGCAGTTCAAATCTCACCGGCTCAAGGTTGACTCAGCCTTCCATCCTTCCGAGGTGGGTAAAATGAGCACCCAGATTGTTGGGGGCAATATGCTGACTCTGTAAACCGCTTAGAGAGGGCTGTAAAGCACTATGAAGTGGTATATAAGTCTAAGTGCTATTGCTATATGTGTGTTTGAATGAAAAAGAGAGAAACAGAGACACCTATATCCAGAATGTTTAGATTCCCACTTATTCCCATGTTTTGGTCCTGAATACCAACCTGAATACTAATATCCCACTATAATGTTATGCAAATGTATGTAAAAAATTTTAATCTTAAACGGCCATAGAGATTTCATTAGCTGCCAGTTGTGGCATCACATTGGAAATTGCACAATCAGTGAAGGAAGTCCCAGATGCCTAAAAATGTCTTGGCATCTGGTACATTCAAATGCATCTGAATATGCAAACTATTTTGAATGAAGCTACGAATTATTGCATGCATAAAAGTCTGATTTTCACAATGTGGGTTTCTAGTAATGATCAGGGTTTCCTGCTTATATAAAGCCTATTGCTTTGCCTCAATAGGCTGCCAACCCTCTTTCTTCCCCTACTCCCCATCTTGATTCCACAAATGTAACAAAATAATTTAGCATTCAGGTAAAGAAACAGCTGCAGAAAGCATGGCATGGTCGTCAAAGAGAGCTAGTTGAACCTTGATGGCTGCAGTTGTTTGCAGCAACTGAGAGATCTATCGGTATTACACCAGCTTTTTTTAGGCCTTTGAATTTTCAGTTGTTCTTTTGGTAAACCAGCAGGTATGATAGATTGGGACAGACTATCCATTTTATAAATGCAGGTAGTCTTCGACTTACAACCACATTTGAGCCAGTGGTGGGTTTCATTTACCTTCGCCACCGGTTCACATCATGACGTTGCGCGTGCACGCGTCTCCTCATGCGATTTCACTTCTGCACATGCTCAGAAGTGGATTCAGCCCGAAACACAGCTGAGGAGCTCATCACTTGTGCTTCGGGCAAAGAAATAAAGGTCAGTATTAACCCAGGGGCGGGCGGGAGGGCTTTTTTCAAAGCACAGAACGCTGTGAAGCCATCCAAACGAAGAAAAATCGCCCGAAAATTCAGAAAAAAAGATGGCGGTGAGCACAGACCGGCACAAACAAAACCGGATCCGTGATGCCAAAATTACGTCACCAGCGGGTTGCTAACGGTTCGGGCGATCTGGTCCGAATAGGGAGGAACCCATCCCTGATTTGAGCTCAAAATTTCTGTTGCTAAGCAAGGCAGTTGTTAAGTGAGTTTTGCCCCATTTTACGATCTTTTTTTGCCCTCGTGGTTAAGTGAATCACTGCAGTTCTTAGGTTAATAATACAGTTGTTAAGTGAATCTGGCTCCCCATTAATTTTGCTTGTCAGAAAGTCGCAAAAGATCATCACATGATCCTGGCATCATGTGTGTACCCCAGGATACTGCAACCATGATAAATATATGCCAGTTGCAAGTCTCCGGATTTTGATTCCATGATCATAGGAATGCTGCAACAGTCATAAGTGTGCAAAATGGTCATTCAGTTAATTTTTTCGATGCCATTGTAACTTTGGAAGGGCACTAAACAAATGGTTGTAAGTTGAGGACTATCTATAAAGAAATCAATAATTCAAGTTGTTTGGAAGAAAAAATTCATTTGACTTGAGTGCAGGACTGGCCTTTTAGATCCCTATCCCAACACAACAGAGTAGCCAAGAATGGCGAGAGTTGAAATCTGGCACCATACAAAGATCTGACTTAAAGTCTGGCACATTTAGACACATGCTAAAAAGGAACCAATTTTGGTTGAGATTCAGTTTGCAGCCAATGGAAAGAATATTTCCCAAACCTAGTGGCACTCACTATATTGGAACTGTAATTGTCAGGATTATTACCCTGTACTACTGCAATGCGCTCTACATGGGGCTGCCCTTGAAGAGTATTCGGAGACTTCAACTGGTGCAAAATGTAGCTGTGCGTGCTGTGGTGGGTGTTTCAAGGTACACCCACGTAACACCTATACTCCGCCAGCTGCATTGGCTGCCCATTGGTCTTCGGGTACAATTCAAGGTGCTGATCATCATCTTTAAAGCCCTACATGGCTTAGGACCAGGCTATTTCCGGGACCGCATTCTGCCGCATTCCTCCCTCCGACCGGTTAGGTCCCACAGAGTGGGTCTCCTCCAGGTCCCGTCAGCCAAACAGTGTCGACTGGCGGGGCCTAGGGGGAGGGCCTTCTCTGTAGGGGCCCCTGCTCTCTGGAACCAACTTCCTCCAGAGATCCGAATCATCCCCACCTTGCTGGCCTTCAGAAAAGCCATTAAGACATGGCTCTTCCTGCAGGCGGGGGGAGTTTGAGAAGATTCTATATCTGATGTCTCCCCCATGTATGTATGGTGTGTATTTATATATTTCTTAACTGTTTTTAAGCTGTTTTTAATGATTTGGAGTTTTTATAAAATGTTGTGCGCCGCCCTGAGTCCTCAGGGAGTAGGGCGGCATAGAAAAACTACCAAATAAATAAATAAATAAATAAATACATCATGTTGACCGGCAACTGTAGAAGTTTGAATTTCAACACCTCTGGAAAGCTGCAGATTGAGGAAGAATGAGCAGCAGTTTCCCACTGCTTGAAAGGTCCACAATGGTTAGTGCTCTCATGCATACTTCAGTCACTTGGGAATTCAAATTCAAACTTGTCATATCCTCCTAGTCCTATTCCCTTTCCCTAGCAACTTTTCCCGCAGATATAGGATCTGTTTTTCAAATCAACGAATGGCATTTCAATGAATGCCACATATTGAGATCAACAAACACCATATATTCTCATAATTCAACTCATAGTAAACCTATAGGGAAAACTCAATCTCATATTGAAAAGCAGAAAAGAATAGCCCTTTTTTAATAAAGAGAGATTCAAGCTCTCATTACTAAGATCCAACCCAATTCTAATTTCACTTGCTAAAATATATGTATATCAGTGGTTGGTTCCTACCGGTGCGGTCCACTCTATAGCACCGGTAGCGACCGGCTGGTGACGTCACGGTTGTTGTAACTGGTCATAAATGTGTATGTGTGCGTTCGTGCGTACGTACATGTGTGCATGCATAAGGCTGTCAAAACTCAAATAACAGGTCAAGTAGTTCTGAGTTCAGTCATAAATGTGAACACTTGCTAAGCAACTGGCCATTAAGCAAGGACCACTTGTATTTGGTTTGCCTTAAGGGTTCAGAGCTGTATGGAATATGGTTTCTTTTAATCCTTTGGGGGATTGTAAAAGGTCCGGATGCAGGAATCCTCGTAGGGGGAACTAGGATCATGACCACTTAGCCACACCTGCCCAGTCACATGACTATGAAGCCATGCCCGCCCAGTCACATGACCATCAAGCCACTCCCACCCAGTCACATGACCATCAAGCCATGCCCACAAAACTAAGCAACACCCACAAAATTAAGTCACACCCCACAAAATCAAGCCACACCCACATAGTGGTAGTAAAAAATTTAGGAACCTGCCCCTGATGTATATGTGTGTTTATGTATGTGTATACACGCAAACATACACATATTATGTCACATATATTACAAGCTGATGTTATTTAGGTTTAGGCTGAACTGCTTGATTAGTTCAGACAGTGCTGTTCAATTGAGGTCCTGCCCTCTTGCAGACTGCATTAACTTATATTGACAGATTATGACCACAGACAGAAAATCTCTCATTCTCCCATTTTCCACTCATAATCTGCTTCCTACTGAGATGGAATAAGGTCTGCTCCATCGTTTTAATGCCCTTCTAGAGGGGAAACAGTCTAATGGTGTAACCATGTAACTAGCTGGGTTGCAGAATTTTAGCTGTAAAGTTGCAGGTTGTAAAGTTGGATCAGATCATGTGAGGACCCCTTAATGACTGCAACAACTTACAATCAAAATTCCAGGCTCAGTTGTGGTTGTATATCAAAATTCCAGGCTCAATTGTTGTTGTATGTTAACCGGATTATTTAATCAAGGAAAATAGTAATTCCTAATCTCTTTGAGGACAATAGAAGATTCTCACTAAAAATACGAAATTCATATTTTCCCTAATATAAATCCAATTTTAAAAAAGACAAATGTTATATTTTGTTTATGTAATCCATTAATTAAATGATATGCATAATGTCCATAAACTGAATCAAGGGTTCTACCAAACACATACACTTTTTCTTTGCAAAGGAAATCTTCCTTACTCTGTTTGGTAGAACCCTTGATTCAGTTTATGGACATTATGCATATGGTTTAATAGCAATCAACGGATTAAATAAACAAAATATAACATTTACTTTTTTTAAAATCAGATTTATTCTCTCCCTGCACCCTCCCCCCTCTCTCCCTCCCTCCTTCCTTCCCTCCCTCCCTCTCTCTCCACTTCATTTCCAGTGGATTGAAAATAATTTATTCAAAGTCCTTTGCAGGTGTTCTCAGAGGAAAAGAGGAAAGTGTCCCACAAAGGCACCACAATGGCAATTATCTTCTCTGCGTTTCCTTAGGAGGAATAAGTAGTCAAAAAAGATACCTTAATGGAGATGAATATTCAGTCCCATTTAAGCTTCAGGGTCATTTTCTGATGGATTACAAAAATAATACATTCACCCCAGAAAGCCATAGAAGTCTGTAGTTCACTGCAAGACAAAAGCAACCCCATTTTTAATACATGCATAAAGGTAACTTTCATTGTCCGTCCCAAAGAATTGCATTAGGGACTATTTTTGATATGAACCTGCTAATTACTCATAGATGGATTACTTTGTAACCAAGCTTTTGTTCCATTGGAAATAGCTGCTGCATTTAGTGTGTTCTTGTCAAAATCAGATGAGCACATAATTCCATGAGTAATTAAGAGCTTTTGATACAATCTCGCTTTTTTTAAAATTGTGTTTTAAGCCCTCATGTCTTTGTATTGGCTTTTTGAGGAAGTGAAAGGCAATACCAAAGACAATACATGCTACTCTCATAACTGTGTATTTAAATAGAGGCTTTTTGTATTCCATGTTCCATGAATGAAAAAACCCAAAGTTTTATGGTCACCACTAACTACTTTGGGAATTAAAAATTTAGTTAAACCAGAAAAGGTGCTAAATTATTATTATTATTAACAGTAGAAATTATCTGGAAACTACTTGGAATGGTAGAGTTCAGTCTTAGCTTCCCTGTTCTCTTTGTAATAGTTCCAAAAGATTGGAGCACAACGGAATAACCTTTTTACATTACCAAAACATCATCCAAGTTATGAAGAAAAAAATTGTCTGGTTGGAGTATGAAACTTTAAGTAGGCCTTCACCTTCACTATCTTTACAATGTTATAAAGTTGGCTGTAAAGATTATTTGGCTTGGGGATTTGAGTTTGCTATCTCTTTGAACTGTTTTGCATTTCCTATTTACAAGCCAACATCAGTGTTAATTACTCCTCAAGTGAGTTGCCAGTTGCAGGTTATTATGCAGAACCTTAATTAATGAGAATACAAAAGATAGGTAGAAACTATAGTCTTGAAACTAAGCTGTTGTTCCAGTTTATTTGTCTCCAGAAGTTCATCAGAACGAGAATAAGTGACAAGATAAACTTTATGCCAATCTTGTATTGCAGTAGCAACATTAGTCTCTCCAACGTTTGCTAGGAACTAGGAAAAAGTCAAGATGTATCTCAGAAACAGTTCAAAGTTGTATGTATCATTTTATTGTTGGAAGAAATGTCCATCTGGGTTCAGTTCCAAGTGGGGAGAAAGACACTGGAAACATGGAGATTGCTTGGAAAAAGATGGTTTATTGATGAACAGGATCACATGGCTTGAGATCCTGGGCAAAAAAAACCCCAGAGATGCTGGGTTTTATGCCCTCTGTTGGCTTTTGAATTTGAGCTTGTATTCTGATTGGTTGTCAGACTCCCATAGGGCCAAGCAGGGGTAACTTTGTAGGTTGTCTTTTGAGTCCCAGGCTTGGTTGACTCTTGCTGGGTGATGATGTAATGAAAGGGCTTTGGGCAATTCCTACTATTGCTCTGCCTGAAGGAGGTAGATCTTTGTTATGTAGAATAGACTGGCCCAGGCCTTAATGGCCTATTGACAAAGGTGGTGGTGGGGGGCTGAGTTTCTGCCTCCCTTTTAGGGGAAATATTCTGCCCTTTTAATATTTCCTAAAATATCTCATTTTCCTAGGAGAGGGGTAGGTGCTAACTTCCTACACTATAATATAAAATAGAGTGATGCATAAAGTATGTGCACATATACATGACATGATATTTACATGTACAATAATTAAAAACTGTATTCCTAATGCAACCTTTCCATTTAGCTACATAAAAGTCTTTTACACTCATATACCTAGGAAATCATCATTGCTTTAGGAATGTTAGCAATCACTTTCAAACCGTTCAAAGCCCATCGTCTCATCCATGTTAATAGCTAGCTTAAGCTCCAGCAGTTTTGTAGGGCTAAGAATAACCAAGGACAGCTCTATTTAGGATTTCCCAGGTGTTGTAGATTGTAGGCCAGACAGCATGCTGCAAACTCGCCCTATTGAGGAAGCATACATGGATCTTGTTTATGTTCAGAGCTGGATTATCCCAGCCCTTCCCTCTGCTGCAGAAAGAAATGTTTTGATCCTTTTAAAAGAAAGGGAAGACATACCATGACTGAGGAAAAGAGTTTATTACCTCCCCACATTCTCTGATTCAAAGGACGTCCATGTAAAAGGTGTAATTTGGGTACTTTACATCCACACCTTAGTCAAAAGTCCAACTGGAGGGGATCAGGATTATCCACTTCATCCAGGTCCGATGGATCAAACCATATCCCTTGATAGATCCTAGGAAATACATCTTATCTTTCATGGAGCCAGTTCATGGTGGAACAGGGTTCTGCTCAGGGGCGGGTTCCTAATTTTTTTACTACCACTCTGTGGGCGTGGCTTATTTTGTGGGTTTGGCTTGGCAGCCATGTGATCGGGTAGGCGTGGCTTGGCAGCCATGTGACCGGGTGGGCATGGCTTCTCGGACTGCTGAAGGGAGGGGAACTGAGATAGGTCCTGCCACCCATTCCCCCTCCCCTCAGCAGCTCGAGAAGCCTCAAACGTGCGAAAATGCCTAGGATCATCACTGCGCGGTCGTGGCTTCTCGGACTGCTGAAGGGAGGGGAATGGAGACAGCTCCTGCCACCCGTTCTTTCAGCGTCTCACATGCTCCCTCAGCCATCCTCCCCTGCTTGGACTCACTGTGGGGTAGGAAGGCAGCGCATGCGCAGTGCCGGAAGCTCGGCCTCTGGGCATGCACAGAAGAAAATTTAATTTTTTTAAAAAAAAATTTAAAAATGGCAGCGTCCAGGCACCGGCAACCTACCACACCGGTACTGTGACGTCACCAGCGGGCCGCTACCAGTGCTATAGAGTGGACCGCACTGGTAGGAACCCACCACTGGTTCTGCTTGAGAGTTCTAGACCTCCCATCCTGGTCTTATTTAAAACCTGGTGCTACCTCCAGGCCTTGTGCTAGAATGGACTGATGGATTCCTTGCGTGGTGTTTTGTTCTTTGGAATGGTTACAAGAGCCGAGTTGGTGCAGTGGTTAAATGCAGCACTGCAGGCTACTGCTAGTTCAGCAGTTCAGCTGTTCAAATCTCACCGGCTCAAGGTTGACTCAGCCTTCCATCCTTCCGAGGTGGGTAAAATGAGGACCCAGATTGTTGGGGGCAATATGCTGAACTCTGTAAACCGCTTAGAGAGGGCTGTAAAGCACTATGAAGCGGTATATAAGTCTAAGTGCTATTGCTATTGCTATTTTTCCTAACTTTTTTTACCTATGTATTTCTTTGTTTTTATTGTCATATTATTGCCAGTTAGCTACACTAACATAGTGGGTAGTGAAAATGTCACGATTTGAATAATTGCCAGTTGTGCATCTCTACTGTTTTCTAAGGTTTATTTCTAATCAAGCAGACATGTGATATGTTTTACTACGCATGCGTGCATTCCAGGAGTTTTGTCTACTCCCACTTCCCTTCTTTTTCGATGCCTGCCCGAGGGCAGACGTGAATTCATTAGCTGAGAAGATGTAGCTTATTAAGGGTTTATTTTTGTTACTTTTGTACTGAAATAAATATTTTGTTAATTAGATTTGAATCTCGGTTTTATTTTCTAAATACAAATGACTTCGAGGAAACAAGATGCTAAAATCGCCTCTGGTAGGAAAATTCCTACCTGACAGAAAAACAGTTGTAAAAATTAAGGTATCTCCTTCCAGTCAGCCAGTTTGTTACATCCTCAAACAACTCCAGCTTACTTATTTATCATTCTTTAAAGATATTTTCTAAATCTTAGATTTTAGAAAATTTTAGATTTTCTCCTTTCTATTCTTTGTTTCTTATTCCTTTCTTCCATTTCCTTCTCTCTGTGATTACTGCCTAACTTCTAATCTTTATTTGAAGAATCCACCAAGATCTCAGAGTCACCAAATTTAAGCTGGCCACCCTTAAAGTTCTTCCCAGTCCCTCTTCTCCAATTTGGGTCCTATGTTTGTCATAGGACACATTAAGAAGAAAAAATGTAGTTATATTTTCTGTGCCTTTAATTCTTTAAAACTAAATTTGTAAACAAACAAGGAAACCATGTGCATTTTTCAGCTGAAGGTAGCCCAAAGCTTGCCTAAAATATGCCCTAATATTTAAAAGAAATGATTTTACTCCCAAGATAAGAAATAAGCAGATTTTTATAATGCACCATGCATACAAATTTTCAGAGTTCAAAATTGTCCTTGAAGAGAAAAAGTTTGGCTGATAGTGTGCAGATGGTTTCATGGCCTTTCAGAGATATTGGCCACCATCTAAGAAATGAGATTTTTAACAAGGTAATCACAATCATCTGCCCCCTCTGGTGACAAGTCTTGGTGCCAGAGATATACAGTATATTTAATGTCTCCTATTTTACCTGTTGCCCACAGTGAATAAATTAAAGACATATTTCAAAAAAGACCCTCTAGCTACCTTACCCTGAGAATTTGAATTTAAGCACAAAATAACTCTTTTTCTCATGTGTTGTTAAAACTAGGAAAATGCTAATCCCTATCAGGGGATTTAGGAGGAAGATATTCAATGAAACATACCTACTGTGCCCTAGAAATAAACTCAGA
This sequence comes from Diadophis punctatus similis, assembly GCA_023053685.1. Classification (NCBI taxonomy): domain Eukaryota; kingdom Metazoa; phylum Chordata; class Lepidosauria; order Squamata; family Dipsadidae; genus Diadophis; species Diadophis punctatus. The sequence goes on along the minus strand of JALIGW010000001.1, from coordinate 143,587,800 downwards.
ACTCTGTGCAGAGCTGTTGCCAGGTAAAGGATATCTTTGCAAATAGTGAAAGCCTTGAGTACTTTATCTAGCTTTTTAAAACTAATTTAAAATTTAGGAGAGGCAGAGGAAATTTAGCTCCCACTCCAATGGAATCACGTCCTTTAAATTATTTATTTCTGGGCTAGAACTGAGTTGAAATCATAATGTTGAATGAGTGTATGACGCTTGCCGCACATGTCCTAATATTATTCATACTAGGAAGTTACTGTTGATTCATATACATCCAATTACTATTGTTGTAGAATAGAATGGGTACCTGTCAGCCCCATTAGGTAGACCAGGAAATCAACTCTACAAGAAGATTAAAACTACTTTTATTGACACGGACTATAATAGGAGAATTTTGGAAGTCTGATTGTACTGCACCTCCTCCTCTTTCTTACAGTTCAGTGAATTCCAGTATTTGAGAGGCTGCCACAAAGATGAGGGGTATACTTATTTTCTAAAGCACCGGAAGGCAAGAAAAAAATGGATGGAAACTAATCGAGGAGAGAAGCAACCTGGAATTAAGGAGAAACTGGAACAGAAATTGAAGGTGCTTCATCACTGGAGGTTTTTAAGAAAAGACTGGACAGCCACCTGTCTGAAATGATATAGGGCAGTGGTGGCGAACCTTTTTCGGCTCGCGTGCCAAAAAGGGGGGGGCGCGCTCGCGCGCGCTCGCGTGCCCACACCCATTCCCTCCCCCCCACACACATGCGCACAACACCCCCCCATGCTGCCCCCTGCGCATGCGCACACACCCCCACCCCCGCACAAAGGCTTACCGGAGCCTGGAACGACGAAACCGGCAAACCGGAAGTGCGAAAAAATGCACTTCCGGTTTGTCCGTTTTGTAGTTTTTTGCATTCCGGAGCTTCAGGGAGCTTCCCTGAACCCTCCGGAGTGCAAAAAACAGCACACCGGCAAACCGGAAGTGCGTTTTTTCGCACTTCCAGTTTGCCGGTGGGAACCCTCGCGCGCCGGCTTCTATGGCTCCGCGTGCCACTTCTGGCACGCGTGCCATAGGTTCGCCACCACGGATATAGGGTCTCCTGCTTGAGCAGGGGGTTGAACTAGAAGACCTCCAAGGTCCCTTCCAACTCTATTCTGATTGATTGTGTAGGAAGTTAGCACCCAACCCTCTCCTAGAAAAATGAAATATCCTAGGAAATATTAAAAAGGCAGAATATTATATAGAATATCCCTGGCTGAGAAATGGAGAAACATGCTTTTAGGCAGGAAAAAGATTCACTCTTAGTAGCACCCACCTTTGTCAATGTCCCATCAAGGAATGGCCCAGGTCACTCATTCCCCCCCCCCCACCTTTGTTAATAGCCTGGACCAGTCTATTCTACACAACAAAGGTCTACCCCTTCAGGCAGACCCATCTCGCAAACAGAAACTCAGCAATGGCACCTGGGAAGATTACATCAGCCAAGCCTGGGACACAGTCAAAAGCCTACAGTTAGCTAAGACCCCCGGCCCCTGAGAGTCTGACCGCCAATCAGAGTGCATTTCTTATACAGGAACAGGAAACTCTGAGGTGGGGCCCAACAAAGGATATAAAAAACTCAGGGACTCTCAGCAACTTCCTTCTCTTCTTCTTCAACATCTTCGAGGCATGTGATCCCCCTTTTCCTAGGACCTCAGACCATGTGGTCCTGCTGTCCTTTATTAAACCATCTTTCCAAGCAATCCCATGCTTCCAGTATCTTTTTCCCCACTTGGAACCGCACCCAGAGGATATTCCTTACAACAATTGATTGATTGATTGATTGATTGATTGATTGATTGATTGATTGATTGATTGATTGATTGATTGAATTAGGCGGCCTCTGACTGAGCCACTTTTGAATGTTATTTCATAAGACTTCTGCCCATTCTATCTCTGTCAAGGCCATTTCCTTTACTCTCTATAGGAGCATTTTTTTTTACTTGAGAACTCTTTTTAGTCCAGCTTTTGTGTAAAAGGGAGATAACTGGTGATTTGGAAATGTCATCAGAGTTGATGGGGCCAAAAATGGAGGCTGACTTTTTTGGTTTGGATGGGGCACAAGGTGAGGCTTAGAGTGAATGTGGTTTGCAAAGGCTTACATCACTTATTTTGCCTTTTACATTTTCCCTGACAATAGAAAAAGATTGGTTTCAGTGGTCCTTACAACCCTCCAAAGACAAGAAGCAGTTCCAACATTTTCTGTTCCACTAACTCTGAGAAAATTGGGAGGGAGTGTATTCTAAAACTATGGTATTTTCTTACCATTGGATTTGTTGCTTGACATGGAGAAAAATATGGATGTTTTTATGATGCAGTATGAACTGGACACTTAATATCATGTTAGTATGCTCAGAATACTTTGAACTTCTGTAAATGAACAATTGATAATTGAATTTTGGTCATGATTTTCCTCCCTCCCTCCATTTTGTTTCCTGTGGGGTTTCCTGAACTAGAATTGGCTCAAATTGGTTAGTAAGCTTCTGTAACAGTTTGATTTATTAGTTTATTGATGTATCTTGTTTTATGTAAATATGTATGTTGATTTCATTACTCCGTTAAAATTAATCCCTACGCTTAAAAAGTAGCTTTAATTTTCAAGGTTCGATTTGTTTTTCTTCAGTAGTGATATAAAGGTACTTTTCCTTTGACATTCAGTCTATGAACTAGAAATGTGGATGATAACTAGCTATATATTCCAAAAGATAAACATCAGCAAATATAGAAACTTGATTTTTACTTCATATACATCGACATTCACTTCATGGGCAACTGATTCTTACACAGAAGAAGGCTACCATATCAGGGATTGCAATGATCCAGTTAACCACACAATAATCATCAAGACAAACAAAAAGCTCTGTTGCTATCATCTTCTCTCATCCAGATTTTTAAAGTACAAATCTGATAACATTTGTCTAAACCAAGCATGTCCAACCTTTTGGCTTGCCTGGGCTGCATTGAGTGAAGAGGAATTGTCTTGGGCCGCACATAAAATATATAATATAGTTAATTTATATATATATACAACAGCAGTAGGATTGGGTTTCAGATCTAAGAATCCCAAGCTGGAACTCCTGTTCAGAAACATGAATCCTTCACAGAGAGTCTTGAACAAGTTATTCCCCCTAACCTATTTTGGAAGATTGATTGGAGGATAAAAGAGATAAATGATTAAGTGTTTTTATATACTCATGTTGTGGTGTGGCTTAGAAGAGCAACATGGGCAATTTCATCCAAACATTTAGTTTTATTGAGAACAAAGAACACTGTCATATACAAATCATATATTGCAGATTAGCCTGCCTGTTGCTAGGATATGTTCCCCGCTTTAAATATGTATAAGCTGGAGCAGGTGATACCAAATGCAACACTAACAATTCAATTTGTTGAATTAACACCATTTGGTTGACTGGAAGTGAACAGAAAAACTATGTTACTGAGATTCAGCATATCACATCATGCAGAAAAATGCTCACGGGCCGACATATTTTCCATCTGCTATAGGTGACTTGCTTAAAAAAACAACAAAATTGTTCGTATTTCATTATAGAATACTGTAATGAAGATGCTGGAAGTTAAGCAGATGGATGGGTTTTAAATTTTCTTGAATGAGATAACTTATCAGTATATGAAAGATGTTCACATGAAATTCTTGTTTGTTCTGAACAATAGTTATATATTGGTCCTTATTCCGAGTTAAAGAAGTGGAACGTCTTTGGAACTGAACCAAGCCAAATAAAGAGAGGTATTGCATGTCCAAAGTCATCTGTAGTTTGCAGCTACCTGGGCAAGATTTTAGGATAGAAATCAGCAAAATGAACAAGATGGGCCCTCGGTACTACCGGTACAAGGGTTACCTTGCTTATTTAACAACCCAGTTCTGGAATTCCAATGATTGCACACACATTTATGGTCACATAACCTGGCAACAGGGTGATCTTCATGGATAGTTGGGAACATTCTGCAGTCCCATGTTTTTGATTTCCAGAAAAAATGTCCATAGGTACACATTCACTTAATGACTGCAGCATTTACTTCATGGCCACCATTCACTTAACAACCATTGCAAAAGAAGTCAGAAAATCAGGACTGTTCACATGGGTGCCTGCCTTGACATGACCATGACTTATACTGTGGAAATTCCTGCCTCAATTACTGTCATAAGCTAACAGGACTGTGGCAGCAGTGCAAGTCCCCCCCCTCCCGCTCCACCATGGGTCCGGAGATTTCAACCACCTAGGCCAGGGGTCAGCAACCCGTGGCTCTGGAGCCGCATGTGGCTCTTTCATCCCTCTGCTGTGGCTCCCTGTCACTGGTTGGCACCACAATTTTGAGAGGAGCTTCCTTAAGGGGGGGGGAAGCATGGCATGCCAGGAGGAAACTCTATGGCAAGGGGCGGGTTTTCCAGTCGGCTCCACAACTGATAGGGCTTTTGGTTAGGACAGGTAGAGGAAAAAGGACACCGCACTAGGAGACTCTATGGTGGGGGAACCAGACTTCCGGTCGGCTCCAGAATTGAACGGGAGGCTTCCGGTTAGGACCTCTGTGGCTCTTGGAGAGTTTAAAGTTGCCAACCCCTGACCTAGGCTCACCAGTACATGGAAATCTGCTGCAGGCTGGAAGGCGTCAGCTGGTTAGACCCACTGACATGCAGGCCTTTCCCTCACCTCACCACTTGGGCCTTCTCCCTGCCCCACCACTTTCCCAGAAGGCCAGGACCTTCTCTCCACCAACCGGCACACATCCACTTACCTTCCCTTTCTGTGCAGGTTTCCAGGAGTGTGATGGGGCAGGAGAAAGGCCCGCACACCAGTGGGCCTAGCCAAATAACGCCTCCCTGCAGTCATTTAACTGGGATTGTGATCACACAGCAAGACAGCGGATGCCTCACTTAAGAAACACAATGATTTACAACTCAAACTATTGGCTCAATTGTGGTCCTAAGTTGAGGACTACCTATACATGTAATCCTTGATTTACAAGTTCATTTAGTAACCGTTCGGTTACAATGGCACTGAAAAAAAAGTGACTTATGACTATTTTTCACATTTATGTCCATTGCAGCATCCCCATGGTCACATGATTTGCATTTGGATGCTTAACTGGTTTATATTTACGAAGATTGCAGTGTCCCGGGGTCATGTGATCCCCTTTTGCGACCTTCCGACAACCAAAATCAATGGGGAAGCCAGATTCACTTAGCAACCATGGCAAGAAAAGCCATAAAATGGGGCAAAACTTACTTAACAAATTTTTCATTTAGCAACATAAATTCTGGGCTCAATTGTGGCTGTTGAGGACTACCTATATAGATGTACCCTAGATTTCTCCATACGTGTTTGTCAAATGGGCTGAAATTCAAATCTTGTTATCATTATCCAGCAGAGGTAGATGGGATATGGGATCCAATGCAACTGGAGGATAGCATAACAAGAAATGTTGGCAGTACACTGCTGCATAAGAATTTATTCTTCTGGATCCACAAGAAGCATTTTGAACTTCTAAACCATCTTCATGAATCTAGCAACTCATCTAACAATAAAATCCAGGTGATTCTTACCTACCGGTATCTTTTTATAAATTGAATTTTCTGAGACTGGGTATAAAAACTTTTTATCAGACGTATAAAGAAGGTATAAGGCTAAGTCTGTTCTCAGTTAATGAACCAGCCTGTCTACCCTTCACCCAAAGAAGGCTTTCATTTTGACAAGGAAAAGTGTTTTTTTTTTAAAAAAGATTATGCTAAAAGTAATCCTGTTAGGCAAATCCTTCAATGCTTGCCTGTTCAGCTAGTGCATGAATATAAGAATCAAAATACCCTGCTCTTGCTACATACAGCTTTACAGAATACAAAAGACAGCCATAGCAGTATATCTGTAAATGGAAATCTGGTACAACGCCAGTAAATTGACTGAAGCTGCATTAGTAGGATGTAGTTTCTCTATGCACTTGAAAAACACCATCATTTTCCATCTTATTTGAATGAACTTCACAAACTGATTGACTGACCCTGTTGTTTGAATTAAATAGGAAACCATCATTGAGACCGAGACAGGTTTCTGAAGCATGTTGGACTTAGTATCAGTTTATTCTTATGAAAGATGATCAGCTTTGTACTATAAACGCATTCATACTCTGCTTCTGGAACTGGAAGAATGGGTAACAATGAGTTTGAATCAGATTTAGTTCTACTTGCAATAAGTAGAAATCGATGGAATTTTCAACTGTGACCATTATAATTAGACATAGCAACATCTGTAACATACTGTAAGTATATAGTATTGTGTTAGCGAGTTCCCTCCAATAATTCACTGTAAATTGGGAATTCTTATTCTCTGATAACAAATTTCTGATTGAAAACAAAGGACTAGATAAAAATGCAATTGTTCCAGATATTTATGGTGCAAAATACAATTTTTTAAAATTTAAGCTTTTAAAATTAGCTGCTATTGGGATGAATTCTTTGTCTGGTACCGTAAATTCAAGCCTTTATTTTTTTATTTTTCCAATGTAGTTGCACTAGCTCTTGTCCTTATCCCTTCACCTAGTTTTCTTTGTCTTGCTTATTGTCTCTGCTAGGATGTCTGTTTATTTCCATAGCTGAAAATGGTTTGTGGGGATGAAAAAGAATAGTTGGTATATGCAGATGGGAATTAATTCTGTGAACAGTCTTATTTTACAGGCTATTAATCTGAGCAGGAAGAGTAAAATTGGCAAATTTAAGTTGACAAAGTGAAAAATCCATATTTTGCCTGCCTTCCCCCCCCCCCTATTCTCTTGGGGTAGGAGGTAGCTTAATTTTAGCATCACCTTTCTTTGGTCTAGCTCAGTGATGGCGAACCTTTTTTGGTTCGTGTGCCAAAAGGGGGGGGGGAATGTGGGGGATCACGTGTGTGCGTGCCCACACTCATAATTCCATGCACCCCCGCACATGCACGCATGACCCCCCTGCTCCCAGCATGCAATGGCACACCCATTTTTCGCTCTCCCCAGGCTCCAGAGCCTTTCTAGGAGTCTGGGGAGGGTGAAAACGGCCTTCCCCACCCCCTCTGGAGGCTGGAAACAGCCTGTTTCCCAACTCCCAGTGGGCCCAGAAGGCCCGAAAATCAGCCGGCTGGTGCACACATGCACGCTGGACCTGAACTCGCGTACCCGATATGGCTCCGCGTGCCACTTGTGGCACCCGTGCCATAGGTTCGCCATCACGGGTCTAGCTCATTATTGCGATAGGATCAAATAGGAAGGCACTTTATTGAACTGTCTCTTCATTGGTTATAATATTTGCTTTCCTCCTTTGTTCTCCCTATTTTAATGGTTTCTTTGTATTGTATTTTATGTCTGATAATTTGGAAATCTCATTTTGTATATCATATTTATGAAATGTTCAAATATTTTAAATAATGGAAGTATAAGCTTTATATATTGCAGGGAATGCCCATGCATGGAAAAAGTTGCTCAGTGACTTTCCTCTACACTGGAATAATCCCTTGTAAGGTGCTGACCCAGATTGTTTCTCAAACAGGATTAACTCCCAGAATTCTTTGGCAAGCCTGGGCATTGAAAATCAGACTTGAATTCAGATACCTGGAAATTGCTTGGATTAGGGAATCTTGATCCAGATACTTCTTGCCCTGTGGAAGTCCAGTTATTAGATGAATAGTCTCAGTCATAAACCAGCAACCTGGAATCTACTAATGTCCCAATCAACTCCAAATTACAGCTTCTATCAGCCGCATTCTTCATCAATAGTAGTCTCGCAACATCACTGTTCAACAGTGGGTGAGAAAGAAGTGTGGTATAGCTAGATTTGGAGGCAGTGAATACCAATACTGTGGACCAGAAAGGCAGTGTAAAAATTAATCCCAGGTTATTGGCCTCAGCAAGCCTGGATGGAAGGATTGGCTATATAAAAGGATTATTTAGAAAGCAATTCAGGTGGTTTTGCAAATGGTGTCCTGGTCTGTTTATTCCCCTTTGCATTTGACATTCTATTATATACAGAGGGCAACCGATTATTCCGAGGCTACATGAATTATGTAAAAGATGAAAGGCTCATAAGCATTCATTGGTTCTAAGCCTCTTATCTGCTGCTCCAGAGGTGCTAAGGGTTTTAATAAAATGTGGCCGGGAGTGATCAGTTTCTCTGGATTCTAAATGCCTGTGTAAAACTGTTGTTTCTTTGGGCTGCTTGGAGTTCTTTTACACTCCCCAATGACTAAAACGTGAAAGAGAGGGTGGGAGTCAACAATTTTAAATGTAGTAAAAGGACCAGTTACAACTCTCAAGGAATCAACACAAGATGCTGTTTATAATTCTTCTTACAGGCATTTTCCACCGGCTTTAAAGCTATCTCAGCAACATGCTTACAATACCTCAGAACAAAGCTTCTCAACTATATCAGTGTTGTGAGAAAAGAATTAATAGGACTGGATAGAATGCTTCTAATGTGCAATAGGTTCAAGTCAGCTTTGCAAACTTTGCAGCTTTCCAAATCTGCTGTATCATAACTGTCAACAGTCAGTTTGGCAGGTTGTTAGAAAAGATAGCAACATGTTGACAACTACAGATCCCATGTCTAGCCATCAGTTGTCCAACACAACTCGATCAAACAGCTTTAATGCCTAATATAGCCTAAGTCTAGATTCTTCAGAGAAAAGTGGGCTAATACAAGGCAACGATCCTCCAGTGGATTATTTTCAGCTTCTGGCACTTTTGAGAACCTTCTGATTTTCATATCATTTGACCTGTGAAACTGGCTTGTTAACATTTTATCAGAAAATTCTGTTGGTCAAGTTTCTTCTAAAGAATATATACCATATAGGCAAGCTTAAAAATGTAAAGATGTCTAGCAAAGATAGAACATTGTTACATAAACATTACTTAGCCCCTTTTCATTTCTAAATAAATAGATCAAAAGTGGATCTGCAGACTTCTGGGGAAAACAATGGAAAACAGGTCTGCAAAGGTTGTGTCCTTAAGCCAAACTGCTTTGTCCCCAAGCAGGCACTATTTTGGAGCAGCCACAATAGGGATACAAAAAGGGGTGGCTCGGCCTGCCCTTTCCCCAATGTGAGCTCTGAAGATCTTCCAAAAATAAGTGTGGGGTGGTGGGGTCATCAGGTGGGAAGCAGGAACCTAGCAGAATGGGATGACAGAGAGATAGGCAGGGCACGCTGCAACATCTCTGTGGCCGTAAAAACAAATTAATGTAGATGTTTCAGCAGCCATAACTTTGAAACCAAGTTAGCTCTTTTGATGGGGGTGGGTCGGTTGTAATTTTGAAGGTATTCACAAATTTGTATCCTGCCTTTATTATGTCTACAAATAACTCAAGGTGGTGAACATATCCAGCATACCTTCTTCCTATTTTCCCCACAAATCCATGAAGTGGTTGGGCTGAGAATAACTGGCTCAAAGCGACCTAATTGCTTTTGTGGCTACACTACACCAAACTGGCTCTTAATTACTTGTAAATTACTTACAAGGTTGTCTGATTCTATAAAAATGGATATAGCAAAATATAAACAATTTTACTATATAAAAACAGACTAAAGCTGATTTGAATGTGGATTTTTAAAAGATACCAGACTACAAGTGTGAGATCGAAAAAGATACTGCAGATCTGAAAATGGATTTTAAAATGCTAGGTTACAAGAGTGATATGGAAAAGGATGCCACAATGGATTTACATTTGATACCACCTGATGTCTTGATAACTAAAGGGGACAAATAATAAATCAGAAGTACGATTTGGAAAGTTTTCTTATTTTGGATTTACTAAAGAAACATGTTAAACTATTGAAGCTGTTTCTGAAAGGAGACAGAGAGAAAAATTATAAGAAATTAATCTGGGGACATTGACAAGATTAAACATTAAGGCTTTTTTAAAGTAAACATAAGGAACTTAATTTAACTAGGGTTAAATATAAATCATGTGGTTTCTGGTAGCTATTAAGGGAGTTTCTTTTTGACCAGGACTTAAAGAAGATACTTTAAAGATCTGTTTATAAATGGAGACATTTCTTTTGCTTTTTTCTTAGATAAAGTGGTAAGTTGGAATATAAAATTGATCTAATTAAGGTTAAAATATGAATTACTATTTCTGATAACTCTTAACAGACCTTTTTTAGGACTCAATGGCCAATTTTTATAATTTAATTATTGGTAAGAGATGAGTTATGGGAAGGAGACCTTTTTTTAATTAAGACTAGATGTGTTAACTTACTGAAGTTGTCTATACTTGTCTGAAGGCAGAGAGAGCTATCATTTACAGTATAGATCTTTTTTCCCCCCTATTGTTTTATCTTTGTACTTGTCTGCCATCTATTGGAACTCCAAAAGCACACTTTCTGTGTGGCAGCACCTGCCCTCTGAAATAAGCCCATATGGGCTCCCCACCCTACTGGCCTTCCAAAAGATCCTGAAGGCCTGGCTTTCTACCCAAGCCTTTAGCCAAGTATGTTTAAAGCCCCCTTTTCTTTTTTCCTATTTGGATGTGTTAACTCTGCCGTCTTGGTTCCTTTTCTTTTGTATTTTGTATTAGATGTTTTTAACAATTTGTAAACCACCCAGTATTTGTAGAAACCTGGCAACATAGAATTTAATAAATTAAAAATTGCATAAAGGAGAATTTTTTTTGTAATGACAAAAATAAATTAAAGGCAATCCGATAAAGTGCTGCAAATGTTCTAATTTCTTCAGTGCAGAAAAAAAAAAGTAGGAACTGCACTTCCAAATCAGTTTTCTTCCAGATGCTGAAAAGTATGTTTCATCAGCACCTACTTGATGCTGGAGAAATTATACAGGTTAACAGATAGAGTGTATCATATAAAATATTTCATAAGCTATTGGAAACTGGCAGGTTTTTGCCTACTTGCTAATATAGCAGTATGTATGCCTGATTAGTGTAAACAGAAAAAAAATAGCTGGGGCCACCAAGTACAGGCCCTGTTCCTTTATCAAATAAGCACATGCAGCTCACACAATTCAAATATGTTTTTGGACTGTATCCTAAATTAATAATGGTTTGGGTACAAGCTAAAAAGGAAAAATTCTAATGATAAAAAGTAAGCAGGGGAAACAATTTGGGATGGGGAGTTTTTACTTAGAAAGCAACTCAGTAATATTTTGATCCAACAGCTTGAAAAGTGGAATTTAATGAAGTTTTACTTCTATACAAAGTACTCCGCCAAAATAGTAAACACATATCAAGTAAGTTTCCATTTCAGTACATTGATTTAATTTATATGCAAGTAAAAGAAATTAACATAATGCAGACTAAAAGAGTTTATTCCAAACTCACAATACCAGCCCTTTTGAGAAACAATAGGCTAGACCTTTAAAGTGCTATGTTTATGTACAAACTATAAAATAGTAAATATTTAAAACCTGTATTGGGCATTACGGTTACATGTTCATCAGCATTGCTGCAACTTATATCAGGAATAGAAAGGCAGCAAAGCTTGCTTTAAGTTAACGGAACATACCACTTTACAATTGTTAGTATTTCCAAAAATGTGAATAGCTTGTTACAAAACACATTTTATAATTTTTTTGGCATTTTTCTGTTTAATTTGCTATACCGATTACCTCAAGTACCACCACACATTACCAGCATAACAGGATTTTGAAGATAATGGGCCAAAACCACTAGCCAGTCACTTCAAACCAGCTAAAAAGTCTTTAGAAATCTGCATCCAAAGTGAATGAGTTATCTGCAGGACTTGACATCACACCCATCCTTTGATATTCTCCTACACGCTTTTCAAAGAAATTAGTCTTGCCTTCCAGAGAGATATTCTCCATAAAGTCAAATGGATTCTCAGCCTTGAATATCTGAAATTGATAATTCAGGCATATGGTTATTACTAAAGCAAAACAATATAAGCCATTTTTGCTTAGTATTTCAAACAATCTTAAATGGCTATTATCAACTATTCCACAAGATCCCTATTTTTGTTTAGAACTCTACCTTGGCAATGTCTTTCACAGTTGTTACCTTCGGCATATAATTCTCACTACTAGAATTCTCTCTTAAAGATAAATAAAAATAATTTTTCCCCAAATGCATATGTTCACTATAGTGTTCCCCAATGCATCACACTATTGTTCCTATTCCACTTTTAATATTCTCTAAGCCTAGGTTCATAATTTATCCCTTAATTCTACTTTTGGGTTCTACTTTTAGCATGATGAAGCAAGAACTATTAAGGAAGTACACCATGCCACCCTAAGTCCACCATTGTTAACATTTTGGATGTGAAGATAGGAAAGGTACAAGAAGTCCAATAATATCTTTAAAAGCAGGAGATAGTCTGGAAATAGTTATTTAAAACAAAATGGCTCAACCGTGCAAAGTTGCAATAGCATTATGATGCATTTGCACACAGAGTTCATTTGAGCTTACTATAAATTGAGATAAATAAGGGATATCATTGCAACAGTGCTCTGCTTAACGTGAAGTAGTACTAAGGAGCCAGAAGCCAATTACTTAATGGCAAAAAGGCAGGCTTAAATATAAACAGATTGCATGATAGTTCTTAAGAAACAAGGCACAAGACTTACCTTGTTAAAACCTAATTCCAGGATCAGCCTGTCTGCTACGAATTCAATATACTGCTTCATTAAAATGCAGTTCATGCCGATTAGGTTTACAGGCAATGCTTCTGTCAAAAATTCCTGCATTTAAGTAAACAAAGTATCTTAACACACTGCACCATAGAGAATTAAATGCCCTACTAAGTTTTAAACTTCTTTTACTTTGATGTGAGAATGTTTTACCATTACCAGAAAGAACTGCCAATTACCTGCTCTATTGTGACAGCATTTGTGATGATCTCCCTCACTTTTTCCTCAGATGGTTTGTGCACCAAATGTTTGAACATTAGACAAGCAAAATCACAATGCAAACCCTGTAAAGAATAATTGGAAAGTATTCAAAGAACAATTAGAAGCCGTATATTTGTGTTATCAAAAAACAAAGCACACTAGTTAAAAGAATTCTACAAAAATTCCATATAATCAGTTAGGGCAATGATCTTCACTGTTACCACCAATAAAGCAAACATACGTAATTACTATTATTAAGCTTTGACACTAGAGATTTTCAATTTTACAGAACTAACTCTGATGGAATCAACCATTTTTAGTTTCCTTGATCAACAAGCCATACCTCATCTCTACTAATCAGCTCATTAGAAAAAGTAAGTCCAGGCATTAGACCTCGTTTCTTCAGCCAAAATATTGACGCAAAAGAGCCAGAAAAGAAGATTCCTTCAACTGCAGCAAATGCTACTATACGTTCACCTGTTGAGAGAAAAAAGCACAGTGGTTGTGAAGACTAACTCAAATGCCATAAAGGAAAAACATCTGGAAAGTCAATCAAGTACAATACACACCATAAGTAGCTTCTTTGTCCCCAATCCATCGCATGGCCCAATCAGCTTTCTGTTTCACACATGGCAGGGTTTCAACAGCATTGAACAGAAATTCCCTAAAGGAACAAGAGAGTGCCGATTGATATGCTTCTGAAGTTATGCTTATAATCCCTGCTAAATAAATAATCCTCCCTGAATGCATCACCGTCGCTAAAAAAAATCCTGCCTAATGAATGTTAGAAAAAGAAAATAAACAAAAATTGGCCTTTCTTTTCCTTGGCTTGCCAATCCTTTTGAAGGTAAATTCCCTGCAATTGGTCTCATTGGCCATTCTAAAGGTGGTAGAGTTGATCCCGATTTGCATATTTTGAGAGCTGCATCCTCTCTTCTCATAACTGCTCTTGTGAAGAGCCAATTGCAGGATATTCCACACTAACTGAGGAGGAGTCCAAAAGTCAGACTTCTCTTCTAAGCGCATTTGTACGCTTGAAGGAGAATATGCAGTCTGGGACTGCTCAGTCATAGTAGGGATTAGCATTGGAGAGTTTAGGAAAGCACCCTAAAACTACATAAACAAATCCAAACCGCTTTTCAGCTTACATATAGGATCTTTCAGATGGTGGGGCAGTTGTATCATTTGAACAAAAACAAATGACAATCTCCTTACCATCCCACTGGTTGATTAAACTGAGATTTGTGACAGCACTTATGGTGTCAGTGGCGTTGCTTTATGCAAGAATGAAGAAATGCAATTTCAATCCAGCACCTTTGGATATACCAAGTAACTGGTGCTTCAAGGCATGATCTTCTCCCTCACTAATGCCTCACTCTATCTCCCAGCTCCAAATGTAAGAACATACAGATTATGGCTGAGAAAAGTGCCCCAAAAGTAGGAGCGCAAATATGCCACTACAGGTGGGGGGGGGGGAGAGAGACAGGTCTACTGTTATCACAACTGGGAAATTGAGGGTGACACTTGTTAACAGCTTATTACCCCACTGTCTGAAATATTTTGCCCTGCAATATACAAATATCTACTAATGTTCAGAACTACATAGAAGCAGCTGGCAATTTCTTTTGTGTACTGAAAACATAACCTGAGAGCATGTGGATATCCAAGCAGATTTGGAAACAATTCCAAATTCAGTTCAAAAGAATTCATCTTGGACAAATTTTAAACTGAGTCGGAAAGAATTAAGCAACAAAGGCTAGTTGTTAACCCCACACTTACATTTGCACTGCAGCAATCAAGATAAGAAAGGGAGAATGTGTACAGGAATATGCAGATACTTACATTACATCTATCAGCAACCCCTTAAAGCAGTGGTTCTCAACCTTCCTAATGCTGCACCCCGCCGCCGCGCCTCACCCCATTTGGGTTCTTTTACCCTCTGCGCATGCGCAAAGCGTCCTGCACATGCACAGAGGGTAAAAGAACCCAAATGGCGGCGTCCGGGCGAAGTCTCCCGACCCCTGTGAAATCGTTTGATCCCCAGGTTGAGAACCACTGCCTTAAAGAAACTGCCTTTTTTTCTAGCCCTTGTGGCACACACAAAAATTGATGAGCTGACAACAGGAAGATGTACACTCTCATGCAGACTCCAGAATACTTCCCCACCCCTTCAGATCTCTGCATAGTTCTTAGGCACTGTATGATTCTGTTGTTTCTGTTTTACAAAACAGAATACATATCCTTTCTTGTATTGTTAGACAAAAAAACCTCCTTATTTGCAGAATTTCTATAAAATTAAGGAATACAGCTATGGTTTTCATATTTGAAGTGTTTGTGCACATTCAATAAATATTTAATGCAGCATGCTCAAGTATGTATCTGGAAACAGTACTAACCGTTCTTTAGAATCCTTAATGTAAGTATCAATAAGTAAACTATACATTTCTGAATGAATGTTCTCCATGGCAATCTGGAAGCCATAGAAACAGCGTGCTTCTGTGACTTGTACTTCTTGGCTGAATCGCTCCACCTAGAGGATAGATATTTACAATATGTTACAATGCATGTATTTCATTTGGTCAGGTTATTTCTGACTAGTTTCCTGCATATGTAATACAAATGTCCTTTGTCTTCCAAAAATATGCCAAGTTCTGGCAAGAGACTATTAAATTTAGTTTTTGAAAAATTAAAACAAATACTCAAACACATGTTCATGTTTACTTGCTTAATAAGCTAAGATATCAATTTTAGTTTTATTCCTTCCATTTTAATTACCCATTTTATTACATCTAAATAGATAATTACTAGATGAACTGAACTCAAATTTGCACCTTGAAAAAAAGGAAAATGTTTTTGAATCGGGCTGATTCATGTATTTTTCTTGGCATTATGAAGGAAATTTGTCATTGCTTTCTTCCAGATTGTTTTGCAACTTCCCAGTCTAGCCTACACAACATATGTCAAGTATTTCTTGATAAAAAAACCTATTCTGCTAAAATTAGGTAAGTACATGACAATGTTTGTTTCAAACTCAGAATAAAACACCCCACCCCATGCTGGAAATTCTGCATGGCGAGGGGTTAGATAGAACAAACTCATTCATTTCTTCACTTCCCCACTGATATCATCCCAGTGTAGCCTGTCAATCTGGCTCAGATTTTACTGGCAATAGCCTACTCTCTAATAGAGGGGAAGGCAGACATAAGGAAGATTAGGAATGATAGGGCTGGTGGGATACACCACTACATTCCGCTAAATGAAAAGGCCACAAACATCAGCCTTGCCCTTTCCTCTCTGCCCAAAGCCATTGGCAATAAGATTCCTTCCCAACCACTTCTGCATGGAACACTGTAGCATTGTAGTCCATGCAGGCATCAAAACAGTTCTACTTTAGTTCAAGCAGAGCACTCAAAATTATCTTTTGTACTCAGATTTAAATTTACTATTGCTTTTGCTCCTCTAAAAAAGGTCATACGCAAACTACCTTCTTCCATTTTCTCTACATGTACCATATACAGTTCATATTCATCAACTTAAGCTTAATTTTCTACAACTCACTACAATCTGAATACATAACCAGCCCTTCTAAAAAGCACTGCATCTAGAGATATTTATGTAGCATTGTGCCTATGTTAGCTTATTTACAGATACTATCCAATCATTCTATCATCTAATGATCAATTTATAATCTATACTACACTATACTATACTATCCTTTAAGGATCAGCAACCACCCAAACTTATTCAAATGGCATCATAGTTTGTGACTGTGTTGCTTAGTGATGGCAATTCTGGTACCAATTTTTAAAACTAAGGAGTACAGGTAGTCCTCAACTTACAATAGAAATTAGTTTTCATTACTAAGCAACAAGGCCAAAAGCACAACCACGTTGCTTATTGATGGCAATCCCTGGAGTCCCAATTGCCATTGTTAACCAAATCCCATGGTCATTAGGTAAGGCAGCTTCCTATAACTGAAGTCAGTGAGGAAGTTGGCAGGACATTGCAAATCCCAAGTCAGCAGGCAGGTAAGTAGCTGCTGCTGGGTCGGGAAGGTAATGAGAGTCCACAAGAGGCACCTGAATAGTCAGCATGGTGTGAGCACAGAAAGGCTGGGGGTTTATGTGCAAGTGTGGGTGAAGGCTTTGGTGGACTGGTGCAATTAAAACCTAGTTTTGAATGTTAACAAAACAAAGGAGATCACTATTGATTTTAGAAAGAGTCGGCATAATCACATTCCACTTTGTATCAAGGCTGCAGCTGGGGAGGTAGTCAACAGTATTAAGTATCTGGGGGTGCAGATAACTAACAATCTGACTTGGGTCTCTTCATATTTTTAGTGAAGCGTGGAAACCAGCGTTTGAATTTCCTGCGTCAGATGAGGAGAGCACATCTTTCTCCTTCTGTCCTGGCCACTTTTTACAGACATGATTGACAGCGTTTTAACAAACTGCATCGTTTGGTTTGGTGGTAGAAATGCCTCAGATAGAAAGCCCATAGAGTGGTAAGGACGGCAGAGATTATAGGAAGCTCACTTCCTGTTATTCAGGATACTGCTTATAAGCACTATGTGCTTAAGAGAACTCGAAGCATTATTATGAGATCCCACACACCCACTTCATGGTTTTTGTTGCCCCTCTGGGAGGAGGCTCTAAAGTATTTATAGGACTACTAGATTCTGTAACAGCTTTGTTCCTTATGCCATCTATCTTGTAAATTCACAAATTTTTTTTCTGCCATGTATATGTATACATTTGAACTAGACCGTGATGCTGCTGTGTGCCATATATGTGTATGTGGATATATGCATAATGGTTATCCTTGGGAAAGCTGAATGTAATGAAATGTCATTTTAATGTATGCTGATTAGTATACATTTAATGTGACAGTAAAGTTCTATTTTATTCAATATATTATTTGCATACTATTGAAAGCCACTTTGATATGGGGGGGGGGGGGAAATCAGGAAATTTAATAGCCCATTAAAATGGAGCTGTTATTCCCACAGGTTTATGAGTTTGCATAGCTTTTCCTCTAGTTTCATGTTTCAACTGTGGTGCTAAGTATTTAGGAAGATTCCTTACTCATAAATCAGGATTTTTATGTTTTGTTTAGCATTTGTTTTTAATCAGCTAGAAAAGCTACAGAAAAGCCTTATGAGGAAGTAGGCACCACAACCCATTTTATACTTCTGGTCTAGGAAAAATAAAAAAAGGCTAGAACATTACCGCTTGCTTCATTTGATAGTACTTCTGAATTGCTATTTTAAAGTAAGGTAGACAGGATCACTCAAGACCCTTTTGCTGTAGATGCTATAGATTTCTGGCAACTAATATACATACTGAAATTTGGGGTAATTATTTTGGCATATTGGATATAACATTTGAACACACTTACCAAGTTTTCATTGACAATACCATCACTTGCAGCAAAGAATGCTAAGATGTGTGAAATGAAATACTTCTCTTCTGGTTTTAAGGACTCCCAGTGAAGAAGATCTTTAGAAAGATCCACCTAAATACACCAAACAGCTAGTGAGAATAGTCACAATACAAGAAATTACTTTAAAAACTTTTTTTTCTTTTCAAAAGATAGGATAATAATCTAAGTAGCACTCTTCCTTCCATGTTATCTCCTCCGAGATAAATCCAAGATTGATGGGCAGAGATAGTAATTAATTAAAAGGCATTCTAGTGAGCTTCCATGACCGAGTTCAGGACTATACCTATCTTTTGTAGTTCTAATCCAGCAATCTGATCAGACTGGCTCTTGACAATTACTCTCAAACTATGGCCCTTTGAGGGCCTGCGGACTTCAACTCCCAGAATTGCATGGCTGGCTCAGGAATTCTGGGAGTTGAAGTCCACAGGTCCTCAAAGAGCCATAGTTTGCCTACCCCTGCTCTACATCTATCTTGTTAGTGTTGCTCCTATCTCCACTCCACAGCCTCAAAGGAAAGAGAGAATAAAAGGCCTTCACCTCTTCAGCTGTCCAGAATGATGCCTCTGCTTTCTTGTACATTTGCCAGATGTCATGGTATTGAATAGGAAAAATGACAAAACGTTGAGGATTGTCCCTTAAGAGAGGCTCATCTTGCACATTGTTTGATGGAAGCGGCTTCGCTCCTTTAGGCACCTCCTGAAAAGTACAAGTGCAATATATTACCATGTTAGAAGCATTCCTATGAGAAAAAAACATATTCTCAATAGTTATAGATTAAGACAAATTCAGTAGTAAAACCACGCCAAATCTTGATTATTATTTTTTTAGAGAATAACAAAAGCCCAGCTTCTTAGATTCTACTTTACATCCTAAAAATGAATCATAAAAAAGACAGATGGGTTTTGTATACAGACAAAGAGGTCCAGAGAGGAAGAAGTTAGAACGCAAAAGGATCAAAGCACAAGAATGATTAAGGGCAGAGAATATGAACTAAAAAGAGAAAAATAAGAAAAAAGCTGACAAACACAAGAAAATGCCTTTTAAATCCTCTGTGGACCATTCAATTCCTGTCTATATACAAAACCTGAATGGATAAAAAAACCGTGTGTGTGTGTGTGTGTGTGTGTGTGTGTGTGTGTGTGTGTGTGTGTGTGTGTGTGGTGTGTGTGTGTATACAACATTAAATCTACCAGGCAAGTTAGAGTGATCAGGTCAAAAATTAAAATAGGAAGAGGCCCCAAGAAAAACTGCAATGGCAATGAATTGAGTCTTCTCCTTTGCTCAGCTGATTCAACTATCCCTCAAAGCATTCTAAATGTGTTGCTAAACCTAAGAAAATAAACTTTAATCCCTTAAGAAAGAAAGAAACCCAACTAGGGCCCGCTGAAAGGCCAATGGTCCACTCTGTTTCCCCCTTAACAGGAAAGGCCAATGCCTGTCTCTTTGCGTAATTGGGCATTTGGCGCCAAAGCTGCAGAGAAGACAACTGAGTCCCGCCCTCAGGCGGGAACGAGTGGAAGGTTAGGGTTTCCACACTTTCCACACACAAAGGACTATCTTTCATCCTCACAGCCTCCCGGTCCCCCTCCTGAACCCTTCGAGCGATTTCCCGCCTCCCCACTCCACCAAAATCGGCGAGACGAACCGCTCGCCTCTCACCACGAAGACTCACCACTTCGGCTCCCGGCTCCCGAAATATCTTCCGCGCCGTCTTGGTCGCCAGGACCCGGGTGGCGTTGAGCGAGGGGGGCTACGAAGGAGAAAAAAAGAGACGGGAAACGAGGTCAAGGTGGATTTCAAAGGCGGGAAAAGCCAGAAAGGAGTCCGGACTCCCTTTCGATAGAGCGCTTCCCCCCCCCCCCGCGCGAGCCCGCCGGCGCGGACTTCTAGGACTCTTCCCCGGCTGAGAAAGGGCCGAGCCTTCGGGAGGGATCGCTCGAGGTCAGCGGTAACTCGGTGCCCTTCGCATTTGAGGGGATTTCAGTTCCCGTCATTCCAGTTAAAAACCGCCAAAAAGCAAAGGACGGCGGGAGTTGTAGTTCGAGACATTTAAAAGGCTTCGCATAAACGACCCGAAGCAGGAATGTTGAATCCCTGGTGAATATATATCCCGAGAAATCGCTCCCACAAATAATTGGAAGCGAATCGAGCAAAATGCCTCGGCTGTCTAACAAAGGGCGTCTCCGGGTAGCCACATTAATTACCCAGATTATGGCCTCAGGAAAGCCGCCTTCTTTCTCCCAACCCGTTCCTCAGTTTGTGTTGCAAATATAATCTGCACCGTCTCCCGCTAGAGCTGTCTGAGTAAAGTTTCTCAAGAAAACTAAGACAACTTTTCTGGACCTCCGGATTCACTCTCTCTCCCCCCCCCCCACCGTACAAAGGGGTTCTTTTGCTTCCCTGCCCTAAAAAGTTCACCCTCCGGGAGATTAATCATGCCTGTCCCCTTTTAACCTCACCGTGTTCTCCTTGTCGTTCAAAGGCACCTTCTTCTTAGGCGAGAACTCGGGCTGCTGCTCATTCCGAAGGGAGAGAGGGTTGCGAGTAGAGAGCATCGTTCAGCTTGCGAGAGAGAACGAGGCAAAGAAACAGCCAACCGGAGAAAAGCGAGAGCCAGCCCGCTCGCCGCTTTATATGAGTTTCGAACTTGGCGCCAGAACACCGGATCGCCCAATCGCAAAGCGATTGAAAGCCCTCTTTGCGGCTCGCCATTGGCTGAGCGACGCACCCCATTGTGCCCCAAACGCGGGAATCTGAAGTAAAGGCCTGTCCCTTCTTCTGAGTGTGTATTGGATTAGCACCCGAAGCAACGCGAGATTGCTGAATGCGGGAAGGAGTAATAATAACCCAAATATGCTTTTTTTTTTAACTGCAACGACTCGGATGACTGAGAATCTCCATAAATGAAAGACAATAATGTTTTAATCATATTTTATTGGTTATAGGGGCGAATTCTTCAAAACCGTGTCAAGAAATGTCAACCTTCTCACAATGTTTATAATTGGGGGAAAAAGAGAACGACGTGACAATTCCCCCTCTATATGCACTAAGAATTTATTTAGTGAAAGAAAGGGAGTACTAAAGTAAAGTGACCAGATTTTTTTTTCTTCAAGCGGGACACCATTGACGGGGTGGGTTTCTCAATTTGAGTTTTGCCCTCTGCGCATGCGCAGAACGCTGCGCATGCGCAGAGGGCAAAACAGCAAATGTTGGCGTCCAGGTGAGGAGGGGGGGAGGCGGGAGGGCGCTTGGATGCCTGCAGCTCGCGACAGGTAAGCTGCCGGCTGCCTCCTTTCCCCGTCTCCCGCCTCCCCTTCGTTGCTTGCCAGCCCGGCCGAAGGGAAAGCGGGAGGCGAGGAAAGGCCTCCCGAAAGGAGGGGAGGCTTTGGGAGCCCGCCTCCCTTTCGGCCCGAAAGGGAGGCGGGCTCCCGAAGCCTCCCCTCCTTTCGGGAGGCCTTTCCTCGCCTCCCGCCTTCCCTTCGGCCGGGCTGGCTCGCCTCCCCTCCTTTCGGGAGGCCTTTCCTCGCCTCCCGCCTTCCCTTCGGCTGGGCTGGCAAGCAACGAACGGGAGGCGGGAGACGGGGAAAGGAGGCAGCCGGCAGCTTACCTGCTCCAAGCATCCAAGCGCCGCGGTCTCCCGGTCGTCCGCCCGGCCCCAGGGCAACGGCGGCAGCGAGGCGACGGGGGGAAGAAAGGGGAGGGGGACGAGGAAGGGCTGTTTGCGCCGCTCGTAAACTCAAAGCGGCGACGGCTCCTCGTCCCTCACCCCTCCCAACCGCAGCGGCGCCTCCGAGGGCGGGGCTAGGGATGGGGCGGGGGAAGGAGAGGAGGAGCAGCCTCCCTTCCCCCTCCCCCAGCTTCCAGCGCCCGCCCGCCGCCAACGCCGGCCCGAGCTGAGAGGCCTCCTGCCTTTCAGGCCGATTTTTTGAAAGAATGCCCTAGTTGGGCATTGTTTTAAAAAATCGGGACTTTTTAAGAGGGCGGGCGGGACGCGGGACAAATGGTGAAAAAGCGGGTCTGTCCCGCCAAAATCGGGACGTCTGGTCACCTTATACTAAAGTGTACTTTTCAAATGTAGTTTTTTCCAAGCACTGCAATTAAACCTATTGTCGGATAAATAGCGATAGGTTTGCTGCTAGATTTAGATTGGGTAAAGCTATTTTTGATAAACCATTGTAATACCTTAGTTCCCACTCCCAGCCCATTTTGCCAGTCCAGATAGATGCTATGATTGAGGCTGAGAGATCATGGAAAGTCAGGATTAATGCATCACCCTATCCTAAGTTTTACCAGAAAACATCCACAAGTATAATCAATGCCATAAAGGAAAGATTGGAGACAGGATGACAATTACTCAGTATTGTTGGATCCAAGCAATGGCTTCTTGAGTAAAAGGTATATTAGTATCTCCTATCAGACCCTCCATCAGATATCAATGCTTACTGCTTGGACCCAACCGTATGTCTTTTAGCAAGCCATGAGCAACCAGGAAGGACATTGTTCTAATATATAGGTGGCTGCCCTCATAGCCCTCAGGACCCTGTCCACTTTCTTTGAATCAAGAGATTCAATCCTTCCAAATAATCTAGCCCAGGGGTCAGCAACCCAGGGCTCTGGAGTCTCATCCCTTTGCTGTGGCTCCCTGTTGCTGTTCAGCTCCACAATTGATAGGGCTTTCGGTTAGGACAGGTAGAGGAAAAAGGATGCCGCGCTAGGAGGAGACTCTATGGTGGGGGAACCAACTTCCAGTCGGCAGAGGAAAAAGGATGCTGCTCTAGGAGGAGACTATGATGGGGGAACCGTGTTAGGTCTCTGTCCATAACGATTGGGTAGACAATATATGTTTAGCTTTTAACAGAGCGATGTCTGTTTAGCTGAGGTGTTGCAGACTGCCACAAGAGGGAGCTAGAGTTCACAGCTTATTTCTCTGGGAGTCCCTCTCTGTTTGTCTTTGTCTCTGCTACTCAGTGTTCTCTGCTACTCACTAGAGCAAGACATTGTGTATGTATGCTCTGCATTTCTCTCTGTGTTGTAGTTATGTATTATAGCTAAAATGTATTTGTAATTGATAGTATTTGGATTGTTATTATGACTGTTAAGTGTATGACTTTGGACTGTTTATAGGAAAATGCTATTTCTTAAAGTAAACTTTAACTCAAGTTAGTGTATCTGTGTGTGGCTGAGTACTTATTCACAACTGATCTCAATCTAAACGTTTCTGTATGCACAACCTTGGTAACACAAGGAATACTCTGCTAATACATTAATAAACCGGACTTCCGGTCGGCTCCAGAATTGAATGGGGGCTTCCAGTTAGGTCAGTGATGGCGAACCTTTTTTTCCTTGGGTGCCGAAATAGTGTGTGTGCGCGCTATCACATACACGTGCGTGCCCACACCCATAATTCAAAGCCCCCCACTCACCCCACCCCCCTGCGCATGCGTGTGTGACCCCCCCCACTCCCCCGTTTCATGACTTCCAGTGGGCCCGGTAGGCCCATTTTTCGCCCTCCCCAGGCTCCAGAGGCTTTCCTGGAGCTTGGGGAGGGCAAAAACGCTCCCCCCTGCCACCCCAGAGGTCCTCTGGAGACTGAAATCACCCTCCCAGAGCCTCTGCGCGAGCCAAAAATCAGCTGGCGGGCATGCACATGCACGCTGGAGCTGAGCTAGGGCAACGGCTCGCGTGCCGGCAGATATGGCTCCGCGTGCCACCTGTGGCACCCGTGCCATAGGTTCGCCATCACTGAGTTAGGTCCTTTGTGGCTCTTTGAGTGTTTAAGGTTGCTGACCCCTGATCTAGCCCGACCTGCTAGATTGCGTCTGTCAACTTCATAGGATTTGCACAGTTGGAATCCAGCCTGGATGAATCGGAACAACTTTATTCAACTTATGCCTTGAATAGTCCTCACCACGGCCCTACTGATACTTCTCTGGCCTCTCCCTACCCAAGAGGGACTGTGTCACCTGAAACATGGCTACCATTTGGCAATCTGTGAATGCAGTAGGAGTGGAAAAATAACTATGTTTTACCATTTTTTGTCACCAAGAGGTAATTCTTATCAAAGGCACTTACATGTGTTCAACCCTATTTGCCTTTCTTCTTCAGAGGTGGTCATTTCTTCTCCAATAATTCCTTTGAAAACCAGGGGTTCCCTGGGATTTATGCAAAGTCTTGGATGAGGCATCTTTGACAGACATGGAGAAGGCTTTGCCATAGGGTCCAGAAAAAGCACACTGTATTGTAATATTGCTTTCTACATGACACATACAATTTCTCTTCTTTGTCACTGCAATGATGTTTGCTGAAGCTATTGATTAAAACTAGTTTGGTCTTTTTTTTTATTCAAAAAAGTTTTATTAGTACAAACTTACATAAGTAGTAGCAAAATATTAAATATAAAGTACAAACATTTTTGTTTTTTTCTCCCCCCCCAAACCCACCCCCTTCCCTCCCCACCTCCCCCCCGGATAATACAGGGCATAATAATAAATTTAAATTGTTAATAAAAAGAGAAAGAAAAAAGGAAAAAAAGAACACTATTTTTAAAAAACTTCAACTCCAAATTATACACTGCTAATATATATTTGTATACAATAGTAAAGATACAAAAAAGAGAAAAAAAGAAAAAGAAAGAAAGAAAGAGAAAACTCTTTAACAATACAAACAAACAAACCTCCTACCTCCTCCCTTCAGTCCTCTATCTTATACAAGGTAAATGTTACATAAGTAATAACTAAATATAAAATACACAAATCTTAAACTAATATTATTGACATTAAAAATAACCTCTAAGATAAAACTTAACTAAATGTTACATAAGTGATCATCAAATATTAAATTTCATCATGATATTAATAAGATAATATTATTCTAGATTAATTCACTAACTTCAATAAACAAAAAAAAGAAAATGAAAGAAGAATAAACAAATCTTCAACAAACTATATATATCTAATATTATCAACATTAAAAATAACCTCAAAATTATATAAAACTTAACTAAATATTGCATAAGTAATCATTAGGTAGGGAAAAGATAAAATACAATCATATTAGTCTCTATCCGTCCAATATATTTCAACATCACATCGTTTTGTATCTTGATAGTTCATCTTTTAATAGTTCAATAAATTCAAATTTGTCGAGTCGTCTCCCGTCTAATCCCAAACCTCCATCTCCTTTTCCCCAGCTATCTGATTCAGGCACTCCTTTTGGATTTTTGAATCTATTTCCTTTTGATCCATCAAAGGTGGCTTCCCCTCCTCCTCCTCTTTTATTTTCATACATCCTTCCTCTGGAATCTTGGATATATCAGCCTTTAGAACATTGACATAAAATTCAGTAGCTTTTTTTATCGTATTGAGCCGGTATCTTTTTCCAGAAAATTTCACTGCTACTCCAACTGGCGCTTCCCATTTATATTGTAAATTTAATCTCTTAAATTCATCAATCAAAAAAGTATAGCTTTTTCTGGCTTTAAGCATTTTAGAGGGGATTTCTTTCCAAATCTTTAGTTCCTGACCATTCACCATAAGATTATTGTTAAAAGTTGCTTGTATAATTCTGTTCCGTAGAGCTCTTGTAGTAAAATATATGACAATATCCCTTGGTAAATGCTTTTGTTTAGCGTACCACGAATTGATTCTGTATATTTTGTCGATTTGTGTAGCCAATTCCGCTTTAGAAATTCCAGACACCTGATCCAATATGTCAACCATCCTGCCTTTTAAATTTTCATATAATCCTTCTTTCAAACCTCTAATCCTTATAGCAACTTCCATGGATCTGAACTGAGTCATTAAGACCTCTTTTTCAAAATTTGCAATGTCATTTTGGATTTTATCTATGTAATTCACCGAAGTTGCCAAAGCTTGTTTATTTGTTTCAATACGTTCTGCCAAAACTTCAATATTTGTTGCTAAGCCTTTGCAAACCTCTAACACATCAAATCTTAGTTGTTGATTCATATTCTTCAAAGCAGCCTGCATTTTTTTGTCTATCTCACTTATTTTCTGGTTAAATTCCAAAGTAAATTCATGTTTCATAATCTTTAAATTATTTAATAAATTTTCAGGTGTCAAAAGCTGTGGAGGTGTTAGCTCAGTGTTAAGTTGCATTTTAGAAATATATCCAGATGAATAGTCATTTCTTTTAGTCAAAACAATCTTTCCAAACTTTGAAGCCATTGGTGTTTCAAAAGAGTACAAAAAAGAAAGAAAGCCAGATGCCTGATTAAAGTTCTTTCCAGTTTAAAAATCAGATAGTCTTTTATTATTGGAAATATTTCTATTATAACTTTAATCCAGAGTTAGGAGACAGAGAGAGAAAAAACCATTTTTCCAAGTTAAAAGTTTCCATAAGAGAGAGAGAGGAAAAAAAAAAAAGCCTCTGGGAAAACGAAAGTCACTTTCACTTCTCAATCGCCATATTGTTACTCTGTTTCCTTTGTTCCCTTGCCGAAGTGAAAGCTTGCCCAGGAGTTGAAAAAAAAAAGGAAAAAAGAGGTTTCAGTACTTGCCCATCTCACGCCTGTTTCTCTCTGTCTGCTTCAAAACCAGTTTGGTCTTGTTGTTAAGGCACCAGGCTAGAAAATGGGAGACCGTGAGTTCAAGTCCCACCTTAGCTATGAAAGCCAACTGGGTGATTTTGGGCCAGTCACTCACTCACTCTCAGTCCCACCCACCTAAAAGGGTTGTTGTTGTGGAAAAAATAGGAGGAGGAAGATGTGTTGGATATGTTTCACTGCCTTGGGTTTATTTGTAAAAATAACAAAGGCAGAATACAAATAAAAATTAGGATGGGGAAATGGTATTGTAACCTCTGGTCTGATATGCAGTGACACAAAATCACAAAAGGTGGCAGTAAAAGACTGTTAAACATGCAATTTTTCATCCATTGCAATTATTCACTCTCTTCAACTAAAATTACATAATGGGTGATTAAGTAGAAATGTTTAATTGCCTCTCTGTCTTTTTGTTTTTCAGAAGCCAAAAACTTTCTCTTTGGCAATTGTAATGGAAAAGAAGCAGATAAGTTACTTTGTAAAAACTTCCTTTCTTAGGCCATTATCTTTTGGAATTATGCAGTTGGGAAGGTATTTATTTGTAACACCACCCAGCCCTTCTGACAGCCTGTCCTTTGAGAAGATCAATTGTCACAATGATGGCTAGATGACCAGAGAAATTGCTACTTCAGAAATGATTGTAGAACCTGGAATGAACATGCCTTTATTTGAATCCTGATGCCAAAGTCTAGCACAGTATATGCCTACATATTTGGAATTGACTATCATTAAGTTCAGTGAGAATTTTGAATAAACATTGATAGGAATGTAGTGCAAGAGCCAACCAGATTTCTACACTGAAAAGTGATTTCTTCTCCTGTCTACCATCTAGACCAGTGATGGCGAACCTATGGCACGGGTGCCACAGGTAGCACGCAGAACCATATCTGAGGGAACACGAGGCTTTGCCCTATGTCAACTCCAGTGCGCTGGCCAGCTGATTTTCAGCCTTTTGGAGGGTGGGGGGGGAGGCCGTTTTCACCCGTTGGGCTGTTTTTCACCCTCCCCAGGCTTCAGGAAAGCCTCTGGATGGCATAAAACGGCCCAACAGGCCAACTGGAAGTTTGGAAACGTGGGGGGCAGTGCGGGGGGGGGGGTTGTGTGCTCATGCACGAGGGGAGGCCATTGCATTATGGGTGTGGGCACGCACCATCGCACGTGTGTGTGCACTTTTGGCACCCGAGCAAAAAAAGGTTCGCCATCACTGATCTAGACTTTTTTGACTTTCTTATCGACAGTTGGCTTGTTCTGTGGCAGGTGTCTGTCTGTTTGAATTATATAGTCCCAGAACACTATAGTTTCTTCATTTTTAATGTCTTTATTTTATGGTCGCACCAGTTTTTACATGCAGGCAAATGGTATTTCTTGAAGATCTTGCAATGCACCCATGTTGCTACTTTGTCATGCCATTGTTTGTAGTCAGTTTATGCAATCTTCTTTAGTTAGGCTGTTTACTGTTAGCTTGTTTGGCAGTTCTTTGATTGGGGTACTGCTTAGTTCTTAATTGTTGGTGTGATGTTAATCTTGATGTTAATCTATGCTCATCTGAGAGCAGATCGCTGGTGGGGAGCTGTTTTGGTCTTTTTCTCCCCTTTTTTTGGCTTCTTGATTGAGTTTTTTTGGTTTCTTGAATATAGATTTCCCCCCCAGAATTGGAAGTCTCAGTAAAACAAAAGCTGGAAAAAAATCAGAGAATTTTTTTTCTTAATTTCTTTTGGGGGGGGCAGATTCCTATGGAAGTACTCCATGAAACAACAGCCTCTCAATATGATTATTTCACATTGGTCCAATAGAAATGGCATCTCATCTTTGTCTATTTCGGTTAAACATTTTTGAATAGATATACCTGTCAGAAAAGGTCTTCTACTTCTGCCTCCATTTCATTCAGCTGGCATTGCCTCTGCCTCTCCGTGGCATCATTGGTCAACTCCGCAAGAACTGGCAAAAAAATTTCAGAATAACTAGTACTCGTAAAATTAAACTTAACATAAAATCAATCATTTTCATTTTTAAAATGAAAATAATTAAAATGTATAGTTAAAATAATACTCACTTTCTTCAGTTTATTGGACCATGATCTTCATTTCATTGGTTTGCTTCACAATGCTTGCCATATTGCTGGCAAGTGTTTGATTTTCCTCTTCCAGCTAAGATACAGAAATTATAAGAAATTCTCTCTCTCTCTCTCTCTCTCTCTCTCTCTCTCTCTCTCTCTCTCTCTCTCTCTCTCTCTCTCTCTCCCTCCCTCCCTCCCTCCCTCCCTCCCTCCCTCCCTCCCTCTCTCTCTCTCTCTCTCTCTCTCTCTCTGTTCTTTGCCTCTCTCTATATGTCCAGAGACAGATCTGCCAAAAGAAGACATTTTGAACACCTGAGGGCAAACCAACTGGAGGAGGCAAATTTACTAAGTAAATCATAATGTGATATTGTCTCAAGATTCGTGCAATTAAATAAAAAAAATACGAGACCCAGAAAGCTGTTCTGTCTTCCCTTAATCCTTCTCTAAGCTACACATACCCAACTTATATAAGGCTTCTTCAAAGAACTTTGTCAGAGACAGATAATGATGGAGAGAGCTTTATTTTTGGCTGGAGTCATATCCAGTTGAAATGCACTTTGGCTGCATTCTGACCATTTATTCTAAAGCACTTTGCAGTAGTTCTGGCAAAAGTCTTGGACTATAATGCCTCATTTTGAAAAGCAAGTTAACTACATCAATCTATTATTAAACACTGTAACATTTTATATTCTAATTTTCAATGGAATTTATACATTTATTCTCCAAACAAAATATTAATAGCAATAGCACTTTACTTATATACCGCTTCATAGTGCTTTACAGCACTCTCTAAGCGGTTTACAGAGTTCAGCATATTGCCCCCAACAATCTGGGTCCTCATTTTACCCACCTCGGAAGGATGGAAGGCTGAGTCAACCTTGAGCCTGGTGAGATTTGAACAGCTGAACTAGCAATCAGCTGAAGGTCGCAATGCTGCTTTTAACCACTGCGCTATCTCAGGCCCCTAATAGTTGTAGTTAGGATAAAGAATGGTGATTTTAGATTTATTTCTTTATTGAATTTATATTGCCGCCTATTCCGCCCATGGTGACTTTAGATCTTAAATTGTTAGTAGCAACATTAAACAGGCTGATTAGAAATGAAGCTGCTGGGAATTATTTATTTATTTATTTATTTATTTATTTATTTATTTATTTATTTATTTATTTATTTATTTATTTATTTATTTATTTATTTATTTATTTATTTATTTATTTATTTATTTATTTTGGTATTCTTATATGCCGCCCAACTCCCGGAGGACTCAGGGCGGCGTACAACAGAGAAAAAATACAAGAATAACCAATTAAATATTAATTAAAAGCAAATACAAAATTTAAAAACACAGTATAAAAACAACAGCATCCATTCAACAACCATACATACTTGGGGGGTGAGCTCGAGTGGATTAAGCTCTACCCCCCGCCTGCAGGAAAAGCCATGTCTTAACGGCTTTTCGGAAGCTGATTTTGCTGTCCTTCCCTTTTTTGTAAAAAACAGTAAGAGAGAAAAATTTAATCCTCTAGTCTAGATAGATTTTTAAAAACAATATTAATCTTGCATATAATCTATATAATTCTTCTAAGAAACTTTAATATATCAAAACTGTGATCTGGAAGGAAATATATTAAATTTTTATTTGAATTCTAAATATATATAAATTTCTGGAAATATTGCTGCTTGGAAATAATCATAGCATGTCAACAAAAACCACTTGGATGTACATTAGTGAAAAAGATTAATGTTTACCTGCTCTGCCTCTGTAGCTAGCAGTGCATAATAGAGTATTTTCTATAAAGTTAAATCAGGCTGATATAGGAGCTAAAACTGAATTTGCTTGGGATTTTATTTATTTCTTTGTTCATTTATGCATAGAGCATGTCTGTGTTGCAGTCGGTATAAATCAACTGGTTCATCCTCATGTTGCTCTAACAATAGCATGAAGGTCCTCATTAACCATTGTTAAGTAACAATCCTATGACATCCCCTGACTTTTGTCTCTAGCCAGCTGCAGGGACAGCTGAAGCTTCTATCCATCTTTCCTCTGATATGTTTCTGGGCTGATTATCATAGAAGATATTGCTACATATACTGTTCTGGTTCCACAGTTGTTTGTAGTGACATTAAATTGAGAGATTTGGGGGGGAGACAAACAACATTGGATCCAATGTCAGCTTCTTCATTTAGAGAGCCTAACAGTCCCCAAATACTAGGTCGGGACTTTTACACCTGCCTGGAACCTCCCAGGGAAATGCAATTGATTATCATCAGTATATTCGTGACACTGAACCTTCTCCAGTGCTACCAAAAAAGGGTCAAGGAATAGTGTAATGACAATATTCACTAATTATTGTCTTGTTGGGTGCTTCATTCTATGGCACTGAACCAGCACTAACGGAGATCAGTCTGAATGCTTTCCCTCAAAAGACGTCAGAGAAGTCTGTCATGCCCAACTGCAAGTGGCCATGCACAGAATTTTCCAGGCCTCACAAATATAATCCTTAGGCACCTGCTAGTTGTCGTTATCACAGGCAAGAGATGGCGGTGTCCATTGAGGGAGATGCTGCTAGCATTCCCAGGTTCTCAACTTCACCTCAAGTTTCTGCCATTCTTCTACTCTTCAATATTGGCCTTTGGTATCTTGCCTTTATTATTTCTACAAATAACTCAAGGAGGCAAACATCTTCTAGGACAGTGATGGCGAACCTTTTTTGGTTCGCGTGCCAAAAGGGGGGGGAATGTGGGGGATCACGTGTGTGCGTGCCCACACTCATAATTCCATGCACCCCCGCACATGCACGCATGACCCCCCTGCTCCCAGCATGCAATTGCACGCCCATTTTTCGCTCTCCCCAGGCTCCAGAGCTTTTCTAGGAGCCTGGGGAGGGCGAAAACGGCCTTCCCCACCCCCTCTGGAGGCTGGAAATAGCCTGTTTCCCGACTCCCAGTGGGCCCAGAAGGCCCGAAAATCAGCTGGCTGGTGCACACATGCACGCCGGACCTGAGCTCGCGTGCCCACCGATATGGCTCCGCGTGCCACTTGTGGCACCCGTGCCATAGGTTCGCCATCACGGTTCTAGGACATCTTCCTCTTCGTATTTTCCCCACAACAATGAGAGAGTGACTGGCTCAAAGTCAGCCACCTAACTTTCATGACTAAGACGGGACTAGAATTCATGCTCTCCTGCTTTCTAGCCTGGTGCCTTAACCACTAGACCAGTGGTTCCCAACCTGGGGGTCGGGACCCCTTTGGGGGTCGAATGACCATTTCCCAGGGGTCGCCCTGGCATCCTCAGCTTCCCCCACACACACACTGCCACAAGCCTGGCCATATCGACTCAACTCACCCGAGCCCTCCGATTGGTCGGGAGAGGTGCCATTCGGTGAGAGGCGTTTGTGACGCCTGGCGGCCGAGCTTTGGCAGCATCAGCTAAGGGGCCAGCTTTGCTCTCAATTCTGGAAGTTAAAGTCCAGGCACCTTAAAAGTTGCTGAGATTGAGAAATATTGCTGTACACTTGTTGGTTATCAAGTCTAAATACAGAAGTAGACTTGTTGTGGAAGATGATATTCCTTGTGCTCTTGCAAAGACTGGCTCGAGAATTTCTGATCTGGCATAATTACATATTGTTTTTGTGATTAATCGCTATGCTTTAATTATGTTCAATTTGTAAC
Source organism: Diadophis punctatus similis (assembly GCA_023053685.1). NCBI lineage: Eukaryota > Metazoa > Chordata > Lepidosauria > Squamata > Dipsadidae > Diadophis > Diadophis punctatus. The sequence goes on along the minus strand of JALIGW010000001.1, from coordinate 143,555,219 downwards.
AATGAAAATACATCCTGCATATTAGATATTTACATTACGATTCATAACAGTAGCAAAATTACAGTTATGAAGTAGCAACGAAAATAATTTTATGGTTGGGGGTCACCACAACATGAGGAACTATATTAAGGGGTCGCGGCATTAGAAAGGTTGGGAACCACTGCACTAGACTAATGTCTATTAGCTGGTTTATTTAGCTGGTAGTTCATACCCCTCAATAAATGTAAGCAATAGGTGTAGGATACATTAGGGATCCTAATTGGAAAATTGCAGGACATCAGCATTGACACGGAATGCATTTTATAGGCTCCATGACAACCGGAGAGTTGTCTCAGTATGTTGGCAGACCAATACATTTTGGAGGATGTATATTTGAGCTAGTGAATAGGAGCTTAAAGATCCAGAATTGGAGATGTTGAATTTTATGGATTTATTTATTAAACCCATTGGTCTGCAGCTGCATTCAAAAGCAACTCTTGGAAATTTTCATTTTGTAGAACTGTCCAACTCGGCAGGTTTACAGATGTGGGTTGCACAGGAAATGTTTTTAAAAGGATCAAGATGCCTTCAAATCAAGCTTGACATCTGATGTTTGCATCCTTTTCTTGTCAGTGTTAGAGACACTTGCTATTTATTGTCTTTCTCCCTTCCCATTGAATTCAGAGTTTCCCATCCTAATCTCCTTACTTAGTTATCAGCATTGGCAAGGTCAGCTAGGTATTGATACATCCCAATGTAGCATTTTAAAGACCACAATAATCGGGGCTAGACATTATTCACAATTTCCACAGGAAATGCACTGTTAAATTCATTCTTGGAGAAAATGTGTACAATATTGCCCTCATGGATGTTTATTCAAAAATAAAACAGAGTGCACTTGCATCCATGTTTATTTCCAAGGAAAGTGACTGATTAGCCTTAGGAAAACTGGCATAAGAAAACTGTCATAGACAGGGGCTCTACCTCCATGCCTGCTACTATGGTACTGAGGCTTTGTGCCATCACAGCAGAAGATTGTTAGGCTCTTGTATAGTAGTGAGTGCCCAGTAATGTGACTGATTATTAATATAGCCTCCTGAATGGATCTCAAATCCACTTGTTTATACCTGAGCCATATTCCGATGTCCCAAGTCTACGTACTGGATTCTGATATGTCTGTGGTTTTCAAACGGAGCCTCCAGCCTTGAAATACATTACATTTTCCTGAAAGGGAGTGTGGAAGCTCCCATCTTTCTAGCCTAATAGAGCCCGAATAACCCCAGGATAGCCTAAGCCAGGGGTGGGCAAACTACAGCTCTTTGAGGACCTGTGGACTTCAACTCCCAGAATTCCTGAGCCAGCCCTCAGGAATTCTGGGTGTTGAAGTCCACAGGTCTTCAAAGAGCTGTAGCTGACAAAAAGTGCCAAATGCAAATAATACCACTTGGATCTTTCAAAATAAGGACCAGATCCAGCATGATTCCCAAACGAAAATTATAATCCCTCAGGGAGGAAGGCGAGCCCGGCCCAAACATCTTATCCTGCCCGCTTGCTCAGAATCTTGCTCAGAATCTAAGGGGCGTGCATAAGTGCACCAGCGTGCCTACCGTCCCTGTCCTAATGTTCCCGCTTATCAGTACCCATCTTATGTATATAAACAATGTTATATCTATGTATATTACCAACATGTACTTGACAAAAATAAATAAAAATAAATAAATAAATCTTTGACTTTTCACCGAGAGCCTTCCTTTCGTTTCCAATTACCCTTCAGTCGGTCGGCCGGCCCCCGGTTGCCACCTCCACTTGCCAGTGCGCACGCGCAAACCTTCCCAAGCCGTAGCAATCCTTCGGTGCCTCTGTCGTCAGAGGCAAGATGGTGGCGTCCAGCGAGCGAAATGGTGCTGGCATTCCCGGGCTCTCAACTTAACCCCGTTTCTGCCACCGTTTACCCGACGCCTCGGTGATTTATTCACCTTTCTCCTCCTCTCGGATGTTGCCCTTCGGTCGCGGCTTGCACCGCTTCGCGGTACCGGTGGTCATCAGGTCGCGGTTGCACCGTGCGCGGAGCAGCGGGACCTCGGCTGAAGAGTCGGGCACTTCAAAATATGACGTCATTGTCATCGGTGGGGGCCATGCTGGCGTGGAGGCCGCCGCCGCGGCTGCCCGGGTGGGAGCCCAGACTTTGCTCCTCACGCACAAAATTGACTCTATAGGTAAAGCCTCCCCTTTAAGCAGCATGAGCGTGTGGACATGGCCTGAATGTATTTGAACATAAGCTACTCAACCACATTAGACTTGCAAAAAGAGATAGTGTCTATGGAGATTCTCAGTCCTCCAGGTCACGGGTTCTCCCAAAGGTGCTTTTTCAAGAGGCAACTGGACTTTCTGGTTTTTCTTTTGAAGACGTTTGGCTTCTCAGCCAAGAAGAAGCTATAATTATAAATACTATAATTATTTTTGTTTCTGCATAATTTAAGGATATTTTGGTCAATTTGAACCAAACCTCCAGGGAAGCTGTCAATACTTTGAAAAAACAACAAAAATAGCTTGGATGAGAAGCCAAACATCTTCAAAAGAAAAACCAGAAAGTCATTGAAAAAGCACCTTTGCGACTCTAGGGTGCTTATCCCTGTTATCCCATCCATTATAGCTAGTTGGATTTGTTGTATTGGGCATAGCCAAGTATGGTAATTGGATTAATTGTGTAAATTATGGTCCAGTTAAACAATTTAAGCATGAGAAGCATGCTATGTGACTATACCAGTGATGGCGAACCTTTTCGGCATGGAGTGCTGAAAAGGGAGCGTGCGCGCGGGTGGGAGGCACCGAGTGCCGAAAAGGGAGCACTTCGCTCTTGTCTGGGCCGCAACCAGGAATAGGGGTTGCCCAGGGGGCATGCGCGGGCCAAAAATGTACTTCTGGTTTCTGGTGTGCGCATGTGTGCCGTCCGGCAAGACTTTTGGTTACTGCTCATGCTCATGCCGGAAAACAGAAGACCAGCTCTTCCGGTTTCCGGAACTGCCGCACGCACAAAGGCCAGCTGATCGTCGCATGCACGCCAGAAACCCGGAAGAGGAACGGGCGATGCCGCGCGTGCCAGGCAACATGGCTCCGCGTGCCCCTTTGGGCACTTGTGCCATAGGTTCACCATCATGCAACTATACCTATGTTTTACTTTCAAACTTCTTTCCAACAGTGTTTGCTAAATATTTTTTCTTACATTTTAAATGTAGACTATTCTGCCATTCTTCCAATTGCCCAATAATGTAGAATGTTGTAATAAATGTTACAACGTGGTTTCCATAACACAACTGTAGGTGTATGGAATTACTAACCTTTTTTGCTGTATTCTAGCCATACTTTGTTAATAAATATATTGTTACTCATGTCCTAGTACTAAATTGTAAGGAAGTTGGTATTTCCAACCTATAGGAATGGTTTTTCTTGCCTGTCAGCCTTTACACCCATTTGTGTGTGTGTGTGTGTGTGTGTGTGTGTGTGTGTGTGTGTGTGTGTGTGTGTGTGTGTGTGTCTTTATATATACCTCTATATAAAAATTGAACCTTGTATTTGGTGCAGGACAAATGTCATGCAACCCTTCCTTTGGTGGAATTGGGAAAGGACATCTCATAAGAGAAGTGGATGCACTGGATGGGCTCTGTGGTCGAATCTGCGATCAGTCTGGAGTGCATTACAAAGTGCTAAACAAAAGAAAAGGACCAGCAGTCTGGGGTTACAGGGCACAGATTGACCGAAAGCTCTACAAAGAGAACATGCAGGTGAGATGGGAAAGAGCAAAGTGGAAAAATAGGTTACCTTAGACTACCGTTTTATTTCCGGAAAGAAAGTCTAATATCCAATTGGATTTACTAGATGTCAAATGAAATAAGGAATTGCTAAATGTATAAATAAAAGATACATGAGTTCATTGTGGATTTCAAGTATAAAAAAGAGTGCTTTCTTATATCATTAATTCTGAGACATTTTTGAAAATGCTCATTAATCTCATTTATTAATTTTAAAAATGTACCCGTTGCCTCTTACAAGATACTGAAGGAATACATAAGGCTTCAGATGCAAAGGCTTTAATGTGAGAAATCCATGTTGTAATGCATAGGGAAAAGGCTTCTTCATTTTTTTAAAAAAACTTGTGCCTTATAAAACTTATACCTCAATCTGGAAATTGGGAAGATTTTTACCAATTTCCCCTCTCCTTTTGCAGCCCTAAGAACTTTCTCCTCCACTATTCCATATGGTTCCTTTTTTTTTTCTAGATAAATTTGGAGGGCACAAGGGATTTCTAAGGGTGAAGCAGCAATCTCTGTGCTATCAACAGAATTGCTCCATTGGTTTAGAAGACCACCTTTAATTCATAGGTGTGGTTTATTTTGTTTTTTTTCTCATTAACCACGCATATGAGAAGACCTAGAAGAGAAAATAACATCATCATATTATATGGTCCTCAAATGTTAATCTTTATGAAACCAAAACAGCATAACCAAAATAGATCTCCCAATACTTGGAAAGTTAAAAGCTTGAAAAGATCTCCTTTTGGAAAAACAAAAACAAAATCCAGGGCTGATTGTGCTTATAAGGGATGCTGATTGATTCTCAAGGGGAAAAAATAGAAGGGGGGGTCTTTTGTTCAAGCCTTCACTTGTAGAGCCTAAATTTTCTTTATAATTTATCAGTACTCCACTGTACAAATCCTTTAGCAGAGCACTTTGCAAAGTGAACAATGCATCTGTCTAAACCTATTGCTTAAGATGCCAAGGCTCATGTATCTCCCAGACACTTGATGTGACTGCTGGGAATTTGCTTCTCAATCTTCTGAGTGTGCATATACATCAGTGGCGGGTTCCTACCAGTGTGGTCCACTCTATAGCACCGGTAGCGGCCCGCTGGTGAAGTCAGAGTACCGGTGCGGTCGGTTGCCGGTGCCTGGGCACCGCCATTTTTTAAAAAAAAATTTTTTAATTTTTTTAATTTTCTTCTGCGCATGCCCAGAAGCCGAGCTTCCGGCACTGCACATGCGCTGCCTTCCTACCCCACAGTGAATCCAAGCAGGGGAGGATGGCTGAGGGAGCGTGTGAGATGCTGAAAGAACGGGCAGCAGAAGCTATCTCCATTCCCCTCCCTTCAGCAGTCTGAGAAGCCACGAACGTGCGGTGATGAGCCTAGGCATTTTCGCACGTTCAAGGCTTCTCGAGTTGCTGAGGGGAGGGGGAACTGGCGGCAGGAGCCTAGGATCATCGAATGGGGAGAAGCATTCATGCCGGATGGAGCCTCCTAGAAGAACTGCTGCCGTGGTCTTGCTGCTCCGGCTGCGGGGGGCTGCGTTGCGGGTGGGCAATCCCCCCCCCCGCTTCTCTGGCCGCTGCCAAGCTCCCGAGGCCCACGCCCACCCGGTCGCATGGCTGGCAAGCCACACCCACAAAATAAGCCACGCCCACAGAGGTAGTAAAAAAATTAGGAGCCCGCCCCTGATGTACATGCACAAAAAAACAGCTCTGCCACAATTGCCACCAAAGCAGAGTGAACAATGCCGCTTCCAGCTGCAAGTGCGGAAGGAAACTTTTCTTGTTTCATGAAATATCCTTTTGGATATTGCTTTCTTAAATGTTGCTGGTTAAGTGTAAATAGTGAAATTGTAAATCTTTAGGAAAGTGCAATAAACCAACTAACAAAATCTAATACATTTTGCTTAATCCGTTGGTTTACATTTTAATAAAGTCACGTGGAAAATTCCTCAGTGCAATAGAGGTATCCTCAACAACAACAAAATAGGATTTACCATATTTTTCAGAGTATAAGACGCACCTTTCCCCCCCCAAAAAAGAGGGTGAAAATCTGGGTGTGTCTTACACTCTGAACCCGCCCAGCCTCTCAAACGGAGGTTTCAGAGGCTGAAAAAAGCCTCTCAAACGGAGCTTCAGAAAAAAGCCTCTGAAATGGAGGTTTCAGAGGCAGAAAAAAAAGCAAGGCGCAGAGCTCACAACCAATGAACCTGTTGCTAAAATTCATCTCTGGGAACAGCTGATTGGGGGTATTCCTGGAGGCCCATCCACCCGCCAATCAGCTTTTTTCTTATTTTCCTCCCCAAAAACTAAGGTGCATCTTATACTCCGGTGTGTCTTATAGTCCAAAAAATACGGTATTTATCAGTAGCAAAGTAGATTTGGAATCTGCATTTTTACCCAATGGCTTGCACGTAAAGTGATATCGAGATGGAAGAAAGGTTCTGTGCTAGTACTTGTAAGGTTTTTGTTTGCTTTTCATTCCATAGGAGGTCTTGATCAAGCGAGGGTGTTCAATTCTTTTTCCTTCCCCAGTAGAAAGAAATTCTGCAAACCCCACTCCTGACCACTTGTGAAGCATCAGTGGAAGATCTGCTGCTGACTGTACCAGAGCCAAATCATCCTGGCAAATCCTCCGTCAGTGGAGTCATTCTGGGTTAGTATTGGAAGAAAGCGCTGCTTCCTGAATCAAGGATTCCATCCATCTGCACTGAGAATCATTGCTGTGGAAATCTATTTCCAGGGACTGGAGAAGCCTAGTTGCTGCCAGTGATAATTGGTGCATAAGGTTCTCATGACTAGGACTTCTTCTCCCCACCCCCCCACCCCCGGCAAGGTTATTTTTTCAGGTGCTGCTTTGTAAAGTAATCTATAAGAAAATCTTGTCTCCTTTCATTTGCATCAGAACATGGTGGCAGGTGGAATTTGGTTTAGAAATTAGCTCAGTTAACCGTAGAAAGTAGTTTTGCTTATTTCTCAGTCAATGTAATGAGAGTGAAAAAAACTTTTAAGATATCTTAAAACTTTTGGCCCAATGGCCCTTTGGTTCTCCACACCTTGACTCCGATTTCTGCTTCTCAGAGTAGCCGTTTGATAGTTATTTCTGTCACCACTTAATCTGCAAGGGAGGACCTCATCTGGTTTAACTTCTAGGCAGTTTCTAGGCTAAAATGAAAAACAATAGGTGTAGTGCCACCTTCTGGCTGTATAGCATTGAGCGGTGAGACTAAGGGATGTGGCCGTTTTCCTGCCCGGAAATGAATTAGTGTTGAAGGGTATAAAGATAAAAACAGTTTCATTAATAGATTGGAAAACTCTCTTGTATTTTAAATAGTAGAATGCAGGTGATCAATGAATGGAACAAAGGGAAAAGAATCCCACAAAACATATGAAAGTAAATATAGGGATTCTGGCAAGTCACATACTGACAAGTTCAATTCTGGCCATTGAACTTTTACCAATAAGGATAAGCTGCTTTTGTTGTTGTCCCAAAGGTGCTTTTTCAAAAGGCAAATGGCCTTTCTGGTTTATCTCTGAGGATGTTTTGCTTCTCAGCCAAGAAGCTTTTTCAGCTCTTCTTCAGTTGTTTTTGCTGTTGTTGTTGTTTCTACGTATTGAGACAGCTTCCCTGGAGATTTGGTTCAAATTGACAGAAATATTCTTAAATTATGCAGAGACAAAAATAATTATAGTACACAAAAAATAAAGTTCAGTTCTAACAAGACATATTTTCTGTTCCAGCCTTGAATCGTATTTCCTTTTTTGATTTGCAAACAGTCCTCGCTTAACGCCCACACTTGGGACTGGCAACTCTGCCATTAAGTAGCAGGGTCATTAAACAAGAAATCATACAACTGCAATGGACTTAATACCCATGGTCTAAAGTGAATCGGCTGCAGTTGTTAAGTGAGACATCATGTGACCATGCCACCTTACGATTTTACTGCTAGGTGCTTTGTTGGTTCTGCTTATCAGAACCTGGCAGTGAGATGTGCAAATGACCATGTGACTGCAAGACACTCAAAGATCACACATGCCCATCAGATGCAGAGCCCCTGAATGTTGATCATGTGACTGGAGGGACCAGTGACAGTTTAAGTGCAATGAATGATCTGTCAAAGTTACTTTTTTAGCACTTTGCTAAGTGGAGTTAAGCGATGAATACCTGTTCTTGTTACCTAGAAGTTCCACATCTATCAGAGACTGTTGGAGAATGCTTATAGATCCCTGTGTCTCCTAGGAACGCTTGCTTTCTTCTACCTTTTCTTCTGAAATTCTGCCTACAGTCTCCCAAAAGAGCAGAGCGACCGCCTCATGGAGGAGTTGGGGTGAATCTGCCTTTTGCTGGTGTGCAGAAGCCTGTATGGACATGGGCTGTGTCTGAGCTTGTCTGAATAGAGAGAGTGGCAACAGAGCTGCAGTGGCGAGGGAGGGAGAGAGGGAGGGGGGGAGAGAGAGAGAGAGAGAGAGAGAGAGAGAGAGAATAGAAATAAAAGAAATAGAAGAAATAGAAATAATAGAAATATGTCAACCTCTTTCTAGGTTGACCTTAAAAAATTTTTGCAAGGGTTTTTGGCTCAGGATAGTAAATTGTTTTAATTTGTTCTTTGTGATTTAGTTCAATGTGTGACTCTTTGATATCCATAATCAGACTAAATGCATGTTTTATTTTCAAATAGAGCAGAATTTATGCATACACCTTTGTTGTAGATGAGATCATATAAGTGTAAGATAAGTGTAAGTTTAAACATTAACATTGTATGGTTTGGAGTGGCATTCCCTAAATCAATATCCTTCAGATATCTTACAACTGTAACTCCCAAAATTCTCAGCTATGCCTGGAAGATACCAGATTGAAGCTGCGTTAGGATTTTAAACAATTTTAATGTGATTTCTTTTCTTTTCTAAATTGTAGCTATCTGTATTGATCTAAATCTGCTCGCCTGGAAAACAGTAGATGCTTACAATTTTCTACTATCAGAAATTAGTATGATACATGGTCTGTTTCATTTTCTTTTTCCATCCTCAGAAGATGGAACAAAAATCCATTCTGGGAGTGTCATTCTGACTACAGGGACATTTCTGAGAGGGATGGTTCTAATCGGATTGGAAATGCATCCTGCGGGACGAATGGGAGACCAGCCCTCCGTTGGCCTGGCTCAGACGCTGGAGAAGATTGGATTTACCATGGGAAGACTCAAGACCGGAACTCCTCCACGGTTGCTGAGAGACTCCATTGATTTCACTCATCTTCAGAAACAGGAGGCAGATAACCCTCCTGTGCCATTCAGTTTCCTCAGTGAAGCTGTGTGGATTAAGGTGGGCCAGAAAATGCAGGGAAGTGCATGTGTATCCATATAGTCCTGGTCTTTTCCAGCACACGAAAAGACATGGCTGTTTTCATATGGAAGGGGTCTGAATGGCTAGGGCCGTGATGGTGAACCTATGGCATGCATGCCGGAGGTGGCATGCAGAGCCCTCTCTGTGGGCACGTGTGCTGTCGCCAGCTCTTCTGGTTTCCGGTGCGCGCATGCACGCTGGCCCTCACGCGCTCCGGAAACCCGAAGACAAGCTGGCCGGAGCATGCATGCGAACCACCCAGCTAACCTTCGGGTTTCCGGCACTCCAGCGCGCATGCACGCACGTTCTGGTTTGGGCACTCAGTGCTGAAAAGATTCGCCATCACTGGGCTAGGGGATTTCATAAAAGAACCTCTCCTAAATCAGGGCCAAAGCCCATCTAATGCAGCAATCAGTGACAATTCTCAGAGAATATCTCAAAGCAGGGTGTATGGTTACAGTTCCCTTCCCTTCCTGTCTGTTTCTATATGTGGAAGGGAGGGATCTGAAGATGGTATTTCTCTATTGCTATGTTAGGAATTGCTAAGATTTACAGAAGCAATTTCTCTAAAGCTTCATTAACGTTAGAGCTGCCTGTTGATTATATATATAAAAAATGTCCTAACTTTTCAGAGGCCAGGTTTCACTAAGTCTTTGAATGGTATTCTCAAGTCATCTTCTAAATAGTGGTGGGTAGAGGTAGCATAAATTAACTAAGTTCATTATAATATATTTACAATCAAATATGTTTAGTGAAATGGGAAGAATGTTTGGGGACTTTGCACCCCAGCTGTTAGGAATAGTATGTTGCTTTAGGATCTCAGATTGTGTAATTCTGGTTTACAGTATTTAAAGGATATCTTTTAAAAGCCATTTCCTTGTCATCTATAGTTAGTTTTCTAATATAGAGTTTTCTAATATAGAGCTGCCATATGATTCTTACACTCCAGCTCTTCATCCTCATTCCCTTCTTGAACATTTTATATACTTTTATGTACTATTTAACTCTACAGCACAGTGATGGCGAACCTTTTCGGATCCGAGTGCCCAAACTGGAATACGTGTGCATGCGTGCGCCAGAGTGCTGGAAGCCCGAAGACCAGGTGGCCGGCGCACACATGCGCACCAGTCAGCTGGTCTTTGGGTTTCCAGCACTCTGATGCACGTGTGCACATGCGCATGCATACGCGTTCCGGTTTGGGCACTCGTGTGCCATAGGTTTGCCATCACGGCTATAGCATTTAGGATTAATGTTTAATGCTAATAGTATTTAAAAAAGTATTTGTAAAAGTATACAGTAGTGCATAAAGACTTCCTCCATTGATATAAGATTTCTCACTTCTTTCTTCCTGGGCATTCCTTAAATCTTTTCCATAAATCCCTCAATTTTTCAGGGCAAATTTGTGGAACATGCAGGAGAGGATGAATCTTTATCCAAAAGATCAGAGTTCTCCAACCTTTCCGGCTTTGCGGACCAGCCGGGGGGGGAGAGGGAATGGTTCAGGCAAGTGGCCAGCAAGCGCACATGTGCATGCAGCTCCATTTGTGCGAGCACGCCACTCACGCAAATAGAGCATGCGTACACATACTTGCCCACTGCTTAAGCAAGTGGGGATCTGCATGTGCGCTTTCCTGCTGTTTCCACGGCCCCGTTGCAAACAGCTCACGGCCCACTAGTGGGCCACAGCACAGAGGTTGGGGACCCATGCAATAGATCCCAGTTTGTGATTTTGTATTTAACTGTCTATCGAGCAAAGAATAATTTTAAAAATGTATCACCATTGGAAAGAACTAGATGTTCAGTTTTCTGAATGAAATTTAATTACTCTGGTGACCAGCAACATTTTGCATTAGCTGGCGTAGGAATTCTAATTAGCTATTGATTTTTTTCCCCCAGTGGATGGAATCCAAAGTCGACTGAGTGTATATTTGGCATGTATAAAAATTATTTAATGCATTCACCAAATCCTGAAAATTCTTTTACAGCCAGAAGATCAGTTGTCCTGTTATTTGACCCACACCAACCCTGAGGTAGAGCAGATCATCCATGAAAATCTTCACCTGAGCAATCACATCCAAGAAACAGTAAAAGGACCCCGGTGAGTCTCTATTACATTTCTTCATGTGTGAAGTGCTAGGCTCAGCAACTTTTCCAAATGGCAAGCACTGTCATGTGATTTTGCATAGCATTGTACAAACCAAAAGTAGGTTTTAAACATGTGTTATAACATTTTATTTTTTTAAAATGAGTGGTAGTCAGCATATGATATGATAGCCCTTTGGGAATAAAGATGGTGCTTACTTTCAGTTTCTTTCAAGAAATTAATATGTATTGGTTGTTAGTTGTTCAGTCTGAGGGTTACTGCTGTTTTCTGTTGTTATTTTAACATTTTTACTATTATTATAAGCCATGTAGAATTGGTGTAATGTGTCAAGTCTTGTTCATCTGAGGTTGTATTTATCTTCTTTTAAGATCTGCTAAGGACCAGGTGATATTTATTATGTCCTGATACCTAAAATCATAGAACTCAAAGAGGGTGTACATTTTTTTTTCACAAGACTGTATATTGGATGCCCTCTAGTGATACCATAGATGCCATATTACTGATTCCCAGTAATTACCACTAATCTCTGTGATACTTGACAGAGTATAATAAAGCCCTAAAATAAAATAAGAGATAAACATAAATGCTGAGGAGCTTAAAATCTAAATGTCAGTCCGTGCAGCCAAAAGGAAAAATAGCTGTCAAGGGAAAAAAAAGTCACAAATGCAACTGCATTATACGGAGTCATGATTTCTATAGTTTCATCTCCTCTTGTTGAAGGCTTTTGAGCAGGATGCCAGGAGCTACATTCTAAAAACTAGATGATCCCACAACTATAACTTAATATACCTTTAATCATACAGTTTTAATACTCTAATAATATTAAAAGGTATCATTCAACCCTCTTTAATTTAATCTGCTTTTTCCTAAAGTTACAATTAAACATAAGAGCCAAGGTGGCGCAGCGGTTAGAGGCAGGTACTGCAGGCCACTTTAGCTGACACTGATCCGCAGGTCAGCGGTTCAAATCTCACCGGCTCAAGGTTGACTCAGCCTTCCATCCTTCTGAGGTAGGTAAAATGAGGACCCAGATTGTTGGGGGCAATATGCTGACTCTGTAAACCGCTTAGAGAGTGCTTGCACTGTGAGGCGGTATATAAATCTCACAAAATAAATAAATACAATTTTGATGGCAGCTTTTGAACTGACTTGGCATTCTGCTCACAAGGCTTTGTCAGTGTTATGCATCCCTGTTATTAGAAGCTGAGGAATTCACCACAAAGATGAGGCACAGGGGACTCTTACTAGTCCCTCCCAGGCCTTTCAAGTGTGTGAGTGAAGGCCCTGTGGGTTGCATGGAGTTGTTTCTTTTTTTCTGTTCTCATCTGGCTTCTGTCATCTATTATTCTTTTGGGTTTGTTTCATATTGTATTTCTTGTTTTTACTTGCGAGCTGCCTAGAGTCATTGGGAATTGGGGGGGCATACAAATGAATAGGTTAGTTTCCTGATGGTGTCGACATTCTGATTTAGCTATATGTCCTGTATCTAGATACTGCCCCTCCCTTGAGTCTAAAGTTCTACGTTTTCCGAATCGCCAGCATCAGGTCTGGCTGGAGCCTGAAGGTCTGGATTCCGATGTCATGTACCCACAGGGAATATCCCTGACCCTGCCTTCTGAGATCCAGGAAAAAATCATCAGTCTTATCAGAGGCTTGGAACATGCTAAAATGATACAGCCAGGTGAGAAGTTGGAAGGAGGTCAGGTTTTTGGGTAAGCAGTTTGATTTGGAAAATCATGTCATTTCCTATGTCCTCCCACTCGTGGAGGGATTTTATCTGTTCAGTGTGGAGGCATCTTTTCCTCCTTTCAGAGGAATGGTTCACTAATCAATCTGTACATCAGCACCCGTAGAAATACTTAACATCCAGATTTGTAGACTTAACGTTTTCCATGTGCATTTGACCAACGTTGTTCGCGAAACTATTTTATCCATACCAGGCTATGGAGTTCAGTATGACTACCTGGATCCACGTCAGTTGAGCGCCTCCCTGGAATCTCGTCTGGTGCAGCGGCTGTTCTTTGCGGGACAGATCAATGGCACAACAGGCTATGAGGAAGCTGCAGCCCAGGTGGGTGACTTGAGAAAAGCATGCAGGAAGTGGACCAAGATTCAGAGTCCGCATCTGCGATGTTAATTTCATCAGTGACATTTAGCCACAAGACACTTTACTAGTTCATTCAGATTAAATGACTGTTCCTCATTCTTGTCAGGGCTTTCTTGGAACACACAACAATGCCCTTTTCACACACCTTTAGAATGTGTGTGATGAGGGAATTTACTCTTGTCCTAGAGGAAATCTGGGGTTCTGGCTGCTGTAGGTCCAGTCACTTATCTTAATGTTGAAGAGAGAACATGCTTAACAAATGAATATTTGGGTTGAATAGCAGAGTGCCCTTGAAAGGGTAACAGAGATGAAGCCATGGATCTTTGTTTTATTGTTTTGGAAAGCTGTATTAGTGTTAATAATGGCAGGGGGAAAAACAAATCTGGTTTAGACATTGAAAAGGAAGAGGAATGAACCATATTTTTCTGAATAAAAGTGTGCTTGGTTCTAAGCACTTTCTAAAGGAAAAGTTATACAAGAGAACAGGGATGTCACTGGGCATGTGTCAAATAATTAATTTGATGCATTAAGGGTTTTTCAAGTCAAGAGTTACTTAACCAGACATCAATGGCTAAGCCCTATAAACACATCCCTCTCCCCACTTGACCAGCTTTATTTGCTAATATTTCAGACAGTTTTGCATTTAGAAATCATCTTAATTGGTAACAAAGTGAACCTGACCTTCTGCTCTCTGTTGGCATCATCTTCATAGCTGTTGGTCATTGCACCAGCTTTCCTCGCTGAGGTTCCCCTTTAGGTCTTATTCTTCTTACTCTAAACCATTCGTTGTATGCGTTCTTTTAAGATTTTTCGTTTTTCTTCTGCTGGAATCCTTGGCTCATGGTTTTTTCCCCTAGGAACTTTCCTAGGTCTTTCAGGTTGATTCTCTCTAGGGCAGAGGTGGCCAATTTGTAAAGAATTACGAGTTTCAATTCAGTCTTCGGACCTGCTCTCTCTCCCCACCACTAATATGGAGATGTGACTAGACAGTTGTAAACATTTTTAGACTATTGATTTACAGAGACAGAGCATTAAAGATAAGAACAGAAGTGATTTGCCTCCTGTAGGCCTCTCACACCCATGCCTAACCCTTTGTTTTTGAAGTACTGAAGAATTTTTTTTGTCACAGTTCAATCTTATAGCTGCCAAACTTCTATGGGATGACCATGTGACTTTGGGGGCCCAAATAGGACATTGGAGAGCCATATATGAATCATATATGAATGGCTGCCCCCTACTGCTCTACAGTTAAAGTAGCTCGTCCAAAACAGTGGGCAGCAGCATTGATCAAACAGACCAATAATATTTGCTATCCAGTCATATTTTCCTTATAATTCCTTTTAACCCATGGTCATCTTGCAGGGAGTTGTTGCTGGAATCAATGCAGGCTTGCGGATCCAAGGGAAGCCTCCTTTTATCATCAGTCGCACCGAGGGATACATTGGAGTTTTGATTGATGATCTTACCACTCTTGGCACCAAAGAGCCGTACCGGATGTTTACCAGCCGAGCAGAGTTTCGGATGTCCCTGCGACCAGATAATGCCGATAGCAGGCTCACCTTCCGAGGTAGTCACTCCTTCAACATCTGTTTTGATACACTCCTCATTCTCTCCTCATTCCAGATGCCATTCTTTTTTTTTTCTTTTTTCTTTTTTTGGTATACATTTCAAGGCTACCACGAAGCTGGTTGTGTGTCACAAAAGCGGTATGAACAAGCCTCTTTGATGAAAGCAATGCTGGAAGAAGGAATGGAAGCACTGAAGTCTGTTCGGTTGGGCTATAAAATGTGGCGGCAGCTCGTTCCGGAGGCCAGAATGAGTCATCACCATCATTTTCCTCGCAGGTTGTGGTTATTGCGTTGTTATTCTCGAGTTTTGCTTACTGAGGCATATAACCATCATTCTTGCATTCCAGTTCTCATCTTTTACTGGAACAATCTTAGTACATGTATGGATTTTAAGAAGTTGTTTGAGTGCACAAAGCTGTCCAGGTGTATCTTTGAAAACATAAATACATTTCCTTCACCACTGATTTGAATGAGCCCAGATGCATGAGGAATTGAACATTGTTTGTTTAAAAGTTTAAGCTGCCCCATACATAGCCAATAATGAAACTCACTAAAAGATGCAAATTGGATAAAAATGCCAAACAATAAAATGAAATGTAAAATAAAAGCATACACAAACTAGGCAGCAGAAAGGTGTTCGCTTCAATTCTAAAAAAATGTGACTTAAAATGCAATTAAAAGCCAATTAATAAACCTGAGAAAATACATAGGTCTTCTTCATCTGGTGTCAAAATGATGCTTATGTGGGTGCCACTTGAGCATCTCTGGGAGGGCATTTTATAAGTGACGTGCCACCACAGAGGAAGCAATCTTTCCTGATCTAGACTCACTTTACCTCTTTGGTGGGAAGATTTCAAGGAGGCCCCCCTTGGAAAAACTTAAGACCCAAGGAGGTACATATGGGAAAAGGCAATCCTTAAATAATCTGGTACTTAGTAGGATAGTAGGATCAGGGCCTGTGTGCTGACAGCTTCAGTTAGATGAAATAGGAACTATACTTTTTTATAGGAAAAATGGAGTAATCTGAAAGTTTGTGATTCAAATGTAATCAAAATTTCAAAACAGAAAAAAATGAGTTTCTGGGTATACTTGTTTCATTTATTGAGACAAATTTAGAGATTATTTCACTGCTTAACAATAGGATGGTTTGTTTCTTTTTGTTTAGTGCTCTAGAAATTTTCCAGAATCCAGAGATCAATATGGATGTTTTAGCTAGAGCTCTCCCAGAATCCATGAAAAAATTCACTGAATGGAAACCACTGGCAGAAAGGCTGAAAATAGAAGGTACAGAATATTTTATTGGGTGGTACATAATTATAATAGTCACAGAATTTCTTTTGCAACAATTTAGCTCTCAAGACATAGGTCATAAATTCTTGTCAAACTGAGGAGACACTGAATTTCTGTGAAAAATAGGTGCTGTAGAAAAAAAATGTTTGTTCCTTCTCTTCTGCAATGCAGAAGGAAATTAATTACGTGAACTATGGGAAAAGCAAAATTGAATATAATGGAATTATTTCCAGACCTTAACTTGTGGCTTTGAAAAAAGCCAAGCTGACTCACATCACTTTTCTTGTGATATTATTCCTCATGATAAGGCATTTATTCTCCATTTACATTAAGAAATAAATCAAAAATCCAATTGCCATAGTATACAGTTGAGGGGTTTTTTTTCTGTACCCTATTTTTTGCTTCTTCGATCATTTTTTTTTCCTCCATGGCTTTTCCTACAAGCTGTTTATGGTTTGCATGTGGCCAATCAAAAGCTGGAAATAGAGGAAGTACGTCAAGATGAGGCTCTCCGTTTACCTGAGGACCTGGATTATCTCACTATCGATGTATCTCTATCCCAGGAAGTGCGAGAGATACTGCATGCCCATCGCCCCCCAACGGTAAAGTACTGGAGGAGACAGAAAGCTTAATGAATACTGTGTAAACTGTGTTATGTGTATCCTGGAAGAGTTAGACATTTTCAAATGTGGTGTTACCTACAAGTAGACCTCAATCAGCAAACTGTCTGCCTTTATTTGAAATAAAACAGGAAAATATATCTAAAGAAATACTTCCAATCTACTTTGTAGCAGTTCCAGAGATAATAGTTACCATGTCCCAAATTGTTCATCTTGGTTATCTTCTTCCCATAAACACCCCCTTTTTCATCAGTAAATCTGGACTTCACTAGTTCATTTTTATCCATTCTCGGCAAAAAAGACCATAAAGCAGTGGTGGCGAACCTTTTTCGGCTCGCGTGCTGAAAAAGGGGGGGAGGGCGCGCTCGCGCGCGCTCGTGTGCCCACACCCATTCCCTCCCCCCCACGCATGCGCACAACACCCTCCCATGCTGCCCCCTGCGCATGCGCACACCCCGCACAAAGGCTTACCGGAGCCTGGAACGACGAAACCGGCAAACCGGAAGTGCGTTTTTTCGCACTTCCGGTTTGCCGGTGGGAACCCTCGCGTGCCGGCTTCTATGGCTCCGCGTGCCACCTCTGGCACGCGTGCCATAGGTTCGCCACCACGGCCATAAAGGGTTTCCAATTTTTTATAAAGGTAGTAATTGCTTCTTCTTGAATCAAGCAGGTCAGTTTAACCATTTCTGTAAGCTCTGTCATTCTCATAACCCCTTTCTTTGGGTGTTTCTGTAATCTTCTGTCTTTGTGCATCTAATAGCCTCATGACAGCTATATTATAAAACCTGTTCTTTTGCCTTCTCTGGTTTTAGATCGGTGCCATCAGCCGCATCCCTGGAGTTACACCAGCTGCTGTTTGTCATCTACTGAGATTTGTGAAAGGCAACCATAGAAGAGCAGAGCAGATAGACAATTTATCTAGGACTGCTGAGCCATTGTCTGCTGCGGAGCTGCTAGGTCAAAGAAAGTTTGAAGCTACTGGTTACAAATAGTGCTTTTGGAGCCAGAGCCACTGAACCATGATGGGTATTCCTGGTGCTTACAACTGTAAATCCAATTCAGTTAATGTATATCATTTAATACATACATAAATATCTATAACAACCTCAGCAGTGGATGTTGTGTTGTTTTTTTGTATCCACAAAAGAGCACATCACTGAATTTGATGTACCGTATTTGACAAAGGAGGATCGTGGCGGTCTTAAACGTGTGCTGGAGCAATTATTTCTGTAACGTTTGTTTACATTTAATAGTTAAACACACAGCTTTGTGTGGTTCCTGGCCACAAGAAAGAGCAAGGGCAATGAGTCCAATTAGATAAATACAATTCTTTCTAAATTTAAGAAAAGTGTAACTCTCATAGTGAATAACATTCATTCATATAATCTTCAGAACGTTTTGCTGTACTCTGATACTCCAAAGAAGCAGTGGCTATATGGTCTCCCTCCCTCCTCTCTCTTGAATCTAAAAGGAATACTTCTGTTCCATTTTCAACAGGGAAAAGCATTGACAAGATGCAAATGTGATACTTTTAATCATATAGCTTTCTACACTTTAGACAAAGTTGTTCCACATGCCATGCCTGTTTTTCTCTTTTTCTTGTTTGTTAACTTCGTTAAACAGCTGTATACTTAGCAAATAAGGATTCAATGTGTGAATTGACTGGAATAACCACCAACATTTGCACCCTCACTCAAGACTGTTAAGGAATACAGTCTCCAGGGGAATAACTGCTATTTATTTTGAAGGAGAGAAAACATGTCTATTTCCCATTTTTTGTTTTTTGTTTTTACTGATTTAAAGACAACCCAAGGAGTCTGTTGATTTTGGCTTTGCTAATAATCTGCAAGACACTATGTGAACTCTAATAAGAAAGGGGTTAGTCATACATTACTGAATTTTGAGCTTCTGAATCCATTACAGAGAGAACAAGTTGCTGCCTTAACTTGGCACTGATGAAAAAGATGAAGCAGATTTTGCAGCCTTTCTGTAGCAAAAAAAAAAAAAGGCTGGAGTGTTTTGCTGTTAATCTCTGGGTAGTGTACTATTAAGAGAGGAATGTATAGCACAAAGGGAATTACTCTCTGAAACCCTGATACGCTTGAGCAATCACCGTGAAACAAGTTTATTCTACCAGCCAAAAAATAAAATGTATTAA
Organism: Diadophis punctatus similis; assembly: GCA_023053685.1. Lineage (NCBI taxonomy): Eukaryota > Metazoa > Chordata > Lepidosauria > Squamata > Dipsadidae > Diadophis > Diadophis punctatus. Next base: position 143,536,253 of record JALIGW010000001.1, on the reverse strand, counting down.
GATCAACAAGAAGGCCAAGTTTCATAGCCTCAAGAACACATTTGCACATGATTAATGATGCATGCAATTTTCACTGATATGACTGATAATTTTTGGAGATTTTAATCAGCATTGTAGTTTATTCTTTTCTAATTGCAAACTAAGTAATTAATCTCAGTCCTACAGTTATTGGATGACAAGTTTGTACTGTTGCAGTGAAAAAAGCAGTGGCTTTCCAGATTCTGCTGAACTGATAACAAAATATACATACCTGATAGATAAGATGCCATCAAAAAACATTGGGTTTGTTATGACATTATAATACAAATTTCACAAATTATATACTTCCATTTTACTTCATGACCTGACACAAGTACCAATAGCACTTAGACTTACTGTATTTTTCGGCGTATAAGACGCACCTTTTAACCCCCCAAAAGAGGGTGAAAACTTGGGTGCGTCTTATACACCGAATGCAGCCCCTCCCACTCAGCCACCCCCACCCTTTGGCCTGTCTTCCAGCAATTTACCTGTTTGCAGCAAAGATGGAAGAGCCTGTAAAGCCAAGCAAGTCACTAGCAGCTTCCCGATATACAGCTGATTCATTTGCCACGTGGGAAAATGAAAGTGAAACTAGCTGCAAAGAGGCAAATAGCTGGGAGAGACACACATTTTTATTTTCTGCTGGATGCAAGGGGGTAAGTGAATAACTATAAATGTCTGTAGAATGTTCAAATTATTACACTTATTTTTTAAAGACTGCTTTATTATTGTTCTAGCCAGGTGTCTCCAACCTTGGCAATTTTAAGACTTGGGGACTTCAACTACCAGAATTCCACAGCCAGCTTTGTTAGCTTTGCTGGCTGTGGAATTCTGGGAGTTGAAGTCCACAAGTCTTAAAGTTGCCAAGGTTGGAGACCTCTAGACAACTTAACAAAATAAAGAAGCTTTTTAAAATAAATGCTTGCTCTGAAGAGGTCCAGTGCTATTGTATCTTCTTTTAAATAATAGAGAATAATGTATACTTCCAGAAATTTTAATTAATTTTAACAGCTCTGTACAAGTATAGTCTGAAATGTAACAGTGTCCTGTTTAGTATTAGTTAAACCCTGACTTACCTTGGAGTAGATCTATTTAAATAATTGGGAGGAGTTAGTGTGACTACATTTAAGAAAACTTTCTGGCATAATGTACATTTCTCCAATTCTTTGCTATTTCTATGGGTCAGGCACACATGCACAGAAATACACAGCAAACAGTGTATATCATCTGTGATGTTTGCTGTTTGGCAAATTGCTGGGAGGCAGAGGCCTTTTTCCTTGTTTTCCTCCCCCAAAACTAAGGTGCGTCTTTCTTTCTTTCTTATTTATTTATTTATTTACTTATTTATTTATTATTTGTTTATTTGTTTGTTTGTTGATTGATTGATTGATTGATTGATTGATTGATTCTTCTATGCCGCCCTACTCCCGAGGGACTCAGGGCGGCGTACAGCATCATGCAAGAACACTAGATAATAAATAGCAATTTAAAAACACAATTAAGTTAAAAAGATTGAACAGTTAAAAATATTCCCCACCAGACAAACCGGTGGAGAGTTCAGATGGAGCTAGTCTCAACCCCCTGCCTGCAGGAAAAGCCATGTCTTGACGGCTTTTCGGAAGGCCAGCAGAGTGGGGATGGTTCGGTCTCTGGGGGAAGTTGGTTCCAGAGCGCGGGGCCCCCCACAGAGAAGGCCCTTCCCCTAGGGCCCGCCAGCCGGCATTGTTTGGCTGACGGGACCTGGAGGAGACCCACTCTGTGGGCCCTAACCGGTCGAAGGGAAGTATGAGGCAGAATGCGGTACCGAAGGTAACCTGGTCCTAAGCCATGAAGGGTTTTAAAGATGATGATCAACACCTTGAATTGTACCCGGAGACCGATGGGCAACCAATGCAGCTGGCGGAGTATAGGTGTAACGTGGGTGTACCTTAGCACACCCACCACAGCACGCGCAGCCGCATTTTGCACCAACTGAAGTCTCCGAATACTCTTCAAGGGTAGCCCCATGTAGAGCGCATTGCAATAATACATTGCAATAATACATTGTCTTATACTCTGGTGCGTCTTATACTCCAAAAAATACGGTATATACCACTTCATGGTGCTTTATAGCCCCCTCTAAGTGGTTTGGAGTCAGGGATATATTGCCCCCAACAATCTGAGTCCTCATTTGATCAACCTTGGAAGGGTGGAAGGCTGAGTCAGTCTTCAGATGGTGAGAATCAACTGCTGGCAGTCAGCAGACTTAGCCTGCAATACTGCATTCTAACCACGGCTCAATTACATATTTTGTGTCAATTGCACCTGTCATGATGCACATATTACCACCACCAGAGGTGGGTTCCTCCCGATTTGGACCAGTTCTAAAGAACCGGTAGTAACTTGGTGGCCTGGGTTGCTGGAATCGGCAGCGACCCAGGCCTGCCATGCCCCTGAGCTGGTTCAGCGGCACCATCTTGTTTTTTGCTTCCGTGCCTGCGCCGAAGTTTTTTTTTTAGTACTACATACTATTAACCAGTGCCTCATTGAATAATCATTTCCGAGATATTTCCTTACCTAAACGTAAAAACAGAATGATCAACTAAGTGGGCAAAGACGTGATGGGGACAGAAACAACCTCCAAATTCCTCGTGGTTTCACCATTGACTTTTACTGACGGAAACTGGCAGGAAATGTTGGAAATTACAATCACATGTCAGTGTTGAAGCAGCTACAACTTTGCCAAATTTCAATCCCACTGCAGTGATGGGTCCTGTATTTTGGATTCAAGTTAGCTCATCCGAAATATGTTGATTCAAAAAATGTTGCCCTGTGATGCACTGTTGCACCCAACTAAAGGTTATAAACAGATAGACAAATCAAAGTTGTGTAGTAGAATCTAATAAACTACCGGTAGTAGTACATAGATTCTCCTCAACCCCAAGCCTTTGCAATGAATTAGACTAACAGGGTTAGAAGGGACCTTGGAGGTCTTCTAGTCCAATCCCCTGCTCAAGGAGGAGACCCTATACCAGTGGTTCTCAACCTTCCTAATGCCGCGCCCCGTGTCCCGCCCACACCCCCGTGCCGCCACCGCGCACATTTGGATTCTTTTACCCTCTGCGCATGCGCAAAGCATTCTGCGCATGCGCAGAGGGTAAAAGAACCCAAATGGCGGCATCCGGGAGAAGTCTATCGACCCCTGTGAAAGGGTCGTTCGACCCCCAAAGGGGTCGCGACCCCCAGGTTGAGAACCGCTGCCCTATACCATTCCAAAAGCTTGTCCAACATAAACTTGAAAGCTGCACCCTGATTCGGTTATGTCTGGCACATCTGGCTATACATTGTTCAAGAACATCTAGATTTTAAAACATTTAGTTACTGCCCTTTTATCCTAACTGGGCTGCGCAGTGGTGACCGGAACGTAGGCATTTTGTCTCACCTGCTTGTGGGCAGGGACAAAATGGCAGCCACAGGACAAATTGCTTAATTTTGCTGCATGCTGCAGAAAGCTTCTTCAGTGCTGTGCAGACCTTGTTAAGGCAGCAAAACAAAGCCATTTGTCCCCCAGCCGCGCAGAGGCAACCTGAATACAGCCGCCACTTCCAGACTCATGCCATGTGTCCACCCAAAGAAGCAATCCATTCCAGCACTCTGGAAGGCCTGGGAGGTCTTCAAAAATTAGTGAGAAGGAGGGTGTTTGGCCTGGTGGGGTGAAAATTAGGCCTAAGGGGGACCCAGTTGGAGTGGGAAAAGGCCTGTGGGGACCCAATGGGCAGGAAGCAGAACACAGGGTGTCTTTGGGAGTGGAGGAGATTTTGGGAGGGCCAGGGCAGGCAAGCCTAGGCTGTACAAGGCCTCCAAGGGCCTCCCCTACTCCTAAGGCATCCCACGCTCCGCTTAACGACCCACAAGTGACATTTACAATTCATGGGGAAAGCAGGGATGGGGGAGTCATTAGGCGAGACACTTCACCTAATGGTTGTTGTGACATGGAAGGCTCCATTATGGTCGTATCTCGAGGACTACCTATATAAAGTCCCTTTTATTAGGACCAAGCCTATGCACTCTAGTCTCCCTTCTCAGATTTTCTAAGTGCGAAGAAAAGAATGGAAAATGTACAGTTGCCAAACACATTTCGGAGAAAAAACACTTCTAATAGCAAATAGCTCATGTCTACATGGTCGTATCTTGAGGACTACCTATATAAAGAAAGTCCCTTTTATTGGGACCAAGCCTATGGACTCTAGTCTCCCTTCTCAGATTTTCTAAGTGCGAAGAAAAGAATGGAAAATGTACAGTTGCCAAACACATTTCGGAGAAAAAACACTTCTAATAGCAAATAGCTTATGTCTACATAAATAGCTATGTGAGATCTATTTTTAACCAATCAGGTTCTTAAAGCCAGAAAAACAGTGTTATTCCACAGCTGGTGAAAATCTGTCCAAATCCCCTTGGTGCTTCTGTTTTCCAGCTCTTTTTCCAACAGCAATGCTTTTCCATAGCTAATCTAGCCTTTATTCTTTTTTTTTCTCCCCAGAAAAAATCCTGCAATTTGACATAGCTGTTCTGGAAATTCTCAACTATATTAAAAGTGAACAACAGTAAAACAAACAGAAATCCCAGAAGCAAATTTTAATCTTTGGAAACCAGAATAATTGTGCAATTATATATTCCTCAAACATACCTCCCCCCCCTCAAGATCTATGGTTTTCTTTGCTTGTAATAACAATCTTCTTATGCTTAAAATATATTTTCTTTTTGTTGTTCTTTGCTCCACATCTAAGCCCTGCCATTAAAATAAAAAAGCAAGAGGCAGTCAAGGGGAGAGAGTTATTCAAAGGCACATTTATTCCAAAGAATGCTCTATTAAATGTAAATTGAGACACATAGAATGGCTTAGCTATCGTTGTGCAATTTACTTTGACAAATGTGGTTAAGATAATGAACAACTTTAAAAAAAACAAACTAGCTGGATTCCTGAGCTGTTACTAAAAGAAAACATTTTTGGAACTCTTTGAGATATACGCTCAGTATCCAGTCACCAAATTGCGAATCGATTCATTTTTAAAACTTCCCACAATATTTATTGCAAAAGCCCATTTATTTTGAATCGTTTAGATACCCCTTTTGTTACTGCTTTTTTTTTAAATCTACAGCTAAATTAAGGCCAAGTAGGGCCGAAGTACAGCGTCTTGGCATTCCCTTTCTCTTTTTGAAATCTAGCCTCATTCCGAGGTTACACCCATGCACAGTTGTCCAAAACCAAATGCTTGAGATTTAAAAAAAAACGAGAGGGAATAGGAAAATTAAATAAACTTAAATATGTTTTCTCTCCCTTTTAGCACTTTGCGGTGGGGAGCGGATAAGCGGCTGGAGATCTCGGGATGGGCTTGGGGGAATCCGCAACGAACAGATTTAAACCCCAAGGAAAGTTCTTGGGACTAGCGGGAAAACAAGGAAAAGGAACGAGGATGGATCCCACCCTCTTGGGCCACCGCCCGCCAGGAAGCCGCAACAGTTGGGCTTTAGAATCAGAACCATCTGGAAAGCAATCGGGAGCAGCAAAGCGGCTTCGAGCTCCTGCAACCGCACAGAAAGCCAAGGCGGTATGGGCACCGGCAGCAGCAGGGAGGGCAGGGCCCTCACCTTCAGCCCGCCGCGGCACTGGCGAGGTCCCGGATCGGGCAGGGCAAGTCAAAGCGCCCCCTCTCGGCAGGGCCTGGCGGACGACGGGGAGGCGGCGTACACCAGGGCTGCGGGCCGGACTCCTGAGCTCGTCCCCTCGCCGCAGCTCGAGCAGCCCGACTCGGACTCGGAGCTCCTGGACCAGGTGCTGGAGGAGTGCGAGGAAGACGGTCCCCGATTCCTGCTCACTGCCGCGCCCCGCCGGCCTCCGTGCCACGGCTCCGGAGACTGCTGCTCCCGCCCGGCAGTGGGCGGCGGCGAGAAGATCGGGGGGCAGCGGGAAGCGGCGGAGGTAAACGTGTTTTGCCGAGCGGCGGGAGGGACGCGGGTAAAATGTGTGCGGGAAAGAACAGGAAATGAAGGTCCTTGGTTCTTCGCAACCGAAAGGTTGTGGCTCTTTTTTCCTGGCACTTCCAAGCGGAGGAATGTGTGTCTTTATAAATTTGGCTAATTCAGGGGTCTGCAACCTTAAATACTCAAAGAGCCATTTGGACCCATTTCTCACAGAAAAGAAAACACCGGAAGCCACAAAATCTGGGTGGGCGTGGCCAACTCGATGTCACTCATTTTCACCCAGTCACATGATTCTCTAGCCATGCCTACCTAGCCGGTCATTAGGGCAGACAACTGGTTGTTAAAAAACACCGGGAGCCACAAAACCCTTTAACCTCCCTCCCTCTCCCCCTCCCTCTCTGTATCTCTGTCTATCTCTCTCACTTCCCCCCCTCTCCCCCCTCTGTGTGTGTGTGTGTCCCTCTCATCCTCCACTGTTGTCCTTATCTTCTCAGGCTAGGCAAGGAGTGACTGGGAGGGGAGGGCGAGGGGCAGGGCCAGTCAGTGATGGGATCACCCAATAGGGAGCCACAGCAGAGGGCCCAAAAAGTCGCATGCGGCTCCGGAGCTGCAGGTTGCATACCCCTGGGCTAATTGTAACACCCAGCATCTTTTTGCGCTGGCTGGGCTGCTGTTGCGTAACATCTGGCGACCCTCATTTGTACATGTAGTCCTCGACTTACGACCACAATTGAGCCCCAAATTTCTGTTAAGGGAGACATTGGTTGAGGGCGTTTTGCCCCGTTTTATGATTTTTCTGGCCACAGTTGTGAAGTGAATCGCTGCAATTGATTAGTTAGTAACCCGGTTGTTAAGTGACTCGGGCTTCCCCATTGACTTTGCTTGTCAGAAGGTTGCCAAAAGGGATCACATGACCTTGGCACACAGCAAGGGTCATAAATATGAACCAATAGCCAAGCATTGGAATTTTGATCACCTGATCATGGGGATGCTGCAAAGGTCGTAACTGTGAAAAATGGTCATAAGTCACTTTTTCAGTGCCGTTGTAATGTTGAACAGTCACTAAATGAACTGTTGTAAGTCGAGGACTACCTGTACCATTTAGCCAGCAAACTCACAACTGGTGTCGTTGAACTCTTACCTAGTTTTCCCATATTTAATTAAAATAGTCTCTCTGAGGGAGCACTCTACTCCTAGTCACTTCATGGGCCTGTTCAAATTGTTTTCTTGGCACCAATACCAAAATGGTTTGCTGTTACCTTCTAGGATGTTTTTCCAAGCCGCTAGCCACTTTTGTAGTAGTTTCTAACCAAATCTGACCCCACTTAAGTTTTTGAGATCAGCCAGGTACCTGTTGCAGCTAAACCTGATAGAGTTCTTTGAGGTATTTCAAACTTCAACTCTGCTACAGTATTCTCGAATATAGCCACACCATTTGAAGCTGATGGAAACTGAAATTTGCCAACACAAATTGAGGAAGACTAATATAGCCTCCCACTGAGATTTATTGTGAGCATAACATAGATGAAAGGAATGGCCTGTGCTATGTTTAGTTCCTCAAATAAAATAAAAAATATAAATAAAACACAAAATCTGGTTGTCTAAGCCTTTTGATCTAAAACAGGCTTGAAACACAGGAAGTGACAAGCCAATTATCTGTGGCCACTATATTAACTTTTTTTTTTAATTTGGAGAAACATCCATGAATGTAAATCATTGTGGATAAAATGTGTATTAAACTAATGAAATGGGCTACAAATAAAATAATTGCAAATTAGAAAATCTGTGTGTGATGCAAAAGACATTTCTCGTCTGAGGCACAATTTGGCCCCAGACTGGCTCAAACTATTGCTCTGAGTTTCTTGTTTATTCCAATTCCAAGTTTGCTTGATTCTCGATTGGATCATCTCTCAGATGAGGCTGTACTATTAAGCCAGGATTCCAAGTATTGCTTGGAGCTACAGCTTCCAACTTCATACCTTGGTAAAGCAAAGCCTTACAGGTCATCAGGAAAGCAGCATCACTAGAACAGCATTAGGTTCATGGCACCTGATGACTCAAATTAGTAGAAGCTTCATTCAGGAGTGAAGGTTTTCATCCACAGAATAGGGATTTTGTAGTAGATTGCATAGTTCTCACTGATACGTTGTTGTGGGTTCTGAGTTGACAAGTTGGTACAATATAATGTTGGCAAACTGATTGATCATAATTCCTTGTCACCCAATTTTGTCCTTATCAGCTTCCAAGAAGGTCCTTAAACTCTCTGGAGCTTCTGAATGGGCTGAAGGCAGGAAGGGAAATCACCTCTTGCTGATGGAAGTTTTCATTGGATATTGAAGCTTTGAGACACTACAAGAATACCATGCAATAGCAGTGTATACTGTATACTGTGTAAAGCATTAATTCTACCCTAAGTCCTGTACAACTTAATTTACTGTCACTCGTCTTGCATACATAAGCCATTTTTGCTCCCTAGACCAGACCGAAATTGGTTCAAAAAGCTAATTATTTAATTAGAACAGTTTAACTCCTGGGACTTTCTTCTTTATGTGTAACAAAGAAAGACTCATTCAAGCCAAGCTAGACTCTTGGGAACTACATGACTATATCTATGTTCTCATGGCAACAATATGGAAGTAATTAAATATCCTGCATAACTACGGTTATTCATATTTGTCATTTGGGAACATTTGGTGTCCTGAAAGCAAAAGGAAGAAAGAACCTAGTCAGTTAGAAACAATTCTGACTGATCACTGAGAGCTTATTAACTATTTATAAGTTTTGTGTTTGCCTTTGGGATGTAATCAATGCAAAAATGCCATGCTTTTTTAGGGGGGATATTCCTGTGTCAAAGGACTTCTTTGAGGCCTTTATTAATCAACCAAATGGTGAAAATGACATTTGGATTTAGAAAACCAAACTAATATGCTTAATTTAGTTCCAGATTTTTGTTGGTGGGATGAATCCTTGTTTTCTTTTAGCAATGTCTTTATAAAGCAATGCCCTCTTGTGGCTGCCTCCTTTATCAGTACTTGGTTCCATACTGTATTTCAAAAATCAGAATTTCTTGTATGAACCTGATACTGTACTCCAGGAATGGTTTCCTTAAAACTTCGAGAGGGGGGAACACAAGTAATGCCTCAGCGTTCCTAGGAGGCCACATTCCTACTGCAGTATAAGTTTAAAGCCCTATACACAAAGTTGGTTAAAACTGAGTATTGTTAACACAGGCCTATCCTATGCCTCTGTCAATCATTGCAATTCCTTGCCAAAATGTATTCCCTGTATTTGCAAATGGACCAGTTTTCACAGCTCTGTTAGTTGGTTCTTCTTATATACCCACCCAGCCAGCTCTTGGCACATCACCATCCAGCAGGATATCTATTCTGCTGGCATGATGTTACCTAGTTTGGGTAATGAAACATCTGCAAGAAAACAAGCTCAGAGAGCACCAAGGACCCCTCATGTCAAACCTGAGGTACAAATATTAATATCTATTCTCGTATCGGGTGTAATTTGGTCCAAAGGGTAGGTCAGATTCCAAGGATGATTTTTTTCTCTTAGCTTCTCTGTACTGGTTCCTTGGTTCTTCCTTCTACTCACTATTTGAACACTTAATGGGCTAAAGCAGGATGAAAGGAAGACATAAGGAGATGGCACCCAATCATTAATCTGTGTGTGTAGCCATTTTTTTAAATGCAAATGAATGAAATATAATTTAACCTGGCTCTTAAAGTAACTGACCAACTCCAAAACAGATTCCAGGTCAGACAGATATAATTAGGCATGCTTAGGGACATCCTATGGCAGAACTAGCCTGTGAAGCAGAGTCTGGTATGTACGTTATGTGCTGAAGATAACTTTAGGTCAACTTGACTTCTGGATTGCTAAGTATCTAAAATTGGCCACTGCTAGCCTCATCTATTACAGCACTAGGGAAAGTGATTATTCTGAGAAGCAGATCTCTCTGTTTTTTTTCTTTTTTCTGGCTGAAAACCAAGAAAGATGACCCCCCACACGCAATCAGGAAAAGATCCTGTGACCCAATCCCAAGGGATGGGTGGGTGGTGGTCGATACCAGTTAGTGATCAGAGGGAAGGAGGTGAACCTGTACTTTGAAACTCCTGAGCTGTGCTCTGGTTTCATGCATACCTTGTCTCCATGGTAATAATAGTAGGTGACAATATGCTATAGATTTTATGCACCTTGGAGGAGTAGAAGCACACTGTTTCAGGAAGGAGAACAATTTCTAATCTAAGGCACAAAGGGATTTACAATCAGTCCTTAACTTACGATTGTTTAACACTAGCGAGAAGTTATGGCAGTACTGGAAAAAAAAAGTGACCTGCAAACCATCCTCACGATCACATGATTGTGATTCGGCAACCACCTCACATTTTTGATGGTTGCAGCATCCTGCAGTCAGTTGATTGTGATTTGTGACTTTCCCAGCCAGTTTTTGACAAGCAAAGTCAGTGGGGAAGCCGGCAGGGAAGGTCTCAAATCTCAATCACATAATGTCTTTTTTAACAGCCGTAGCAAAAAGGTCATAAAATTAGGTGTGGTCATATATTGCCACTTAACAATGAATTTCCCTGTCCCAATTGTTGTCATAATTCAAGAACTACTTTTTATTATGCACTGGACATGAGAATAGAAGATTGCTTGTACACTAAGGTGCCACTTTAAGCTATAGGTAAACAAATAGACTGTGATCATGGCAATATGTGCTGAAATGTAGTACTATATACCAGCAGAAAATTGGACATTTTCTAAGAAAGCAGTGACACAGACCGCCTAGAGTTTATTTTGTTATTCAGTTTTTTCCATTCATGTGTTAGAATTGTTACTCGTTTAATAACAGGTTCTGTACTTGTAAGATTTTCAAACACAGATAGCAGAGATCTTCCTGCCCTATAGGAAAGAGGGGAAACTGGATGATTGACTGGACTTAAAGAGATTTTACACAGTTCAGTTCAGGCTGCCCAAAATCCAGTCCTAAGATGTGGTACTCTCTCTCAAATGTAGGTATTTTTTCATTATCCTTAAAGGCCCCTTACCCACTTGCACAAGCATGCCCTGGCAGCATTATTTTTCTGCTGTGTCCCCACAACATCATTGCCTTGATCTGTTCCAAAACCAGCACTGTCCTGAGAGGCAAAATCTGCCCTTCACCTCAACAGTGTGGAAAAAGTGCCAGTAAGAATACAAATCATACATGTGGTTTTAAGTTTCTCACAGGTAGGGTTGTTAATATGATTACTAATCTGATCTCTATGTGCAAGATGGGCGGTTAAGAAGTTTAGATACAGATACAGATTAACAGAGTTGGAAGGGACCTTGTAGGTCATCTAGTCCAACCCCCCGCCCAAGCAGGAAACCCTACACTGTTTCTGACAAATGGCAGTCCAATCTCTTCTTGCAAGCCTCCAGTGATGAAGTTCCCACAACTTCCAAAGGCAAGTTCTGTTCCATTGGTTGATTGTTCTCACTGTCAGAAAATTTCTCCTTAGTTCCAGGTTGCTTCTCTCCTTGGTTAGTTTCAATCCCTTATTCCTTGTCTGACCTTCAGGTGCTTTGGAGAATAGCTTGATCCCTCCCTCTCTGTGGCAGCCCCTCAAATATTGGAACACTGCTATCATATCTCCCCTGGTCCTTCTCTTCACTAGACTAGCCATGCCCAGTTCCTGTAACCATTCTTCATATGTTTTAGTCTCCAGTCCCCTAATCATCCTGGTTGCTCTTCACTGCACTCTTTCCAGAATCTCAACATCTTTTTTATGGTGTGGTGACCAAAACTGGATGCAGTACTCTAGTTGTGGTCTTACTAAGTTTGATGTATAAATAAATAAATAATAAATAACCCACATCATATTTCCATTTTCAAGGATGGATGAACCTGATAACTTTGCTCAGTAAAGTACTCCAGTATATCTGTTAATCTAAACTGATTGGAATAGCAGGAAGATTTAGATTAAATTGTGCCATTGGTGTATTTACCTTGGTCTGGAAACTGGTAAGGAGAACAGAGGTGGCATCCCTATCTCAGACTCTTAGCATGAGTGCACACATGAATATGTGTATGTTGCCATCCTCCCATCATACTTAATCTCCTGCTAACATTTTCATATCATTTTAGGATTTTTATTGGTAAGGTAATGATGCATGTTCTTCAACTCAACAGTATTCATCTAGCTTGTGTCTGTGTGAATCCCCTGCTCATTATCTTGTCTTAGAACTAGGAAAGGTAAATGTATAATATCCATTGTATACTGTATACAGTCATCAACTTTTCTAATCCCAGCAATCAGAATGCTTACAGAGAGGAATATCAGAGTTACTCATCTTCTTTATCAAAAACTACTTTTGCTTTCAGAGATGTATATCATTATGAGATTTACTAGCAGGGGTAAATCTGTGTTTCTTTGTCATAGGCTATCTAAGTGTTATTATGTTCATGTGTTTTTCAGGGTTTCTTAACAAGATCTACACCAGGGAGCAATAACTTTGCTAATCAGTAAGTTATCGTGAATCAAATAACCGGGAGTGGAGACAACATCAATGTACTCCTTTGCAGAAATGAAGAAGAGCTTTCATTCCTGTGCTTTCATCAGTTGTTCAACATGGCTCAGTAATAATTTTCTTCACGTTTTTCTACAAGCATTTCTGTAGGAAATATTGCAGCAAGAAGTTTTTTCTTTCTTTCAATGGCAGCTTAACAAGATTAAACTGTTGCTTTTCTCATTATATCTCTCAGACCATCCATATGCTTATGGAAGAAAACTGATGGAGGGACTGAATTTAATCACAACATTGGTTTCTTAATTTAGATATCAAATGGTTGAAGATCACATGCATTGGCCATCCCATTTGATTATAAATCTTTATTGCTATAGTTTAGATTTCTTTTAGCATTCTTTTTCTTTTCATTCAAGGAGGAAACATTTTAGAATTGTTTCCTGAACATTATTGGTACATTTCTTCTTCCATTTATGGGGATTCTAATTATAATCACAGTTTAAAAAAGGTTTTCCAACGTAGCATGACATTTCAATCTTTTTATTCTTCCAGAGTAATTATTCTGCTTTTGTCTTGGTCTCCTTACCAACTGGGTCCCTGTCCCCATCATGGTGTACATATCGTTGCTGGGTGTAGTGCTTTGGGTACTAGAGAAGGGATGTGCAAGAGATTCCAGAATAAAAACAAAGCTTTATTTTTTTTTTAAAAAAAAGATGGATACTTATATAGGAAAGCCTACATTGAGCAATTTTTACAATGTACCCTGTACGTACTCAACTTTCCAAGGATACGCCTTAGCTAGAAAAAGTCAGAGATTTTTGCCCTAGGCAAGTGATGGCAAACCTACGACATGAGTGTCAAATGTGACATGCCACAATGTTTCGGGTGATAACTCTAGCATTCACCAACACCCGACAACTATTCTTAAAAGCATGCCCCATTCTCTCACAATTTTCTGAGGCAATGGATGCGATGCAAGAAAGGCATCTGGACTCTCCAGATATAGTGCAAGAATAAGGTATGCTTTTGCATTTTTGGAGGCTGCAGAGGGTGTGGAAGAGAATTCTCCAAAGCCACTTCAAGAACATGTGACCTGGGTAGGCCTCGGGCCTGTCAGTAGAAAGAGACTACCGCTTGAAGGTAAGCAGCATGCCGCAGATCCTGTGGAATGTTGGGCTATGGGGGTAATCGCACCGTTGCCCAAGGTTCATGCGCCTTGGGGAATGGCGCGAGGCAGCCTTTTTGAGTGGCAATGGTGGCGTTAGGACTGAGGTCAAGGCCTGGGCCTCTACTTCAGACCCAATGTGGCCCTGCCATTGAATGTTGCTGCTTAGAGTGGCCTAGATGGGGCAGGGGGGGATATAGAAAATTGTTTTTCTTTTGTTTGGAGATACAAGCAGCGACATGTCAGCAAAGTCAAGTTAGGCATTTTCTGAAATTTTGACACATTGAACCCAAAAGATTTGCCATCACTGCCCTAGAACTGGCACACATTTCTCCTTTCGTGGCTCCTTTCAAATCCTGTTGTTCTTCCATGTAATGAGTTCCATTTTGTTTAAAATTAAATGATGTCAACCTGTTCAAAAACATTGCGAGAATTAGGTACACAAGCTAATTAAAGGAGAAATGGGAAGATAAGATGTTGCTAGCTAAATTAAGCCTAGTTTGTTTTATTATTTTTGGTCCTGATTATTGCTTTCTCCCATAAATCTGCAGGTTGCCCCTCAAGAAGCCAGAGAGACAGGCCAAGATATCCTACGACTGCTCTGAAGAGGAGCTGATGGCAACAATAGAGCAAGAGTACTGTCGCTGAAGCCACTCACAGCTATACCAATATGACCATAAACAAATTTACCTAGGGGCTAGGTTATAAAACTAGTGTTTCTGAGAAAAAGTCTATTAGCATGGCATGCAGAAAGACAACTCAGAACCCTGACCAGAGTGATACAACTACAGGAAACTCTTTTATCCGAACATTTCCTGTGGAGCCAAATGAGAATCTATGGAAAAGAGAAAAACTATACACAAATGTTCATCTTCACTTAAAACTTGAGGTGTGAAGCAGTGAAAGAGCAATCATTTGTCCACGTTTTAATGAAACTAAAGTAAAGATCATTAACTTTGGGTGGTCTTACTGCATAGGGTCTTACTGCGGAATATATTAATAATAATAATGACAATACCAATAAATCAGTAAGACCTTAATTACTCCTGCACCCCAAGTTTTGGGTCACGTGGCCCATCTTTACAATACTGGTTAATGCCAGTGTGCCTAAATGGAAGTATCCTTGAGAAAATCTCAGGATGGCAATAATTATTTTGCCCGAGATACTCCCGAGTGATCACTTTATATTAGTGGCCAACCAACTCCGCTGGTCACTTGCAGAGAATCGCATAGGCTGAAGTACCTCTTACAGATAATATGTGACAAAAATGTTCCTTCTAAATCACATTCCTGTCCGATGTCTGCATGCAAAATCGAAGCATGAAGTTAACAAAAAGGTTCTGTTCCTAAAGATGTTAGTGGTGCAATGTGCTTTTAGTAGATGCAAAGAGCACCAGAGTGGCTTGTGTGCTGTGGCCACTTTGCCTAGTTATCTCTGTGTGAATCTCATCTCGGACTCAATGATTTGGAAGGGCCATTTAAGATATCTAGCTCAATTCTCTGCTTAGTGTAAAATAATAACAAATGGCTATCTAATCCGTTTGATTGGAAGGAGGAGCTCGCCACCCCTCTGTCCAAAGCTACAATGCAAAATTGACTATTGTACTTGCATCATTCAAGGAGTTGCTGACATGCAGTGTACATCCTCACACATGCTCCAAAGCACCTTTGTTTCCTTGGAATCAAACACAAATTATTCTGTTTCCCCTTTTTTTAGATTTTTAATTATATTTTTAACAACAATATTCTCTTGGTTTTTTTGTTTCTGCATCTGGCTTATGAAGGTATATCTACCCTTTCGGGGGGAAAGAAGAAATCTTGTCAACATTCATGCTGGCAGGATTCTGAAACATTTCAGCAAGAGTAGAATATAAATGTTGGAAATATTAGCATATAGTTTAAATGGTTCCTGCTCATGTATTGCTGATGGACTGAGTTAATACTCAGATAATATAATAATAAGAAAGACTTTAACTGTGGAGAGTATTTATACTGTTTCGGGTTTGCAAAATGTACTATGTAGCTTTCATGTTCAAATATAAGAAAGATGTCTATTAATACAATAGTATTATTGTTATACAATTATTTATATAATGGTATCTATCCAGGGAGTTCAATCTGTTAGGGTTGTGCTGTGGATTCCATTGATTAAAAAATATCATCTTTCAGAACATTGGAAGTGAAACTTCTTTGTAGTAATGCCTGCCCTCTGGAACCATCACATTTATAACCCATCTCTGACTCGGGGAAATATCTGGAGATTCCTATGTTCGAGGGGACATTGAATTGTACCTTAAATGCTATACTTAAGCCAAGTGTTAAAATTAGCAATGGATACTATAACTCTCCTATTCCTTTACGGTACTGTTTTACATTTAAGAAGATTGTCCACACAAGGGAAGAGAAAATACAACCAAAACTTTATGTAAATACCCACTTTACTAGAAGAGGAATTACAACACAGCCCTTGAAGAAATACAAGAGTATTTGTATGTATATTCACACAAATAACAAGGATTTCACCATAAATGCTGAACAGAAAGTAACAAATAAGGTTTATTCATATAAAATATTAGGCACAAAATTTTACTACATTGAACGATAGTTCCCATAATCCCTAGTCAAATAGCCAATAATTAGGTCATAAAAGTGTCCAGAAAGGAAAAAGCGGACTCTGTGTATTGTAGAAAAGGGGGAAAGGTAGTTTCAAATTAATCAAACTTGCGGTCTGATTATATGAACAGAATTTATACCACAAACATGTCTATTCTTACAAGCTTTAAAAATTAATGAGGATATTCTTTTTCTTCTGTTAATTAAAAATTAAGAATAAATTGGGAGAAAACTATGTGATCTGCAGATTTATCAATTTGCTTCAATAACTCAAAACATAGCAAGTATGAGCGAAAGAGAAAAAAACATACACACACATGCATGTCCATAATATATATATATATATATGGGCTGCATTTGATTGGTCACTAGATATGCAAATAGAGGAGTATTATTAAAAACTGCACCTCAATGTGTGTGTATATATGTGTGTGTGTGTTTGGGTATGTGTGTGTGTATATATACACATACCTGAACACACACATACACACACATTGAGGTGCAGTTTTTTATAATAGTCCTCTATTTGCATATCTAGTGACCAATCAAATGCAGCCCAGTCACTATGACCCATCATTGTCAGCCAGCTTTCTGTTCTAGCATTTACAGTAACTACGGTAGTTTAAATTGCAATAATGCAAAAGCTTTCAAGCACCAGGCAAACTATCATATATGGCTGACGACTACATATGCATGACAACCTGGTTTAATCACATTTCAAAGGAAGCCTACTTACACTTGATTTGGGAGTGCAAGCCAAAATGAAATGTTCCCATCAACTGAAAATAATAATTCATCTACCCAAGAGTTGCTATGTTCTAAGAGAAATAAATTCCTGATCCTTACGGTTTGCTTCATGAATACTAGTCTCGTCAAATTCAGATAGTTAAATACTTAGAATGGGCATCATTAAATTGACAGTCCAGCAGATTTTCAAAACATATTAATTTTGCCTAGATTCACCCTCCCACCCCCATACTGGAAGATGTCATGCTGCTTTTAACATTAATTGCTCCCTGGGATGAAGTGAAAGGAAAATCATAACCTCCCGATTTTCTCAGGCTGTTGCTACTGGTGTAAAATAAAGCTAATAAAACAACTGACCAAACATTAATATTACCTAAGTGTTATTTTAGAACATAGCAAATGTAGTTTTCAAACACTCATTCCAGCAAATTCCTATCATCCACGGAAATATCTCAGATAGCTTCAGAATAAATAAAAAGTATTGCAAGCTTGTCTTAACAAAGATAACCAATGTATATTGCAATTGTAAAAGATCTATTTAGTTTAAGATAGTAATGATATGTCAGATATACTCCATACATATACACCATGCTTTCATATACTCATTAAAAACAATTTTCTCAGCTTGAGATGCAGTATTTGGCATGTCATCATAGATGATATCTCATGACAAATAAGTCTGATTTTCCCACAGGACCCTCCAAAATACAAGTAACAATTATCTATTACTTCAGTTACTCATTCAGGTAATACAGTGCTGTAGAAGAAGACACAAGAAAAGAAAAGAAAAAAGCATTTTAGCTCTTAAGAATTCTTAAGGCAGCTTTAAAATACAGAATTATCATTTTCAGGTAAGTATTTTTATTTCTTTGACATAAGCCCACAAGTGACACCCATTTCCCCTTATTTTAAAAGCATTAAGTACTGCAACTCGAGAGATTTTAGTGCAAGACGTGCAGCTGTATCCTCCCAATGTCTTTCCCACACTCACAGAATAGCATCTTTCAGAGAGACAAATTACCTCATGAATCCTGACCTTGCCCTGGATTCTCCAGAATAGATTTTGGGGAGTGTCAGGGGTAGAGAAGAAGGGAAAGTTGCATTGAGCAAGTGCCAATATTGGATTTGATCAAGAAATCTTTCTGCCTGAATTCTGCAAATCAAACAGCCTCATTTGCTCTGCTGACCTTCCTAGAAAGGCTTATGTGAAAATTCTTGATCAATCAACAGTGAGGTGGTGAGAAGTTTTAATTGTTTGTTTAGATCAGAGGTGGGGAACTATCGCCCATGATCTGTGGACTTCAACTCGCAGAATTACTGAGCCAGCATGGCTGGCTCAGGAATTCTGCGAGTTGAAGTCCACAAGTCATAAAAGGGCCATCATTCCCCACTCCTGGTTTAGATGATTAAAAAAACTAGTGCAAGCAGGAGTACATTTTTAACTTTGGCCTGCCTGCTTTTATGTACGGCTACACCAAGGACACAACCCAAACTAAGTTATGCGGCTACTACTTATTAAATTTAAAAAGGTAGATTTAAGGATGCACTTAATTCCTTTTATGAAAATGCAAGTTTCTGACTGAATTATATTGTTGATGAGATGCAGCCCACAATTTTGTTAAGTTAGCCGTACTAAAAGAAAGAGGCTACTTCTCAATTACAATAATTAAAGTATTAACAATTATAATGAAGAAGTAGGTATTATCACAAGTCACTGTTTCCTTCATAGTATGTCCAAACGTTTAATAGCCAGTGTCATTGTGTTTGTACTATTCAAGACATCAATTGTGATGTAGCAGGTGTCCTGAAATTCTGTATTAAATATCTGATTTTGATGTGAGTTGATTCACATATTAAACCCATATTTAAACAGCTGATAACCATAGGCACAGTTCTGTTCGCATGCCAACAAGTTTTGCTAACATATACATGGATCAGCACACCTTGGGCAGTATGGAATAATGAACAGGGGGAAATTAATTCAGTGCCACTGCAGGCCAGGTCTTTTCAGCTTTGATGCACATGGTTGGTGTCACAACAAAGTGAATCCTGAGCTAGCTGAATAAGCTAACTTTAAATACAATCTCTAGGCATCTTTCTCCAGATAGAGCGCTCCAAATGGTTACTGATATGGCAGGCAATCCTAAAAGCAGATTGTCTCAGGTATGAAATTGAAGTTCAGACCCAAGTTGATAATCAGTTTCGACTGTATTCACATCAAGGAGAAGTGTTTCTGAGAGGTAGTTTCGATCTCCCATACCACTGCTTTCAGAGGATAAATGCAGAACCAAGCTATAGCAGCTACATTTGTACAAAATAGACGGAAAACTAGTGTAAAACTTAAAACAACCAAGTGAGCCTGCTTCACTTTCTATTATTCTTACTCAAGTAAAGATAAATTTTCAAAGAATAGGCCTTGGTAATATTCTATCCCGCCCTACCCTTAAATATATTTTCTTTTTCTGAAGTGCTGGTGATTCTTCCAAAGTCTTGGAAGAATGAAAAGGGGGGGGGAAAGATAATGTAACATTAAGTAGGGCAAACACTGAAGCAGGGAAAGAAGGTAGAAAAAGAGGAAGAGAAAAATACTTTCCCACCCTCCCCAACAGGAAAGCATAAGTTGTAGAAATTAAGTTAAAAATCAGTAAAAGCGGTAATTTTGGGAACAATAAAGTTCATCACAAAATGTGTGATTTGGCCAGCTGGCCCACTACCCTGGCGATAACATTGGGAGGAGCATGCTCAGAGCATTCTCGTTCCTTGGCTTCTCTAGAGCTGCAATCCGATTCAGTTTGCCAACTTCCGTTTGCCAGCTGGGCACCTTCTTGGTCATGTGACGGCGTGCGTGTTTTGTCAGGTGATCGCTACGCATAAAACGGCGGTCGCAGACCGGACAGGCAAACTTCTTCTCCCCTGTGTGGGTTCTGCGGTGGCGAGAAAGCTCATCAGAACGGGCAAATTTTTTATCGCAACCTTCCCAGCTACAAGTGAAAGGTTTTTCTCCTAGAATGGAGAAGGAAAGACAATTCAAAAAAATAAATTTGTTGGATTCTCCAATAAAATTA
Organism: Diadophis punctatus similis; assembly: GCA_023053685.1. Lineage (NCBI taxonomy): Eukaryota > Metazoa > Chordata > Lepidosauria > Squamata > Dipsadidae > Diadophis > Diadophis punctatus. The sequence goes on along the minus strand of JALIGW010000001.1, from coordinate 143,516,162 downwards.
TTAAATATGTTCTAATCAAGTAAACAAAAGAACAAACAGAAGTAACTGGAAGCTTTTGCCCATACTGTAAAATAGATCACAATTTTGCTGCAGCTCTTACAAGGATTATTTGGGGAAAGAAAACTTGTTCTAGGAGTGTATTTTACAAATACTGATAAGATATAGGAAGTTCTATCCTCTTAGTATACAGGTAGTCCTTGACTTACAGCCATTCGTTTAGTGACCATTGAAAGTTGTAACAGCACTGAAAAAAGTGACTTATGACTGTTTTTCACACTTACGACTGTTGCAGCATCCTTATGATCAAGTGATAAACATTCGGATGCTTGGCAACTGGTATGTATTTATGACGGCTGCAGTGACCCGGAGTCATATGATCACCTTTTGTGACCTTCTGACAACCACGATACTGACTTAATAACTGCAGTGATACACTTAACACCTGTGGCAAGGAAGGTCATAAAGTGGGGCAAAATTCACTTAAAACTGTCTCGCTTAGCAACATAAATTTCGGGCTCAACTGTGGTCGTAAGTCAAGGCCTGCTTGTAATATTAACATATCATTAGTATCAATGCTTAAGTTATACGAGTTTATTTTGTGCTCCTATGGCAGTGATGGCGAACCTTTTTTTCCTCGGGTGCCGAAATAGTGCGTGTGCGTGCTATCGCGCGTGCGTGCGTGCCCACATCCATAATTTAAAGCCCCCCACTCGCCCCAACCCCCTGTGCATGCATGCGTGACTCCCCCACTCCCCCATTTCCCGACTTCCAGTGGGCCCGGTAGGCCCGTTTTTTCGCCCTCCCCAGGCTCCAGAGGCTTTCTTGGAGCTTAGAGCGGGCAAAAACACTCCCCCTTGCCACCCTGGAGGCCCTCCGGAGGCCAAAATCGCCCTTCCAGAGCCTCCACGTGAGTCAAAAATCAGCTGGTGGGCACACACATGCATGCCGGAGCTGAGCTAGGGCAACGCCTCGCGTGCCGGCAGATATGGTTCCGCGTGCCACCTGTGGCACCCGTGCCATAGGTTCGCCATCACTGTCCTATGGTAAAGATTTAGAGGTACGCTAAGCATTTTGTTACAAAATGTTCTGCACAACTCCAAAGGCCACTCCCCAAACATTCTCAAAGTGGTTTGATCTTGAAATGGGATCACTCTGAAGTCAATTTTAGTTGATTTTAGAATATTCCACCATAAAAAGTTTTTTTGTCAATTTTTTTGAAGTGTCAATGTTGTTTCCCCCCCATCTACTTCTTCTGCTGTAGTTAAGTCAAGGAATGGGATCTGTAAATACCCTTCTCCTTTCCCTCTACACATCGTGTAAAGATTCAACTGCACTTTTTTTGCATGCCTGAACATCTTCCTTTGCCTCTAAATCACAGACATTTGCATGGTTTCTCAGCTTCCCTAAGATGATACCATGAAGGTACAGTGGCAATATATTCCCACAATTTTAAAAACTGCAATGCCACATCTGGAGAGCAGCATAGGTTTGTGAAGAGCACTCTAGTGCATGAGTGTCCAACTCGCCGCAGTCATGCGACATTTTGCAACGTTTTTTCCCATTCGTGCAGCTGGGGTGGCATGGCCTGCACGGCCCACCAGTTTGACCCCCTTTGTCTAGTGAGTATCACACCACTACAATCTCAATGTTCATTTGTCATGCTTGACAAAGCATCATCAGTGAGATTATAAGGTACATCACATTCCTTCAGTCCTATACATACCAGTATGAGTACGCAGATGGGCTTTGAGGTGAGAGCTTTTGAAATACGTTTTCCTGCAGCCAGGAAAGTTGCAAACGTAATTCCTCCTCCGGGAAAAGTCTATCAAAGGCGTACTGCTTTGGCCAGAGGCAATAAAAACTGGAGCAGGGGCCAGAGGCAATAACTTGGTGTTCCCCACAGACATCACAGTTTGTTGGCACGGGGGTGCCTGAGCAACAGCTGTCTGTGGAAGGACCAACATAACAGTCCCCTGAGGCATAGAAGGTCCCATCAGGACAGGCTGAGAAACTGGAGCCGTGTGGGATAAGATGGATTTGACGGTTCCTGCAGTCTGAGATTTTAACAGAGCAGGGACCATACCTCTTGGTCCATCCAAGGGGATCATTTGACAGATCACTTGTGGATTTGAGAGAGGGGAAGGTAGAAGGGAGCTGGTCTTTTGCTGCATATCATGCTCACAATTCTTTGGGTAAAGAGACTGCTGCAAAGCAAGCCTTGGAATTTCACATCCTTTATTGGCAGTCCTAGAGCAACCTGAGACATGCGAGGAAGATTTGTGTGCAAGTAAAGTGTCACAAGTCAAGTTCTCTGCAATATTGCAATCCCGGGAAGCTCTGGAATGTCGCTGGCTTTGGGCCTCCTGCCAGTCTGCAGGCCCACTGTAGCCCGATGAAACTTCTGGTTTCACTTGCACACCAGGAATGCGGGAGTAACCAGAACTGTTGCCAGTGTGACGGATCACACTAGTTGCCATGGCTCTGCAAAGCGGAGGAACAGGTTGCTCAGTCCTTGCTGGCATCTGGCTGGATTGCTTCTCCATGTTCAAAACAGATGGCTGGGTGGCAGTAAGAATGCAACCTGGGGGAGTGACTACGCTGGCAGGTACGTTTGCCTTGATTGCCCTAGGTTTTGAGTAAGTAGTTTGGGAGGAGGGCAGTGATGCTGTAGAAGGCTCAACAAAATCAGGACTGTATGGTGGGGTCATGCACTACATTAAAAAGGAAAAAGAAGGAAATCAGCACACACAGATCAACATGAATAACCATAGTTATGGCCATAACTAGTTATGTTTATAATTCATACTCTCTCAGACCTCAAGATAGTTTTCTTTATTCAAACTATAATGTGAAAGAATGTTTACCCCAATTTTATATTTTCATTTCATTCTATACTGTCCTATAATTGTATGTTCTAACATTCGTTCTTCCAAAACCACAATCTTATGGTGCTTATAAAGCAATATTCTCAGATGACTCCTGTGTCTTGGTGGGGTTCAGTGAAACAATCCCATCCATCTCCTTCAGAAAATCATGCAACTATCACCGTGTTTTACCGAAAATAAGACAGGGACTTATTTTCTTTTGACCCCCGAAATATGGCCTTGGCCTTATTATCGGGGTTGGTGGTGTTATTTTGGGGGTGCAGTAGGCGGTGAGCATGGGACTGGATGTCCCATCACTGCCGTCTCCCCTCCCTGTTCTTGGCGCCGGCCGAACGGCTGGCCCGCCGCCACCGCCTCGTGGAGCAGGACTCTGCAAGGCTTGTTGTGCCGCTGCATGCACGAACTGCAGGACTGCCGTGAGCTTCATCATACCAGCACAGCTGGTGTCCTGCCACTTGCGGCTGTGCCGGTATGTCGAACCTCATGGGAGTGATGCCATTCATGAACGGCACAACAAGCCTTGCAGAGTCCTGCTCCAAGAGGCAGCGGCGGTGGCGTGACGAGTCTCACAGAGACTCATTTCTGGCAGGTGGGACATGTTGGGCCGCGAGACGCGTGTCCTACCTGACACTTGTAGCTCCGCCGCGTTCCTCAGCGTTGTGTCCAGGGAAGCCCATTGTAAAAAAAACTTGCAAGTTAAATCAAATTTCTCGAACTCGCGAGAAGTTTTCTTCCTTCCCTGGACACAACGGCGAGGAACGCGACGGAGTTAGGTTGTGTCAGGTAGGAAGCACATCTCGCGGTGGGACGCAATTTGGGGGTGGCAGGTGGGGCGGGGTGGGGTGGGCCGTGAGAGAGAGAGCACAAGCGAGAGGCAGGCACGTGCAGGCAGTTTTACCAACTACCTCTGCTGCGGCGTTGTGCACACCCCATGGGACTGGCTCGCCTCCTCTGGGCTCCTCTGGGCATTTTGAAACGCGCTCCTGCCTGAGAGGAGGAGGAGGAGGCGAGGCAGGGATCGAGGCTCCGGAGGGGGGAGAGCCCCACCCCCCCATCCACCAGCGAGATGCGGAAGGGCCCTTCCAGCTGTCCGCCCCAGGATCCGCCTCCCTACACCACTGGCTCAGTGGGTGATTCTCTCGGCGGGCTCCGTAGCGGGTCCCTCCAGCCACCTTGGCTCTTTCTCACCATGCCATGCCACTGGACATGAGTTCAATCGCTGGGTGAGTTGCTGCTGCCGCCACCTTCTCTCTCTCCGAGGAAAGGGTGGGGGGCTTGGAACAAAGAGCAGGAGGCGAGCAACGCGCCTCGGTAAGGGCGTGTGGGGTGCGTGGGGCATATTCCCCCTTTCCCCAGAAAGTAGTTGAGGGGGCTTATATGGGGGGGAGGGTCTTATTTCAGCACATGTGCTGAAAAGCCTGATTGGCCTTATTATGGGGACACGTCTTATTGTCGGGGAAACACAGGTATTTTGATTCAGATTTCCCCATGTCATAGCTGTAAATTGGACAATGATTTGTCTTAAATTAAGTTAACAGGGAATCATAGAAAAACATAGGATGTAATAAACCAAAACAAATAGCACCAGATTGTTTCAACTGCATTTACAAAAAAAGGTATGTATAATATGTAAAAAAAATCTGATACCCATTATCAAAAGAAAAGTCATCATCCCTCAAGTTCAATAAAGCACTAAGGAGATTAATTGGGGAAAGCCAATTCATGCATATTCCATTTATTTCACATGGTGTTTTTTTTTCTTTTCTTACCAGTGTGGATAAAAAGTTATAATCCTTTGACATCTCAGATGTAGGTTCATTCTGCACTACAAAATCCCCAGAATCTGAGGCAGGAGTTAAAGGTCTTATTTTTAATAGGTCGCCTTTCTGTGATCTTTGACCCCAGGAGCTCATACAAACAAGGGTCTCAACTGCTTCTATGTCATTCCGTTCCAAGGTGCTACAAGTAGATCTTTCACTGTCGTGACGCCTCCGTTCACGGATGGATTCGTAGATGTCCACAATATCAACCTTGAGATGAGATGAATCGTCACATTTTAATCATTCAGAAGAAAAGTGAATATATTTTCACTGTTTGCTTAAACATTCATCCCATGATTCAAAATCCTGACAACCTCTTTGGAAATCTGGGTGCCAATACTGGTTCTTAAAACCTCCTATCCATTGGGCTACAAGGGCTAATTAATTAATTCTGAATAATGCAACAATCTCTCACAAATAAAACAGGCTTGTGTCAACCCTTAGCGGCTTTCCTGCATTTTGATTGTTGCTATTTCTAAATACTCATTTCCTAGAGAACCTTTGGTCTAAAAACCTGCACATTAACTCCTTGTCATTTTTATCACAGGATCACAAAATGCAGAATAAGCCCAAGCCAATAGGCTTTTGAGCACTTGACTTTTATCTGTGCTAAAATATCTACAACCTCTAGTTCCAGGGCCCCAACGCCTTCAAAACATCCCTCAGAATCCACCAAAACCTGTAGCCACACTGTGATGTTGAATGAAAGGGAAAATTTCTATAATACTGAGGGAACAATAATATTAACTGCATTTAATTAAATCACTTTTTTGTCTGAATCCCTATACTTTTTTATTTAAGAATACCTAGTCCTTGGTCCAAAACATATTAGGCAACCTGGTTCTATACAAACATTCCCCTTTTATAGGCTATGATCAAATGTGATTAACTAAATGCTATCTTTGTAGCTAAAAAGTATAGTTATTAACTGCAGTGAAGATACCTACTAGGCTGAATCTTAGTTTTTAAAAAATTAATCAGCCAGTTGGTAATAAGCCTCAAAGGAATACCTAGAACAGATAATCTTTTAATGCCCCATTAAACTATCTACAGATATCATACAAACACTTGAGTAAATACTGAAGTATGCAGACTATCTCTTAATAGCCAGCTGTGTGTAAGTAAATCCAGGTGTAACCAAATAGGCTTCTATGTATATACAGTGAAAAAGTTGCCAATCACAGTACTTAGGTAAGTTCACACAAATAGGTACAAGTGGGCACCAAATAGAGTAGTAGATTCTTGATTCATAATATGTGAAGCCAAAAATATCTTTTACTCAGTGAAATCTATATGGAATTTGCAATTAACTTAAATTGTAATCTCCAAGTCCATAAATGAAGTTAACATTTGGGAGTGAAAGAAGATTAGGAGTAAACTTGATACTCAATTACAGTTTGATGCTATTATTTAATGTTAAATTCATGGTAAAATGAGGACCCAGATTGTTGGGGGCAATATAAATATACATTGCTTACTGGTGTAAACCGCTTAGAGAGTGCTTGTACTGCGAGGTGGTATATAAATCTCACAAATAAAATAAATAAATAAATAAATAAATAAATAAATAAATAAATAAATAAATAAATAAATAAATAAATAAATAAAATCTATTAACAGATTTAACATGAAGTAGAAGTTACCATAATATTAAGCAATATAAGTAATTAACATTAAGGGGACCTTCTTTTTAGTTATCAAAATATTTTCCAAGATAATACTACTTGAGAAACATTGAGAAGAAGGCTTTTAAAATCCTCTTGAACATTTTGAATTGTAAAATAGATTAGAGAGAGAGGGAGGGAGGGAGGGAGGAAGCAAAAAAAAGGGGGGGGGAAGCAAGCTGAGGCCTCATAAATGCAAGAACGGAACTGCAAAAGCCTCGCAGTGCGTCCTCAGATCACCTCCTTTCACCCAGACACTGCAGTGGCAAACTGGAGGAGATGACACACAATGCAAGAAGCCCGCTGCAAATCACAGCGGCACAAATATCGGAAATTCTGCTTCACTGTACTCAACAGCAAGCAAGCATTCTTACATAGCGGTTATGATATATATTTTTTACATTTATTCCCCCCTTCCCATGCTATTCATATGCCCACTTCTTTACTCTGCTTTAAGGAAAAAAGGAGGACGGAGAGGACGACTGACATGAAGATTAGTCAAAACTACAAGGCCAGGAGGAGGTGAAGCACCTCCTCCTAATGGAGGTGGGAGGATTACTTCCCACCTCCATGGGATCCAGAGTAATCAAATATAGTTCAAAGGTTTGGGGGTGGGGGTGGAAAGGAAGGAGTGGGGAGACGTCATGCATCAAAATAGCCATGTGAGCAAAATGGGTGGTGGTCCCTGACCGAGTCAGTGCTGGGAAGCCCTCTTAAGGCACAGTAGCTCTGCCCTCAAATCAGAAAGGGCAGGGAATCCTGACAAGAGCCAAGACACTTCATCTTGGGAGGCATTCACAACAAAGCTGTGTGTGTGTGAGGGGGGAGAGAGGGAAAGAGTAAGAGTGAGGGAAACAGAGGGGGGAGAGGGAGGGGGAGAGAGTGAGAGAAAGGAGAGAGAGAGAGAGAGAGAGAGAGAGAGAGAGAGAGAGAGAGAGAGAGAGAGAGAGAGAGAGAGAGAGAGAGAGAGAGAGATAAGGATGCCCCTCCCAACCTACCAGCTGAAAGAAGAGCACTTACTGTAATCTCCAGGGCATGAAGTCATGCCATTAGCAAGCAACTGTGGATCACAGTCAGCTTAGATTACTCATGCTAAAGCACTTTATTCTGCCCACATCAGCCATCTAGCCAGGTCTATGCCCAGAGTAAAGCCTCACCCCCCCCACCCCCCACCCCAGGGCCAATAAAAACTGCAGCCCTCGATCCACTCTCAAGACTTACTTCTAAGCAAGCATGCCTAAGGAATTGGCCGGGAGAAAGAGAAGCATCCGCCGCATATCCCTCAACATTCGCTTAAATCTATAGTCTTCCAAGCAGGGTTTACTTGAAGGAAGCGGCGTTCGGCATCCCGCCCCCAGCCCCAGTTCACACACACGTCACTCGGTCCAGATAAGTTGATGGAGCCCCCTCCCCCGCTCGAGTTCCTAGAGAGCGAGCGCCAGGAAAGGGTGGAATCAGAAGGGTCGCCCCCCCGGCCAGGTTAGAGGTCCCACCCGCGGGTGGACGAAGAGGGCAAGGCTTCCTGAGCTCCGGGGCTGAAGGAGAGCGCGCTCCGGTATCTCTCGAGCCCCTCACTTCGGGATCTTCATCGCCCCCGAATTGCATTTTGCAAAGAAAACGTGGGGAGCCCGTTTGCTCCCTGCTCCCACCCGAGGTGCATCATCAGCACCTTGGCCTCTGCTCCTCCGGGTATACCTCGCCGCTCCTTGGAAAGTCACGCCGATCAGATCAGAATCCCAAGGGGGGTGGGTAGGGGGGGAGAGGGCACGTCACACGCCGAGCCTCTTCAGTCCTGGAAGGTATTGAGCGAGGGAGATCCTGTTCTGCCTGCCGCGTCCCCGTCCCGGCCCCGTGCAGCAACAAGTGGTACTCACCGAAGGGGCATCTCCCATCTCCTCGCAGCGAGGAGATGTGTGCATGGCGAGGGCTCCCGCAAGCATGACAAAGCCAGCCGAAGCAATCGGCCAGAACCACCTCCCTCGCTCCCGCCCGCCCCTCCTTCCAGGGGAGGCGAGCAGCCAAAACAGAGGGAAGCACACCAAAACACTCCATCCAGCGAAGCAGCTGGGAAGGGGCGGAGGAGGAGGAGGAGGTGGAAAAGAACCAAAGGGGACGGGAAGAAGGGCTCCGCCAATCGCGACCCGAGCTGCCTCTTGGCCAGCCAATAGATTTCCTCGGGCGGCGTGATAGCCTCGTGCAGCTATGCTGATAGCAGGAAAGGACCCTCGTGGGCACGTTTTGCGGCGGCGGCGGCCAAGACGAGCCACCCTCTGGAAACTAGGGGAAAGGTCGGCGCGAGGAGAGGGGGGGGGAGGCGGGGCCGGCAGCGGCGGGGAAGGGCGGGTCGGCCGTCTGTCAGTGAGCGGCGGCCAGCCAGGGAATGCCCGGGAGGGCGGGGGGAGAGAGAGGGGAGCGCTAGGGAGGGGGCGTGTCCACTCGTAGAGACGCGGCTTGGGGTGGGTTGACATCGCCGTTCCCGCCGCGCTCCAGCAGCAACGCGGGCTCCCTTCGAAGCCCCGCCCTGCGTGAGTAATGCTTCTTTGAGCTCGTGCGGCGCGCGAGGCGCTGTCCTCCCGGATTTCTCTCTCTCTCTCTCTCTCTCTCTCTCTCTCTCTCTCTCTCTCTCCACCACCCCCCGCCCCGCTTTTGCCACATCTGGGTCGCAGCCACAAGGGGCCGGTACGAGCTCGGCGGCGTCTTCGAAGCTGTGGCAGCCCTCCTCCTGGTCTCGAGTTGAAAACAAAAAGTTGCCCTTTTCTTCAGGAAAATAGGAGGCGGCAGCATTTTATTTATAGATGGTTGCTCCGTAAGCAGCGAACGGCAACCCGCTTTGCAAGAAGTTGTTTTCCCGATTGCAAAAACTGAAATATTTACATTGTTTCTTTATTTAAGGAGCCGGTGTTTTGTATTTTTAAAGACGTTTGCTCAGAAGTTAAATTCTACTAACCTTAATCAGATTGTTCCCAAAACGGATTTTAGGAGAGTAGGAACTCCAGGAGTAGGCACATTGAATTCCATTGGATTGATGCATAGTAGACACACAACCTGAGCCTGGATTAAATACCATAGGATGCAGAGTTGACATGGACCGTGTTTTTAATTTTATAAGCCAAAGTGCTGCTAATCCTTGTTATTGGACAGGGAGGCACTGGCCCTTCTGTTCAAATGAAATGCTTCCTGATGCAAAAGAATGGGAGAAAAGGGAAAGAAAGAGTTTCTTATTCACTACTTTTCCCTGGATTCTGATCTCCGTATAAAGCCCAGTATATTTTTCTAGGAGTTAAAACTAACTGCTTTGATTTGGGACATAATTAAGGTTTATGAATTCAATGGGTTGAAGGTCTGAAGCAATTTGTTTGAAGATGTCCTCGCTTTAAAAAGTTCATTGTCAGGCACTTGAGAAAGAACAAAACCGGCAAATGGGATCATTAAAAAAAAACCTTGCTGGTTTTTCTTGTCTTATTCTATTTTGCAATTATTTTGCTCTGAAATGTAGACCACTTCTCAGTTCAGGTCTGCACTGTTTAAAAAACAGTCCACCCACCTTCCATTAATGTTAAATTATTTTCCTATAGTAGCACATTTGAAAGAATTTATGTTTTGAGCATAAGCAGTACAATAGGCAATTTGAGAAAATGGTGTTTAGGTTATGAGCATTATTATCTGATACAAATATTTTTCTTGCTTTTGAAATAGGTATTATTGCAGCAGGACTTCGTGTTTAAATTGTTTAGCCACTGTATCAATATTCCTTTTAAAAACAATTCAGGGAACAAGGGTTGAATAGATTATTAATTGTAATATACCACTTTCCATTCTATAATTTTGAAGTTGATTATTTTTATTTATTAAATGGATATCTTTTTGTACAAGAACTCAAAGTGGTGTGCAACATATTCACTCCTATTTTTCCCCACCACAATCCTGTGAGAGAGGTTGGGATGAGAGATGGTGACTGGCCCAAAATTACCCTGGGAGTTTCTGTAGCTGAACGGACTTAAACCTGCATTTCCCCCAATCCTAATCCAACAATTTAATCAAGGCTCCATTGACTATCTTAATGTACAAACAAATCTTGGAAAACTTATAGACAAAACAGTGCTGCCCCAAAAATAAAAAAGACATAATTAGGGGCTAATGAGAAGCTGTGTACAGGTAGTCCTCAACTTACCGCCATAATGGAACCTGCCTATTACAATTGAAAGTTATTGCAGTTATTAAGATTGTGGAGCTTGCTTAACTGCCTTACTTAACCCCCATTCCTTCTCTGGCAGTCCTTAAGTGGCTGCATGTGTCATGCAGGATGTCTCAGGTGGGGAAGGCCTTGGGAGGCCTCCTAATGCCTTCCCCTGCCCATGAGGGACCATGTGATCTGCTTCCTGTCCCTCAGGGAGTCCACAGGCCTTGCACTTGCTTTCGCACCCCAACTGATCCCACTCCCTCTTCATACCCCACCACCAGTCACTCACTTTCCATAGAGCTCGGGAGCTCAGGTTGTGAAAGGAGAGCAGACTGTTCCACCCCTCGGTATCCCTTCAGGTGATGTGGCGCTGTCCCGGACATGGGTGCCATTTTCAGATGGCCACAATTCTTTGGGACACTCTGAAAATGCTACCCACTTCTGGGACAGGATGCTGAGGGGCAGAGCATCTTGCTCTCCTTTTCCAACAAGAGCTCCAGTGCAAGTAAGGGAGCAGTCGGTGGGGAGGAGGGGTATAGGACACAGGGGGCTGGGAAACAAGCCCAGGGCCTGCAGGGACCAGCAAGGCGGAATGGATGGGAGATGGGGGTAGGGATGTCAGGCTGTGTCACCCTGCGGTTGATCATAAGGGTGAGTCTGCTTGAATTTTGTTCACACAACCACATGGTTCTGCAGCAGCAATAATTTCAAAACTGGTTATACCGTATTTTTCGGAGTATAAGACGCACCTTTTTACCCTCAAAAAGAGGGTGAAAACCTGGGTGCGTCTTATACACCGAATGCAGCCCCACCCAGCCACCCCCACCCTTTGGCCTCTGCCTGCCAGCAATTTACCTCTTTGCAGCAAACAGGGCAAAGCACAAGAAGAGCACAAGAAGAGATAAACTGCCTCCCGATCTACAGCTGACAGGCTTGCAAACCACGTGGTAAAATGAAACTAACTACGGTGGCTGTAATGTGACAAATTGCTGCGAGATAAACTGCTGGCAATATTAGACTGCTGAAATTGAAAAGAGGCAAGCTATAGCTGCTATGGCTCAGAGCTAGAGCTCTTGCCTCACAATCAGGAGGTTGTGAGTTCTATCCTAGGTAGAGGCAGATTCTGTTAATATGTTATTTTGTTAAATGTTTGTAGAGTGTTCAAATTATTAGACTTATTTTTTAAAGACTGCTTTATTATTGTTCTAGACAACTTAACAAAATGAAGAAGCTTTTTAAAATAAATGCTTGCTCTGAAGAGGCCCAGTGCTATTGTATCTTCTTTTAAATAGCAGAGAATACTTCCAGAAAGCCACATCAATTTTAAAGATCTGTAAAAGTATAATCTGAAATGTCCTGTTTTAGTATTAAGTATTAGTATTAAGTATTGGTATTAAAAGAAGGCAGCTGAGAAACCCTTACTTAGTCATGTTTGGAGTAGATCTATTTAAATAATTGGGAGGAGTTAGTGTGATTACATTTAAGAAAACTTTCTGGGATTAATATACTGCCATAAATGTACATTTCTCCAATTCTTTGCCATTTCTATGGGTCAGGCACACATGCACAGAAATACACAGCAAACAGTGTATATCATCTGTACTGTTTGCTGTTAAATTGTGGGCAAAGATCGCAGGAGACAGACTTCAGAACAGCTCTTTTATTAGCTCACTCAAAACAACCAGCAACTTGCAGTCTGACAGATAGCCCTTTTATAGGGAACTGTCAGACACAACAACCAATAGCGTATGAGCATTCAAACACATGACCAGGGTGGCAACAACAGTTCAGGTAGAGTTCAACTATAAACATAACAACAACAGTTCAGTCAGAGGTCATCTAGTCAAAACAAGTTTATGGTTCAGTTATAGGTCAGTCAGAACACAACATTTGCTGTTTGCTGTTTGGCAAATTGCTGGGAGGCAGAGGCCTTTTTTCCTTGTTTTCCTCCCCCAAAACTAAGGTGCGTCTTATACTCCGGTGCGTCTTATACTCCGAAAAATACGGTAAGTAGTTTTTCATGGGTCTGTCATAATGCTGAATGGTCATGAAGTGGCTAGTCATAAGTGGAGGACAATCTGTAGAAGGAAATCTGACAAAAAGGCAAAGTTGAGGCAATAAAGCTGAGAAGGTTTAAAAAGAGAGATTCAACTAATGGAAAATATTACTTGACATTCCATATATTAGCAAAAGTTTTTATTTTCATTGGTTTTTATGTTATGTTAAACATAAATGTTAAAACAAATATTTGTTATTGGTTTATTGGACCATTTGGTTTGATTTCTTGTTTCATCCCATTTACATACACTAGGCCTGTAGTATTTTTCCAGATATACAATTAACTAACTTTCATGTCTATATAAATGACTGAGTAATGAATTGCATCAATATACAATATACCAGCTTTCTCAGTCTGGCCTTCAGATGTGGATAAACTGCATCTCTTATTGTCACGGCAGGCCATGGTCGGGGCAATTTGCAGAATGTGGAGTTTATGCACATTCAAAGAGCATCGTGTTGAGATTGGTGGCATTAATTTGATTAGAAAGAAAAAGCAAGTGTTAGTAGATTTAGCGACAAGAAAATATTCTAGTGAGTAATCATATTTTGTATGAAAACATAGTTTGCTTTATCATGATATACACTGGTTTATCCATAATTGGCTTGGTAATGTCTAAAAAGGAATGGTAAGTCCAGGTTCTTAAATATGCTTTCTAGTTAGAGAGGAATCTAGAATTAAAACCCCTGTTATGTATGTTGAGCTTTTGGGAAGAGAATAAGAAAAGGGCATGTTCCTTCTTTTCTTCATTGCATATTGTGTGATTATTTTGACCATACTCTTGCATACCATCCTGGCATCTGCAATTATGAAAAAGGTTCACAATTAACAATACTTCGAACACATGTAAGAAAAGCCTGACTGAGACTGTTCCTGGGAATGGGAGGGCAGTGGTGGAGGCTTCATAAAGAGATAGCCATAGTTGAGAGCCCATAAGAAGCAGAAGAGTGACCTTTAGTTTTTTCCTTCTGTCCTTTGATTCTGGACTTTTTCTAGGCTAAGTGCCGCAATTAAACTTTAAACAGTATGCTGGGAACCACAATTCCAAAAGGAGTAAGTGAGGTTAAGGGAAAAATGAAGTGAATGAAAATTAAACATCGTGAATACACACTTTCCAGCTATATATTTCTGTCACATTATTACAATTTGATGTCAGGCCAAACTCTGACATTTGGAGAGCATTCAGATTCCAACTAACCCTATGGCTCATGGGATGTATGTTTTCCTCTCTTCCAAATCTGACCCAAAGCTGTGGGTTTCAGCTGTTTGAGTTACCCAGACAAGGGTCAGGGAGCAAACACACACATGCCTACCAGAACTGACTCTTGGCAATGCCAGCAATGCCAGCTTGCAGTCAGGAATTAGGGGACAGGTCACAGCAAGAAGAACAGCTCATCTCACCTCCTCTCTGCAGCAGTTTTGAAATAGAAAGGAACCTGGGAACAGCAATTTTTACAAATGACAGATATTTTTGAATAACTATGTGTTGACTTGCAGTGGAAGTGCATAAGAAATCCCACCAGACTTGGCATTTTGAGCAGCGAGTTATTTGAGCCATGTTCCATACAGTACTGTTCTGAAAAAGGGTCAAATGAATCCATGTCAGGTTGCCTTGTGCTGTATTTGAACACTGGTTTCAAATATAATATGAACAATTTCCCAGAGATGAGTGGGAGTTCTACTGATGTAGTACTAACATGTGAAAAACAAAATGAAAGTTTTTTTTCCCTTTCTGAAAGGGAGGGAAAAGATTGATGTACCCCAGAGAGCAAAGCCATGAGGGAATTAGCAGAGCCTTATGTCAGTGAACACATTTTCTAAGCATAGTGAGAACACTCTGGCTACCTTGGAGGGGAACTTGTTTATTCCTAAAATGATTGTTATGAAACATGGGAGATATCTGTGGCTATATAAACACCTATACTTACAAGTTGGGGCCCAAGGTGAATTAGTTTTATTCTCTGTCTTGCCTAGGTTTAAGAGTCAGTGAACACAACAGGATTACATATGTATAGGATAAAGTTTGTGTAATTTTAGGACATGACTGTGGCTGTTATATTTTTGAAGATGTTTTCAAGGAAGTGCAAAGCTGTTCGTATCATATTACAAACTAGACTAGAGAGTTTTCCAGGAATTTTATGTTGCAAAACTACAGCTGGAGCAAATTTCTTGCAATCCAAGAAATGTATGTGTCTTGTTTGTCTTATTCTAGGAATTTTCCAGGGTGGCAGCAGTATGAAACCTTCCATCACTTCTAGATAATTGATTTCTTAGAAAAATATTTATAATAGCTTTATTGCCTTCAGTAATCAATCATGTATGTGGGGGAAATAAGAAACATCATAAAATAATCTAAAAATTGCATAGTTGTAAAACCTTAAAGTTAAGGCAGTACTTTCCTACCTAAAGCAATTATGGCTCTAAGAAATTTTGCAGCTTATCTAGAGGTGTTTAGGTTCTGATCTGATAACATGAAGCAAATAAAACAGAACAGGTGATACTTCTGTTAACAAGCAGCATAGTGAAGACAAGTTATTAGAAGTACTGCTGTTGCATTCTTAGTTTATTATCTTAAATATGAAAACTTTTTTACAAATTATATTTACAAAATAATGCTGTTCTGAAACTCTTGATAAAACAGCTATGATTCATTTTGTTATGCTCCACCTATTCGTATGTCGGCAGAAACCAATACTGGCATGAAATGTACTGCCCCAACTACTGCTCCCTATCCTGCCTCTTGATTCCATTTGCCAAAAAGTGCTCTTTTGATTATGCGCGAGTAACAAGTACCATATTTTTCAGACTATAAGACGCACCGGTGTATAAGACGCACCAAGATTTCGAAGAGGTAAGTAAGAAAAAAAACTGTTTGTCCTCCCTGGCCCCCAGGAGCACTCTGCAGGCCTCCCAAACCCTCTGCATGCCCCGTTTTTTGCAAAAACGGGCCCGTTTTTCACCCATTTTTGCAAAAAAATGGGGCACGCAGAGGGTTTGGGAGGCCTGCAGAGTGCCCCATTTTTTTCCAATTTTGGTCACCACACTATAAAAAAAGATGTTGAGACTCTAGAAAGAGTGCAGATAAGAGCAACCAAGATGATTAGAGGACTGGAGGCTAAAACATATGATGAACGGTTGCAGGAACTGGGCATGGCTAGTCTAGTGAAGAGAAGAATGAGGGGAGACATGATAGCAGTGTTCCAATATTTGAGGGGCTGCCACAGAGAGGGAGGGATCAAGCTATTTTCCCAAGCACCTGAAGGCCAGACAAGGAATAATGGATGAAAGAGATTCAACCTGGAACTAAGGAGAAATTTTCTGACAGTGAGCGCAATCAATCAATGGAACAGCTTGCCTTCAGAAGTTGTGGGAGCTTCATCACTGGAAGCTTTTAAGAAGAGACTGGACTTCCATCTGTCAGAAATGGTATAGGGTTTCCTGCTTGGGTGGGGGGGTTGGACTAGATGACCTACAAGGTCCCTTCCAACTCTGTTAATCTGTTAAATCTGTTGAAACCCATCAATTAGTCTTTGTATGTCAGGTGTCATCACAAAGAGGGTTCTTGAATGACTGTATGGAGGCATTTCATCTGTGCATTCAAGCATCAAAGGTCAAAAAGAGAGCCATCCAATCACTATCTGATGTACACTCCCTTCTTTAGACCCTGGACAGCATGTGACAATATGCAAGTAAAGAGCAGACTGAATAGGACACAATCTGTTTTACTAATTGGAAATGGCAAATGCATCTGATGTATCATCGTTGTAAAGAATCTGTTATGCCAGTGTTGGCGAATCTTTTTGGCACCGAATGCCAAAACAGGAGCACGCGCGCGTGGTGGGAGGGAAGCACCGGAAATCGGAAGAGCAGCTCCCTGGTATGCACGTGCGGGAGCGCCGGAAACCAGAACAGCAGTTCCTTGGCCACAGGCACGCACCAGGAAGCTGAGCTTCCAGTTTCCGGCATGCACATGCGTGCCGGTCACCTGGTCTTCTGGTTTCTGGCATGCATGTGCGCGCAAAGACCAGCTGGCCGGCGCGCATGCATGTGACGGAAACCGGAAGCTCAGCTTCCCGGTGCATGCATGCATGCCAGGGAGCTACTCTTCCGGTTTCTGGCACTCCCGTGCATGCAAAGACCAGCTGGCCGATGTGCTTGTGTGTGCCGGAACGGCAACGGGCAATAGCTGGCATGCCCAGACAGATGGCTTTGTGTGCCACTTCCGGCACACGTGCCATAGGTTCGCCATCACGGTATTATGTCATTCTAAGGTTGGAGTAGCTGAATCAACTTCATGAATTTCTTTGAGCATCCATAACATCTCAGGATGATTCAGAATGCCTCCCGGTTTATCATGTCAAATGCCTTTGTCCAGTTAGTGAAGACAGAGTAAATAGCTTGATGCACTTCTCATGGACTTGCCGTGTGGCAAACATCCTATCTGTTGTACTCCATTCTGGCTGAAAGCCATACTGCACCTTTGGGAGGTTCCTTTCCGAGGCAGTGATAAGTCTGTTTAGGAGAATGCAGGCAAAGATCTTGCCTGTGATGAACAGCAGAGAGATACCTTTGTAGTTACTGTTTTCCTTATTTTTATAGAGAATCACAATATGACAGTGTCACAATGATGACTTTATCAGGCATCTCCTCTGTGGATTAAATGTCTGCTGAGATATCCTGGAGCCCCTGCAAGACATTTGGGCTAGTGCCTATTGAGTAAGTTGGAAATATGTTCAGCCCAGTGATTTTTCAGTCCTTCCTGGTCTTTGATAAGACTCAACCCATCAGATGACAAGGGGAGCATCCTGATTTAGAAGGACTCTAAATCCTCTACACTCCATACAACCAGGGAAATTACAATATTATATTACAAAATACAAGTAGTCCTCAACTTACAACCACAATGGAGACCAAAATTCCTGTTGCTGAGTGAGACATTTGTTAAGTGAATTTTGCCCCATTTTATGACCTTTCTTGTCACATTTGTTAAGCGAATCCCTGCGGCTGTTAAGTCAGTAACATGGCTGTTAAGTGAGTTGGGCTTCCCAATTGACTTCGCTTGTCAAAAGTTCACAGAAGGGGATCACATGACCCCGGGACACTGCAACCATCATAAATATGAGTCAGTTACCAAGTGTCTGAATTTTGTTCATGTGACCATGAGGCGGTTGCAACGGTCATAAGTGAAAAATGGTCATAAGTCACTTTTTCCAGTGCCTTTGTAACTTTGGTCACTAAATGATCTGTTGTAATTCGAGGACTATCTGTACTAAAATCAAGTATTATAATTCTACTAAAATCAAGACAAATTTAAAATCACTCTTAACAAAATCCAAATCAATTCAGCTAACAGTGCGAAGTTTGGCATATGGTTAAGTTTTCATCGTTTTCCTAACTTCTGGGAGAAGGGGACCCAAGGCACCTCCATAGAGAATGCATTCCAGCCACAGAGGAACCTTAAACATTCAGAGAGCCATTTGGATCCATTTCCCACAGAAAAGAAAACACCGGGAGCCACAAAACTCTTCCCATGGCTGACTATTTCCTGAGCGGCCACAAAACTAGCATATATAGTTGAATTAAAGATTCTGTTTTCTTCTGAAACTTTTGTTTTCTTGGATTTATCCATAGTTGGCCTACCGGGAGTCGAAAAGATTAATAAATTACACGTTGGTGGGTGTCGCACATTGGCAGTTGTGACACATGTTTTGAGTGACAGGGAGCTGCAACAGAGGGATGAAAGAGCCACATGCGGCTCCAGAGCCGTGGGTTGCTGACCCCTGGGCTAGACAGCCAAGCCTCTGGCAGCTGACAACTCTCTGAAACAGCTTCTTCTGATCCAAGTAACAGGTATATAGCAAAAATGCTGATTTCTCAGATAGTAAAGTCCTACGTTAGAGCTTTGAAGGTCATACAATAGGTAGTTGGCACCGTCTGCCGATCTTTCAGTGTAACCATCACATGATGCATGGACTTTGTACCAGTAAGCAGCCTTGCTGCCACAGTTTGTATCCATTGCAATTTCCATATGCAGATAACGTGCATAGATACTTTAAGGCCAGTTTCACATTAAGGCACAGCCAGTAGTCAAGGCATAATGTAAGTAAAGCATACAGTAATTAATTGTTCCAAAGTCGCACCAGCTTAGAAAAAGCCAGAGTTGCAACTAATCTGATGTTAAAAAATAGGACTTCTAGGTTGGGAGGGCCCAACTTCACTGTCATCTTGATTTCCTAGTTAGTCTGCAAGCTTAAATGAAAAGACACCAGCCATCAGCCTGACCGCCTTTCTTTGCAGCTTCAACATTTGCTTCCAGGCCATGGACCAGTCTCATTCTCCGCCATCCCTCTGCGTATTGATCTGGAAGTCATTGGGGGCTGATTGTTTCATTTATGCACGTTACTCATTTACTGTCCATACAAGCCCCAACAAATAGTGTTCATTATATTTCAGGCACCATTGCATGAATGATGGCAGATGCAGCTAACCAGGGACCAAGGAGGGAGAGGGAGACTTGTCTAGATCAGTCGGAAATGACCAATAGGAACCTCTCAAATCTGACTTATTCCTGGTCACCTGACTTGCCTCCAACATGATGGACAGCAAATGATAATAGATTTTAAATATCTTAGCATTGTCTTTGATTCTTCTTAAGGGGAAAATACTAGTAAAGCTCAGTTGACTAAAGTCTCATGGGCTGGGGATGAGAAGAAAACAGCATCTTGTGGCGATGGAAGAAAACCCTAATCTTTTTGTTGTCATTAAGATTGCTAACCTTGCTGCAAAAATCTGTAACATGGCTAGAAGGCAGCAAGAGAGACAGACGGTTGCCACTGACCGATCATCCAAGCATTTGCTATCCAGATCAGGTAGTTCTAAAATCCAGCATACTACTTGGATCAAGTTGTAGAGGCTTTACTTGGAAGTTGCAGTTTGTGTAGCACCATTCTTTGTTTTGTTTTATTGACTTTGACTCCTAGTGACAGCCTGGACAAGTTTGAGCTGTTTTCTTAGTAATGTTTTCGGAAGTGGCTTGCCATGACCTCCCTGAGAAAGGCTGAGAGAGAATGACTGGCCCAAGTAGAGGCAGTTTACTCACAAGGAAGCAAGAACAAAGTTTCTCTCTTTTACAAATACACAGAGTCCAAAAGTGACTTATAAACATATTTTGGACAGTCAGATATAACTGAGTCAGTGGTGGGTTGCTGCTGGTTCGGACCGGTTCTTTAGAACCGGTAGTGGAAATTTAGCGCAGCTCGCTGAACCAATGACTGGCGGTCCACGCTCCCGAACCGGTCCTCCGCTCGCTGTGGCTTGCAAAAAAAATCCTCTGCGCATGCGCAAAGGCTTCTGCGCATGCGCAGAGGGTCATTTCCAGGTGTTTTGCATGACGTGACGGGCACTTCCGTCGCGATGCGAACCGGTAGGGAAGGTAAGTGGAACCCACCCCTGAACTGAGTCAAAGCCACAAATGGAGCAAGCCAACCAAAAACAAAAGCAATGGGTCATGAGTACATTTCTATAGTAGAAAATAGAAAAGGCCTGACAGGATTAAGATGTTTGCTTCTTCAGCAGCAGCTAATAAGCACTCAAGGCATTGCAGTAGGAAAATGTCAAGCCATGTTTGGGCAAAAGGAAAACAAGGCTTTTTAGGAAAAGAGGTGGGGAAAGAACAGCATTCATTAAAAAAAATTCCTACCCAGAGGCAAAAGTTGGCATGGGAACTAACTAAAAACCCAGAGGCTTACTCAGCGTAAGTTCACCTGTAAATACAAAATTGAGTGTCTTTTCAAAAAGATATGCTGGTTTTCTGCTAGCTTTGTCACAAATCCCAAGATTTCTGTCACTGCTCCAAAACATGTACTTGCAAATTCAACTGGAGTTTCTATATAATATTCCCAAAGGAATAAATAACATTCCTAAATAAATAATATTCCTAAGGGAACCCTAACTGTAACTATAAAGGAATAGTATATTTTATTCAAAATCTTTACCAAAGTACTATCTCCCAAACACCAAGATTTTATGCCGGCAAGATGTGACTAACCAACATATACACTCTAAATAAAAGCAACATAGACACAGATGTTAAAAGATAACAACAAAGAATTTGTTGTATTATTCCACAAACAATACCCATAGCCATCCAGATAACTGTTCCTCTGGTTAGTATTCCCCAAATTCCAAGCCTAAGTTTGATACCTGATTTGATTTAGTTCCATTATTCTTAATGAATACAAATAAAAAAAATTCAAAAATGAATATAAAGATTAGTCCCTGCACTTTTCTTGGCAAAGTTTTGGAAAGATTTTGCCATGGCCTTCTTAGGTTGAGAGACAATGAATAGAATGCATCATAGATGTGTGGAAATCGAATATCTGATATTTTATATTTCATGAATAATCAACAGGGTTTTTAAAATAATTTGAATACCTGGTAAAATATTTTGCCTGAGTAACCATACTGGAGAATGTGGGGGAAGCGTATTTATTTTGAACCCAACTTGCTGATGGATGCCATGCTAATTTGATATTAAACTGCTACAAGGCCAGCAAAATCAGAATGTTTGCTTATCTACCCAGTTTCATTTAAAGGTACCTCTCATTTGTATTACAAGAACACTGATCAAGTTCAGGGTCTCTGCCATTAGATGCTTTGCAAACATGGAGTGCATTAACCCTAAACTGCCTGAGTAAATAAGAGCAATTACTTTGAAGAAATGATCCTATTATCTTCGGCATTGAGGAAATCAATGAATGGAGAGAACTTACACATTTTCTCACTGAGTTGTCAGGATAGGAAATGTAACCTGTCACCTGTGCAGCCCCCACACCTATGTCCCACGACCTGTTTTCCTTTTCATTAATTTGAACAATAATTTATATAGGAAGATGCTTAATAAAAATAGTAATCTTTATTTTTTATTGGGTTATTTGGGGACTTACATAAACATTCCTTTAAAAAATTAGAAGTAGATAAATGTAATCCATTATTTTGTTTGGAAGTATGTCCCTTTAGGAAATATATATATATAATCTGGGGTATAAAGAGCATCCCAAATAGTGAAAGGCAATAATTCTGTTTGTATTGTGATAAATAGGAGTTATGCTAGCCAAGACAGGCAATTTGTGAACTAACAAGTAACAGCAATAGCACTTAGACTTATATACCGCTTCACAGTGCTTTACAGCCTTTTCTAAGTGGGTTTACAGAATCAGCATATTGCCCCCAACAATCTGGGTCCTTATTTGATCGTCCTCAGAAGGATGGAAGGCGGAGTCAACCTTGAGCCGGTGAGGATCAAACTCCTGGCTGTGGTCAGAGTTAGCCTGCAGTACTGCATTCTAACCACACGCCACCACGGCTCTTAAGCCACCATGTTCTTGAAGTTTGAAAAGTGTCCAAAATTTCAATGGCATCCCATTACCTTATTATCCCATAACGTGGTTCATTGATATGAAAGTAGGTGAAAATATGAGTGGTCTCCAAAACTGAGTGAGAAATATGTAAGAATTTCCCCACAAAAAGAGCATGTTGATGGAAAACAAAAGTTTTCAGCATTAAAACTCTTAGTTATATATAGCACCTCCACAGTTGTTATTTACGTATTATCTTTCTATTAAATTTGAGCACTCAAAGATGATAACTCAGAACAATATTAAATATGAAATATTAAAAATCAAGGGCATAAAACAAAAGAATGTTTCAATTAGCAACCAGAAACGTGGGTAAAGACATATGATTTGATTGCTCTTCTGAAGGTAGAGAACAAAGACGAGTGTTCCTGGACTGCATTCTGCATCCTGAGAGGAATGCAAGAAAAAGTCTTCTCCATGTGCCAAGAGAGTAAAAGCTTCTTCAGCAGCCTTTCCTTCAGATTTTAATGCCCAAGCAAGTTCATAATTAGAGAGGTAATCCCTCACATGGTTGGATTCTAAGCCATTTGTGGGCTTAAAGGTTAATGCCAACATCTAAAATTGTGCCCAGTAAATAATTGTTTAATACAATAATTGTTTGATTCCTTTATTTTGTATGAATTAGTCTAGTGGCTGAATTTAGCACCAGTTTTTATTTCCAGACGCTTTTCAACAATAGCTGCACACACAGTATGTTGCAGTAGTTGAAGGAGAAATGTAGCCATGGCATCGATAACCATTGCCCAAACTAATTAGCTCAGGATCCATTAGCCAGCAGCCATTAGTTTATCTGCAATTGGGCAAACATGTTCCCCAAATTTATCTCCATCTGGGAATCTGATGATGAAGAAAATCAAGAAAAACTTAACTTCAGGCCCATTCTTCCAAGGAAAATGCCATGCATCCAAAACACACTGAATTTTGAATCCTAGATCAAGTTACGGTACTTCTTGAGAAAAGCAGCTCTGTATTGTTTGGATTCAGTTTCACTTTAGTTTCCTTCATCTGATCCCTTACTAGGTTTGGCTATATTCAAAAACATCAATTGGTTTTTTGCACCTAGATGGCAAGGAGCAGTATAATTAGATATTATTAATATATTTATAATCTCAATTAATGATGAAATGCATGCGAGCGTGAACAAAGCATGGTTACAATGGAAGGAGATCATTGGAGTGCTCTGTGATCGATGCCTGCCAATCTAAGGTAGAGAAAACAATGGTACGTCCAGTAGCTTTATGTGGTGCCAAGTGCTGGTCAACCACCAAATGCAGTGAGCGCTCTTTACACGCCATGGAAATGTTCATGCTTCATTGGTCGTTAGGTATTTTTCTTCTTGACCTTGTCAACAATGATACAGTATGGCAGCAAATGGGTGTTGTGCCAATACTGAAAAAATGTGACAGAAATACCTACAGTGGTATGACCATGTCCTAAGAGCAGTACCCTAAAGTGTTGCCTGCATCGCCTTCCACTTTAACACAGATGGCTAGCGCCCACATGCAAAGTCAAAGCAAAGATGGCAAGACACAATAAAAACAGACATGAAAATTGTCCAGTTGGGCCCAGGTGTTGTGTTTGATTGTGCAAGATGCTGTTTATCGATCCAAAAAGTGAGCTGTGGGAATAGCGCTAGGAAGATAATTTATGATACCTCACTCCAAAATTCTGAATCATCTCCCCAACAGTTTCATGCAAATGTTGAATAACACGGAACAGAATGGAAACCTTTGGAAAACCAAACGTGTTTTATAAACAATCAGTAGTTCCCCCACCCCACATGCCATGTTCAGTTCTTAACATGGCCCAGAACAATTGCAAAACAGTGCCAAAAGCTTAACCCTTCTTGATAATCCAAAAGGATACCATAGTTGATGATAGCCAGCTTGGTTGAGAGCCATCAAGAAGTCTTAAAGAATTAACCGAGTTGCATCCTCAGAGCAAGATTTCTGCAGGAAGCTACTAAAATGACTGGTGTGGCTTAACTATCATAATATTTATTTATTTATTTATTTATTTATTTATTTATTTATTTATTTATTTATTTATTTATTTATTTATTTATTTTTGTGAGATTTATATACCGCCTCACAGTGCAAGCACTCTCTAAGCGGTTTACACCAGTAAGCAATGTATATTTATATTGCCCCCAACAATCTGGGTCCTCATTTTACCTACCTCGGAAGGATGGAAGGATGAGTCAACCTTGAGCCGGTGAGATTTGAACCGCTGACCTGCGGATCACAGTCAGCTAAAGTGACCTGCAGTACTGCCTCTAACCGCTGCGCCACCTCGGCTCTAGGCTAATATGGCTAAACCCTGGTTGAAATGGGTCTAGATTACCAATAGCATCCATTTTCTAAGCAGGCCAGGGAAAATATGCCTTTTGAAAAAGAGCTTTGAAAGCTTTCATTCTCAGAAAAGTGTGCATTTAGCATTTCTTTAAAACTCTAAACTTATGCAAGAATTACAGAAGTATGACATAACTTTTTCAAAACTAGGCTTCCAGGTGAGCCTGCTAAACAGTATTGCCTGGGCTTGCAGAGTTGAGGTTTCAAGAACCACGTTCATTTCAGACAATTATGCTCTTGTGAAATCTGACGCGCCTCCATCCATTTCCATGTGAAGGGTGAAAAGAAAAGAAAAAAAGAATGGCAGTGAAAAGAATAGGCTCATACCTATACATAGCCAGGAGATACCGGGCTGATTCATCCACTCTAGGCTGCCAACAACATAGGTCCTTGAGTTGAATAGCATGTCACACCTTGAAATTCCACCTGGTTGCTGTAAACTTAAGGTGAAAATGCCATTTTAGCACCAGTTCAACTAAAGATGACTTGAGATTGTCATGTACATGAGCTGACAGCATTGGGATTTTTGTCCCTTGGTTAGTAGCCTGAGAGGAAGAACCCTACAGGCAATCATGTTTTCAAAAGCAGGAGATCGATATTATGACTATTAGCTCTACCATTGTTTCAATTAGCCCAGAGAGAGCCAACATGGTACTGGTGGATACCTGCTTTAATGGTTGGCCAAGCCTCCTGCCTTATTTGATTTGATTTGATTATAATTAAAAAGAAAAAAGGAAGAGAAGGATGTGGCATACTGCAGTGCAAAGGATCTGCTTTTAGTATCATTTGTGCATCAGAACACATTTTAACAGAATAACAATTGGAAGGTACCTTAGAGGTCTTCTAGTCCAACCCCTTACTCAGGCAGGAAACTATATACCATTACAGGTATAATATTGAGGGTTGTTAGAGGAGTGGTAAATTACTAGTAAAGGCAGACCTGGTTTTTAAACATCTAAACTGCTAAAGGGCAGCAAAGATGTTTGTTTGTTTGTTTGTTTGTTTGTTTGTTTGTTTGTTTGTTTGTTTGTTTGTTTAATATCCTGCCTTTATGGTTTTTATAAACAAAGTAGCAAACATATCTAATACTCCTATTTTCCTCATAACAACGCTGTGAAGTGAGTTGAGCTGAGAGAGAGTGAACTGGCCCAAGTTCACCCAGCTACCTTTCATGCCTAAAATGGATTAAAACTCATTGTCTCCCAATTTCTAGCCTGGTGCCTTAATTACTAGACCAAACTGGCTCTTATACAGGTAGTCCTCAAGATATGACCACATTTGAGTCTAAAATTTACGTTGCTAAGCGAGGCAGTTAATCATTTGCACCTCATTTTACAACCTTTTTAGCCATAGTTCTTAAGCAAATCACTGCAGTTAAGTGAATCATGTGGTCATTAAGCAAATCAGGCTTCCCTCATTGACTTTGCTGGTTGGAATCCAGCTGGTAAGGTTACAAATGGTGGTCACATGACCCCGGCAACTTGTCATAAATACATACCAGTTGGCAAGTGTCCAAAGTTTGATCACATGACCACGGGGATGCTGCAATGGTTGTAAGTCTGAAAACCGCTCATAAGTCATTTTTTTTCAATACTGTTGCATTTTCAAAGGTCACTAAATGAATGGTCGTAGGTCAAGGACCATCTGTACAGAAAATGCTAACTAATTGGTGGTATTTAGTGGCTATCTTGATTTTGTGCAACCAAATCTAGTAGCCCTAGTAAATTAAGTGTTTTGTGATAGGCCACACAGCCCATGGCAGCCATTTTGTCACCAGAGAATTCTCATAGGAGCCATTTTGTGGGAGGATCCACGCTATAGTCTGTTTACTGGCTCCATATGCTTATAATTCCTAACAAGTTTGAAGATAGAGACTTCTTTCTTCAGAGGATTGGTCTCCTGTTTACAAAATAATTGAGAATTAAGCAACTACTAGCATATTATGAATAAACGTATTGTAAATAATAGTGTTTATTATCATGATCTTGATTAATGGGTTAAAATAAATTCATATACTGTGTTCGTAAATGTTCAGTTGTGCAAAGATATATACTATTTTTTACAAATGACAATTTTTCCCCATTTGCAAGACTGACAGTGTGTGCTTTGACTTATGAGAAAGGATGTATGCGTTAGTTTCCAAAGTCTGTTAAAATATTAATTACAATTCACGTGTGCCTGCCAAAGGCAGCTGAACAAAGAGCTATAACTTGGTCCCATGACTTCTGGCCACTCAACCCGTGTTTAAGTACAAAGCTCAAACTGCTAGCTTGGAAACTAACCCAAGACACTCAGCCAGATCATACGTCTGTCTTTCCAATAAACATCGAGTAGACATGATTAAGATAGCAGCCAACAACAGATTAAGAGTCAGAACTCCTTTTAAACTGCATGTTATAAACGGCAGTAATCAAAAACCTCAGTCCAGTTTCCTTCTTCCAGAGATTCCCTAGAAACAGATAATTACAATCTGTCTACCTGCAGTCAGGCTGAACCTGGCACACTCCTTCGCCTGTCTAGACATGGTTCCCCCCCCCAACTTTGGCCACTTTAAAGTCTCTGGACTTCAACTCCCAGAATTCCTCAGCCAGCATGTCTCCTCAGAAAGACCTTTGCTGTAGTGCTTCTACAAAGGTTTCTGTCCCAGGAATAATTGCCGGTGGTGTCAGTTTCTGAAGGAGCATAGCTATAATTCTATGAGAATTTTTGGGAAGCAACTGTGAAAATCTACAGTCCTTGCTTCTGACAATGTGTGTTTTATTTGTGAAAGACATTGAGCTTAAATCAAAAGAAAACAAATTGACCGCTCAAATTTAACCATTAGCATTTAAGTTAGCTTGTAACATGTTCTTGCAAGAAGGTGCTATGGTTTGTATTATTAGCATGATGTCAAAGCTGAAGATTGATAAGACAAATTGCATTAAAACATGAATTCCTTAGTCAGAAGGAGGAAGACCCATCTGGTATCCTGTGTAGCAGATGATGCCAAAGAGTCGGAGATATCACTTCTTTTTATCAGTTCAGAAACAATTGCTATAATGGCATAGACCAGGGATCCCCAACCTTTTGGACCTCAGGGACCACCAAGATCATAATTTTAAATCCCGCGGACCACCAAATTCATCGTTTTAAATCCCACGGACCCTAATTTATAATTTTAAGTCCTGCAGAGTTCCAGTGGTGAAATCTAAAAATTTTATCTACCGGTTCTGTGGGCGTGGCTTGGAGGTCAGGTGGGCGTGGCTTCAAGTGGGCATGGCTTGGTGGTTAGGTGACCAGGTGGGCTTTGCCAACTTGTAAAATGTAGTGAAACTTTATTTATTTATTTATTAGTCGTTTTTATATGCCGCCCAACTCCTGCTGGACTCACTTAACAACGCTCTTGCTTAGCAACCAAAATTTTGGGCTCAATTGTAGTCATAAGATTTTCTTTCTTTCTTTCTTTCTTTCTTTCTTTCTTTCTTTCTTTCTTTCTTTCTTTCTTTCTTTCTTTCTTTCTTTCTTTCTTTCTTTCTTTCCTTCCTTCCTTTCCTGTCTTTCCTTTCCTTCTTTCCTTTCCTCCTTTCCTTTCCTTCCTTCCTTCCTTCCTTCTTGTCTCTCTCTCTCTCTCTCTCCCTTCCTCTTTCTTTCTTTCTTTCTTTCTTTCTTTCTTTCTTTCTTTCTTTCTTTCTTTCTTTCTTTCTTTCTTTCTTTCTCTTTCTCTCTTTTTCTTTCTCTTTTTTCTTGTCTCTGTCTCTTTTTCTTTTCTCTCTCTCTCTCTCTCCCTTTCCATGAGGAACCATTTATTTGCCCATGGCCGAAGGCCAGCGCTTCTGGAGAGAGGCTTTCGTGCAATGCACCTCCCTTGGGTTACATCACAGCTGGGCTCCTGTCGCTGCGGGGATCACGCTGAAAAGCCTCTTCCCTGGGCCACAGTTGCTCAGCAACGCAGCAAGGCATCCGCCTCACGCATTGTGCGTGTCACCTTTTTCCAGGGCCGTCCTGATAGCGTTACCGGCCGGGCCACCGAAAGAGCCTCACTTCAGCTGACCACTTCCACTGAACAGGGTGCCGGCTTTTCCTCCTTGCTTCGCCCACCCTTTCGAGGCTGAGTCAGCGCAGCCCCCCAAGATGTTCCTCTCCTCCCGCCGGAAGCCCTGTCTGGTTGGTGGCCGACCTTCTCCCTCTCCCCCCTCCTGCCTTTCTCTTCCTTCCCCACCTCCTCAGAGGCCAGCCTGCCTGTCCTGGGAGACAGCGCAGAGAAGGATGCCGTGGAGCTAGTTTTGGACAGAATTTGCTGTCCATTGCGGATGCTAGCTCGGCCCCCTGCAAACTCTCATCTCTCGAGGCGTGCTCGTTGAAGCACCACGGGAAACTTCGGCCGGGCTCTTCGAGAGATGAGCGTTTGCAGGGGGCCGAGCAAACTCTCGTTCTCTCGAGTAGCCCGGCTGAAGTGCTTCTCTCCGCTGTAGTGCAGCATCAGCATTTGAAGCGCCACGGGAAACTTCAGCCGGGCTCCTTGAGAGACGAGCATTTGCAGGGGGCCGAGCAAACTCTCATTTCTCGAAGAGTCCGACTGAAGTGCTTCTCTCAGCTGTAGTGCGGCATCAGAGATCAGAGATTTCCAGCCACACCACGGCCGGTCCAATATTCCAGAGCTGTAGTAGTCACACTCACAGGACTAGCCCGTTGCAGCTCCTCCACCCGGGTGCACTGTCCATTGCGGACACTAGCTTGGCCCCCTCTCGAGAAGCGCTCACTGAAGTGGCATGGGAAAGTTTGGCCAGGCTCCTCGAGAGACAAGAGTTTGCAGGGGGCCAATCTAGCAAGCGCTTTCTCTCGGGCTTCCAACCGGAGGCCTCACAGAAGGAGAGATGTAGGCCCGAAAGGCGGCTGAACCTCCCCCCCCCAGGCAGCCGTTTGGCTGAGTGCAGCGAGTTCTTGATCTTACCTTCCTGTTCCAGCTCGTGTGGCTCGCACCACTATACTCAAGGTGAGATTTGCCCTCGGCCTTAAGAGTGGGGGCTGGCGTGTGGGTGGGGTGATGTTGGGCGGTGCAGCTTTGTGTTCCCGCGCATGGACTGGATTAATTGCTCTCGGCCATATCCGGCCCAGGGGCCAAGGTTTCTCCACGGATGACCAAAATTTTCTTGTGGACCACCAGTGGTCCGTGGACCACCGGTTGGTGACCTGTTGCATAGACCAATATTTTTCAATCTCGGCAACTTCAAGATTTGTGAATTTCAACTCCCACAATTCTCCGCCAGATTCCCAGACTATCCTAGTCTGGGAGTTGAAATCCACAGATCTCAAAGGTGCTAAGGTTGAAAAACACTGGACTGGGGAATACGGAGATAAATTTGAAGAAGTAAGGCAAAAGCAATAATGCACTAAGTGCAAGTTTAGCCCCGAAAAAAGAGAAGATGAAAACAAAAAACTAACTCTTGGGATGCCTTGATTCTCTTGCCTATTGGCAGTGGGCGGAGGGCAAAGATTTAGAGAGAGAGAAAATCTCTGTCAGACTTCCAAGATTCTGTTATTATACCATGCAATAATAAAGTGGAGTTTCAGTAGTCTTTGTCAAATGTTTCCTGTCTGGCCTACCTCAAATCTTCACTCTTTTTTTTAAAAAAAAGCATTTACTGTATTATGCCACATTTTCTGTATCCCCTCTTGTGTCTTCTTAGACATCATTTGATGCAGTCCATATATATATATATATATATATATATATATATATATATATATATATATATATATATATATATATATATATATATATATATATATATATATAATTTTATGGGAAGCACAGTTTGAACAGGAAAAATAACCACCCTTTTTTACCCACTCTTAATTTAAAAATTTGTCTAGATTGTTCACTGACCCAAATCAGTCATAAAATAATCCATAATATTCTTTAATGCAGGTGGTTCTCATTATTTTGATCAAACCTTGGGGTCCAGGAGAAGAATCTTTTCTGTTGTGGCTCCTGTTCTCTGCAAACCCCTTCTCCCCCCCCCCCCCTGCCCAGGTGAGATCCACTCCCACCCTTTTGGCCTTCTGAAAAGGAGAAGACCTGGCTCTGCCAATTGGCCTGGGCCCCCGAAAGGAGCATGTGATCCTAGAGATGGCTAATGGATTAGATAAGACCCACCTCCCATTGATCCCCAGTACATATCTTGCTCCCCTCCTCTCCATCCTGGTTAATTTAAATTTAAATTTAATGTGTTCATTGTTTTAAAGTTTTATATTGGCATTTTAATTGATTAATTGTAAGCCGCATTAAAATACAAGCCTTGGCGAGATAGGTGGCATATAAGTTTAATAAACAAACAAAAGTAGATATCAAGACCAATTTAACAAAGGCATGAAAAAAGCATACTTTTTGCAAAGTCAAAAAACCCTCTGCCATTTTGTGCCTATGCAAAATACACACACACACACACATACACACACATAAATCCAAAACCTTGAATAAACTTCATCTGGGCGGATACTGTGTATTTTCGGGCTATGAATATTAAGATCATGGGTAAAAATATCTACCTGTCAGGCTACCAGATTTGGTCCAAAAAAATTTGGATAACCACTAAAGAGCCAGGCTTCCTGTCTCTCTTTCCTGCTCCTCTAGCTAGTCATCATACAGATTTGTGTGATCCAGATTGGTAGCTTAGTTAGGGGAAAAAAGAAATTATTACTGATTTTCTCTCACCTTTTGTACTTTTTCAAAAGAGCTAAGTGACTTTGATATAAAAATGAAAAGAAGAAAAATGCAAAGGAAACCCTCAGTCATCTGCATTTAATAGGAAGTTAAGCAAACTCTGGAAGAGGAATTCTGTGCTATCCACAACTAGTTGGAAACAAAATCACAGGTACATCTACAAGCTGAAAATATTAATATTTGAAAGGGGGTTATTCAGTAAATATTTCAGAATATCCTTGCCTTGGGAAAGGACAGTATTAAAGAAAATGGTGTGCAGGCATTCCAATTTTAATTCTTTTCCTTTTAGAGTTAAAGCAGCACTGTACTCTTCACTTACTATCTTATTCTGTTGTAGTGTCTTGACTCAGTACACTAAACTGACAGGGCCATCTTCGTATAAAGCATTCATTTACAGGAGGAAAGCAGTGAGCAGTTACAGTATCAGTGTTTTTCTATTCTCATTTAACTTGCCCTGTAATTAGAGGGCAATGAATTGCTATAACAGAAGTACTGTAGAAACACATTTAGTACTGTTGTAAGGAATATCCTTTTAGGTTCAGTTCCAAGTGGGGAAAAAGACACTGGATTCATGAAGGTTGCTTGGAAGGAAGGTTTAATGGTGGACAGGAGCACATGGCATGAGCCCCTGTACAGAAAAGGTAGCTTACATGGTTCCAGGTGTGAGTGAAGAGAAAAAGAGAAAGAGGAGATGCTGAGTTCCTTGTTTTATAGTCTAAGTTGGGTCCCACCTCTTAGATTTCCTGTTCCTGTATAGAAATGTATCCCATTGGCTCTCAGACCCCCCAGGGGC
Source organism: Diadophis punctatus similis (assembly GCA_023053685.1). Taxonomy (NCBI): domain Eukaryota; kingdom Metazoa; phylum Chordata; class Lepidosauria; order Squamata; family Dipsadidae; genus Diadophis; species Diadophis punctatus. The sequence continues at coordinate 143,484,291 of JALIGW010000001.1, read as the reverse complement.
ATGCTGGGGCAACTCTTGGCTTTTGTCTAATCCAGCTTTGGCTGAATGAAAGGGCCTTGGGCAAATCCTATTATGGTTTTATTATGCAGAAGACTTTCAGCCAGGTGAGAGGAATGTGTGAGCTGTGCCCAGTCCTTAATGGCCCATTTGCAAGGCGTGGGGGTTTTCCAAGAGGAGTCTTTTGTCTGTTTAAAAAAGCATGTTTCCAGATGTGTTCCACAGAATATTTTCTACCTTTTAATATCTCCTAGGATATCTCATTTCCTAGGAGAGGGGTGGGTGCTAACTTCCTACAATCCCTCATTTTTTTTTTCAAAACGTGAGTGCAACACATGTTTTGACACAAGCTTCAAATTGATCAGGTCAGGGAGATTTTATGGGTGCTTTCAATTTTCTCTGATGCAGAGGGGAAGACGTTGAAAGAGGCAGTTGAAAGAGGCAGCAGCAGGATTCCTTCAGTGGCTCCCAAAAGGAGAGCTTTCAACCATGATGGTCAATGGCCAGGGCAAAACTTCTGGCAATAAATTTACAGTATCCAATTTTCCATGCCAATTATGTTCAGATGTTTGATAACACTTTCGATGAGCTCCCAGACAGGTTTCAAGCAAGCACAGGCCCCACAATATTCCCACAGCCATGGTTTACCTTGAAATCACAGGCTGCCCATTTCCAAGGGATGGTTCTTGAATCTGCCCTAGCTCTTACTTTAGTGCATCTAGGATTTGTGAGTCCAAATTGAAGTTAGCCAGTGTGCAATCTAGGCTTTTCCTTTCTTTCTTTTTTTTTTTTTTGAATGAGCCCTGGGACTCTTACTCCTGAGACCACCAGTGCAAAATACCCTGCTTTACTGAGCAGCAGTCAGGCCTTGGGTTTTTTGAAAATCCTTTCTGCTAGCTCTTCAAGTGGGGAAATTGCCTGAGGGGACCTGTCCCCTTCCCCCATGGAATTAACAGGGAGATATGACTGCCTGGGCTTTAATGCCACAAAGCAGGAGTCAAAACAACAACAACAACAACAAAAACAGCAAGCTAAAAGCAGCTTTGGGTGGAGGTAGGTGGAAAAAGGATAACCTCAGTCTAATTCTGAATGGCGTGTCTCTGTGTGTTTGTGTATGCAGCTACAAATTTACCTCCCACTAGACAGAAATCTAAAGTGTACAGAACTCACTGTGGCAACCACTCCCAATACAATTCTTACATGAGTACATTAAACTGATTACAATATAGATGAGACAAGAAGGAGAAACTTTACAATGAATTTCAGTGAATGAAGCAAGGAAAGAAAGAAAACAAAGAAAAAACTTTACAATGAATTTCTGTGACTGAAGCAAAGAAAGAAAGAAAAACTTTACAATGAATTTCTGTGACTGAAGCAAAGAAAGAAAACTTTACAATGAAGTTCCCCCCTCCCCCCTAGTCTTTTCAGCTGTCTTCTGGGGATTGAAAATAGATGTTTGGTCTTTATTTGTCCATCTCAGGGTCCTTTCATTCATGTCTGCTGGGTGGCCTTAGGTTTTGGTGGTAAGGCTGGTCAGTCAGGCTTGGAAAGATCTGCTCCACTCTGGTTGCTGTGATGACTAGAGGACTAGATTCAAACCCAATTCTGGCTCAAATGGATGGAATGTCTTTACTGGAGGCAGTGTCTGAGCCCATTTGCTCTGCTTCCATAGGCTTCAGGATCATGTGTGCAGGGCTGAAAGATATAAGAACAGGGTCCCTTCCCCCTTTTGCTGGTAATTCTACCACGAGAGGCATTGTAAAAGGATTAGAGATTTGGGGGGGGGGGGGTAGATAGCTTGTAGGCAGGGTTTGAGGAAAACAAACAACACATCAGTATCGCAGTTAAATCAATTATAACAAAATGGAGGCATCACAGGGGAAAAAAATGAACAGACATTTCCATCTTAGCAGAGAATTGGCATCCATTAAACATCACAGAAGAGCAATATTAAAACTGTTTGCATGTACATACAGTAAATGTGAGAATGGAATTTTCCTGTAAATTAACTTAAAACATTGTCCCTTAAATTTTGGGCTTTTCTTAAAAACACCGAGAGGAATAGGAAAATTGAACTCTGTTCCTTGTCCCAGACCAGGTTGGCCAGACCTAACTGGGCAAAGACATTTTCCTTTCTTTTCAGTGCTTTTAATTTTTCTAACAATTTGAAATTCATATCTCTAGGAAACAGAGACATTTTACAGTTGCAATTACTCGAGTGCGCACAAGACAAGACAAAGACGTACACAGACACAAAAACAGGGACAAAGAGGATGACAGGACACACACACAAGTCCTTCCTGCCATAAATCTCAGTTAAATTAGGGAAGGCACAAGTCTTAACAAACAAACCACGTGGTTACATATAAGAGAGAGAGAGAAGAAAAGAGAGAGAGACAAACAAACAAACATCTCAACATTTTTCCTTTTCTGTTTTCTTAAGTACCTTTATTTAGCCAAATTGGCTGTTTTGTTTTGTTTTGTTTCTCTGTGTCATCCCTCAGCAAAGCCCATTTTCTACACAAGTTTCCTGCTTTTACTTTTTTTTGCACATTCCTGTCATACAGACATATTCCTGGCGTCCCAGGTTCCAAGCCCACACACGGGTCTCCGCCACCCTCGAACTAGAGCTTCCCATGATCCTTTAAATGTAAGGTTCACTTTGGCTTAGCTAGTGGCACGCTCAACAGTTTCAGAGAAAAAAAAACTCTGGGAAGGACTTCCGATTCCCTCATAGAAGTAAGGCCCCCTTCCTGTAGGGAATCTCCTTAGGTTTATCAGATCCAAAAAGGGGATCTGCGAGGACTAGCCGCCCCTGTACAGCTAGTACTAGGACCTCCACTCTCACGGGCTTCACATTGTAGAACTGAAAAATTCTGGGGTTTGCTTTTGGGATGTGCACATAAAAACAACAACAACAACAACGAAATTTGCTTTCTCACCCTTCAATCACACACACACACACACACACACACACACACATTCTTCCTCCTTCCCTAACAGAAGGTCCTGTGCTCTGTAAACGCTAAACAGAACTTACACAAATCAAAACAGAGAAAGAGAAGACATTGACACATAGGCTGGTAGATGAGAAAGAAACTCTATACTACCAAATGAGGATAAACAAAAATAATTCAATATTATAAAAAGTTGTATGAGCAAGAAGTTTCAGAAAATAAAATTAAAGAATATTTGAAAAAAATGGAATTGCCTAAAGTACCAGAAAAGGACAAAAACTATTAAATGAATGAATATCAATGATGGAATTATCAGAAGCAGATCAAGAGACAAAAGAACAACCAAACACCAGGACCAGGTGGGCCAGTGGCAGAATTTTACAAAGATTTTACATACTGAGGTATTGATTGATGTAAAGGTACCACATTCCTGAATGGGAGCAAATATTACTTTGATTCCAAAATAAGATTCAGATTTAATGCAGATAAAACTATAGGCCCATCTCTTCACTGAATGCTGACTATAAAATATATACTTCAATAATGGCAGCAAACTAAAAGGTTCCTAAATGAATTTATACATTCAGCTCTCTTAAGCTTTTTCTAAGAGACAGATTAAAAACAAAATGAGAATGATTTTAAATACATAAAAAAAGGGCACAAGAAAAGGATGCTATTCATTTTGATACTGGAAGTGCTAAATATAAATATTATGGCAGACACAGAAATTAAAGGCATGGAAACTTGAAAACTAATTTTGCACCAAGTGAGAAATAAAATAGGTTAATAACCAACCAAGACGAAGTTGTAGAAGGATTGAAAAAAAACCAGAAATCCAAGAAACCAGCATGGCTGCACAAAGACCTCACTGACAAATTGAATGAATGAAGGACAGATACAAAAATGGAAAGAGAGACACGTAACTAAGGCAGAATATCAGCAGATAGCAAGAATCTGTAAAGAAAAATCAGGAAACAAAAGCCTTGAATGAACAACGACTTGCAACAAAGGTGAAAGATAATATAAAAGATTCTTCCAATACATAAAAAACAAGAAAAAAATCAAGGAAACAGTTGGACCACTAAGGAGAGAAGGCAACACAGAGAAAGCCATGAGTTGCTTAACTCATTCTTTGCATGTCTTCTTGCAAAAAGAAATGCAACCCAACTAACCAGAAATATAACTGGAAAGGAAAAATAAAACAGACTGTAAACTAAAGTTAAAATAAGCAAAAACAGTAAGAGAACACCAGGTCCCAGAGTCCTAAAGGAGCTGGTAAATGAAATCTCAGAACCACTGCACATCTTAAAAAAAAAATCTTGGGACACGGGGACTACCTGAGAAACTGAGAAAAAGCTAATGTGGTTCCCATCTTCAAAAAGAAAGAAAAAAAACAACTAAACTCTGAGCCCTATCTAATGCAAAGAAAAGTAAAATCCTACACCTAGGTAAGGAAAACCAAAAATATAGATAACTATTATAAATTGGTGCAACAAATTAAAACAGATTTGGAGAAGTGGAAAAGAACCACCATAAAATGAGTATCCTGCAATGGCTAGCAGACAAAACAGGGCTGGGGAGGGGAGGAAATATCAAAGGATTTAGGAAGATACATTAACTTGGTTAAACAAAAGCATGATTATTTTTTCCCTAAAATGATTTGTACCCAGACAACACACTATTCAATTGAAATTGGAATTTACATATGCCATAAAGTAAAATTAAAAGCAAAAATTACCCCCCCACACACATACACATATGCAAACACACATTTCCCAGTTTTCTATGGTTTAAAGTAAAATTTAGAGGTAGGTACTCACCTTCTTTCCAAGCAGCCCTTGAATTGAAACTCAAAACCCCTTTAAAACCTAATTTCCAATGGCCCAGGTCAAATAAATTTATTTAGGCCAGGATCATTGGAGAGGTTAGCTTGGAATCCCATCTGGCTCGCCAATTGTTATAAGGAAATATCCTTTTAGGTTCAGTTCCAAGTGGGGAAAAAGACACTGGATTCATGAAGGTTGCTTGGAAGGAAGGTTTAATGGTGGACAGGAGCACATGGCATGAGCCCCTGTACAGAAAAGGTAGCTTACATGGTTCCAGGTGTGGGTGAAGAGAAAAAGAGAAAGAGGAGATGCTGAGTTCCTTGTTTTATAGTCTAAGTTGGGTCCCACCTCTTAGATTTCCTGTTCCTGTATAGAAATGTATCCCATTGGCTCTCAGACCCCCCCAGGGGCATGCTGGGGCAACTCTTGGCTTTTGTCTAATCCAGCTTTGGCTGAATGAAAGGGCCTTGGGCAAATCCTATTATGGTTTTATTATGCAGAAGACTTTCAGCCAGGTGAGAGGAATGTGTGAGCTGTGCCCAGTCCTTAATGGCCCATTTGCAAGGCGTGGGGGTTTTCCAAGAGGAGTCTTTTGTCTGTTTAAAAAAGCATGTTTCCAGATGTGTTCCACAGAATATTTTCTACCTTTTAATATCTCCTAGGATATCTCATTTCCTAGGAGAGGGGTGGGTGCTAACTTCCTACAGTACAATAGGAATATTAGATATTTTAGAAGCTCTGAGCATGGTCACTCACAAAAGACTAATTCAACAGAAAAGTAAACCGAGGCCATTGCTCTCTGCTACTTTTATTACAGTAAACCCTTACATATCTCCTACCTCTCCAGCTCACCTTTGTCTCCTTTTTTATTTTGCAAGAAACCCTGTACACCCATCATTTTTATTTTCTTGGAAATCTTGGAAATAAAAGCAATGTTAGAGCCTACGGCTTTGCAACCTGCCCATTTTCTGTTTAAATGTATAATGTGTGTGGGAAGGAAGAAAGATAAAGGTGCTCTTTACATTGACATCAAGCAGGGTCTTATACAGCCAAGGAAAGTATCTATAGCCACAGTTAGTGTCATATGGCATCAAAAATTTAAGCTCATAGCCACAGCAGTGTGATGGAAACTTATTCTATTTTTCATGTTTTTGATGTGCCTTGGGGATGTTAATTGACTGTGTTATAACAGAACATTGAAGATAGGGATGTGTTTTTTTTACTTTTCTCAAATCGTAACTTTAAACAGAATTTTGAGCTCAGCCTAATCAGCAAATCCGTTAACACTTCCGTTATGTTACATCTTCAACAGGGGAAAGGAGCTAGCTTTGAAGATTAGTTTGCCCCACTGGGATCTGTTCCTCCAGCCCCATATGCGGTACATTACATGCTTTCGAACTGCCCAAGCAGGCCACTTATAATGAGACAGAACCCTCAGGTCAATTTTGTTGGCACAGCTCTTAGTTGTGAGCAAATACAACTAGAGAGAGAGAGAGAGAGAGAGAGAGAGAGAGAGAGAGAGAGAGAGAGAGAGAGAGAGAGAGAGAGAGAGAGAGAGAGAGAGAGAGAGAGAGAGAGAGAGAGAGAATGACAACAGACACTACTTAGTTTCCTATAAAGGCAAATGTTTCCTCTGCCAGGTGTCTGACTTTAGGGGATGGCACTCAACTCCACAGCTGAAGAGCCAGCATTGTCTGAAGATGTTTCCATGGCCATTTGGCTGGCATGACTACTGTATATGCCAAATGCACATGGAACACTGTTACCTTCCAGCCAAAGTGGTATCTATCTACTTACATTTATATGCTTTCGAACTCCTAGATTGGCAGGAGCTGGAGCAAGTAATGGAAGCTCACTCTGTCACCTTATACTTGGTCTTGAACTGCCAACCTTTCGGTCGTCAAGCCGAGTATCTTAATAGCAATAGCAATAGCACTTAGACTTATATACCACTTCATAGTACTTTACAGTCCTCTCTAAGCGGTTTACACAATCAGTATATTGCTCCCAACAATCAGGGTCCTCATTTTACCAACCCCGGAAGGATGGATGAATAGGAGAGAAGAGAGGAGAGGAGGGGAAAGGGGAGGGGAGGGGCAAGAAAAGAGAAGAGAAGAGGAGGAGAGAAGAAGAGAAAAACAGAGTTGGAAGGGACTTTGGAGGTCTTCTAGTCCAACTCCCTGCTCAGGCAGGAAACCCTATGCCATTTCAGACAAATGGTTGTCCAATCTCTTCTTAAAAACTTCCAGTGTTGGAGCATTCATTACTTCTGGAGGCAAGTTGTTCCACTGATTAATTGTTCTAACTGTCAGGAAATTTCTTCTTAGTTCTAGGTTGCTTCTCTCCTTGATTAGTTTCCATCCATTGCTTCTTGTCCTGCCGTCAGGTGCTTTGGAGAATAGCTCGACTCCCTCTGCTCTATGGCAAGCCCCAAGATATTGGAACACTGCTATCATGTTACCTCTAGTCCTTCTTTTCATTAAACTAGACATACCCAGTTCCTGTAATTGTTCTTCATAAGTTTTAGCCTCCAGTCCGCTAATTTATTTATTTATTTATTTGTGACATTTATATACCGCCTCACAGTGCAAGCATACTCTAAGCGGTTTACACCAGTAAGCAATGTATATTTACATTGCCCCCAACAATCTGGGTCCTCATTTTACCTACCTCGGAAGGATGGAAGGCTGAGTCAACCATGAGCCGGTGAGATTTGAACCGCTGATCTGCGGATCATAGTCAGCTAAAGTGGCCTGCAGTACCCCACTCTAACTGCTGCGCCACCTCAGCTCTTTCTAATCATCTTTGTTGCCCTTCTCTATACTCTTTCCAGAGTCTCAACATCTTTATTACATCATGGCAACCCAAACTGAATGCAATATTCCAAATGTGGCCTTGCCAAGACATTATACTGTAAAGTGGTATTAACACTTCATGTGACCTTGAGTCTATCCCTGTTAATGCAGCCTAGAACTGCATTGGCTTTTTTGGCAGCTGCAGCACATTACTGGCTCATATTTAACTGATTGTCCATTAGGACTCCAAGATCCTTCTCACAATTATACTACTGAGTGAGGTATCACCCTGTACCTGTGCATTTGTTTTTTCTTGCCTAAATGTAGAACCCTACTTTTTTCACCATTGAATTTCATTTTGTTAGATAGCGCTCAATGTTCAAGTCTGTCAATATAGTTATATGTAGTGTATTTTCATAATGTTATAGTTATATAACATTATAGTTATATCATTATGAAAAGTGAAGTTAAATGAAATAGCACTTACTTATATACCGCTTCACAGTGCTTTACAGCCCTCTCTAAGCAGTTTACAGAGTCAGCCTATTGGCCCCCATCAATTTGGGTCCTCATTTTACCTACCTCCAAAGGATGGAAGGCTGAGTCAATCTTGACCCTGGTGAGATTTGAACTGTCAAATTGCAGGCAGCCAGCACAAGTAGTCTGCAGTACTGCACTCTAACCAATGCGCCACTGCGGCTCAATGGTATGTTAGATGTACTGTAGTATATAGTAAGAAAAGGAAATGTAATCTTACTATTGGCAAGTGGTGGAAAACGGGATATAAATAGGGAAATTCAGATGAGGTTTAATTTACAAATATTATATGCTGTGTAGTGAGGACCAGTTCTGTTTTACAAGAGGAAAACATTCCAAAAGGTGCTTTAGTTGGGCAGTATACCAACATAAAGTTTTTTCCTTCGTTTGAAAATCACCCACACCCCATCTTATTCTAATCAAAAGAATAATAATTTGTCCTATATTGTAAAGAGGTCTCTTTGTAAATGGAATAGAACAGAATTACACTAAACATATTTAGTATCTGTCCCCATTATCTCTTTTGGGCTTTTTTATAATGTTATCATTACCCAGAATAACTTTTTATTTTCAAAAAAGTTGTGAAGTAGAAGTGAAGGAAAACAAGACTTCAGTTTTAGATATCTGTAGGCATTGTGTTGCCTTTCCTTGCTTTGAGCAAACACCCATCTCCACTTATAACAAATACCAGTCAAAGTTAACTGAATGGTTACAAATGGACATATAAAATTTAATTGCTCTTGCCTTACAGCAAATGTTCAATTACACAGACACATAAAAGCAAACATGGGCAAAATCACTTCCATTGAACTCTACAAATATGGCTATATGGTTAAAAGCCCCATGTCCCACAAAATAAATCAACAGTTTAATTCATACATTATATATAAATATAACCATGAGTGCATTCATTCTTAATAGAGAAAAATCTTATATTTACTCAATTTTATCTGTAGCAAAACCTCAATTTTCTACAAAAGACAGAAATTGTCACGCATGTTTACAGATACAAAAATTCTCTTGATATAATATCTTCCTTCCAACTCTGAATTATTAATGGCAGCATTTTCAGAAACTGTTTCTAGTTTTCATCAACAAGATCTATTTAATCTTCAATCTGTAAATACATGACTATTTACAGTTATTAGAGTTTATTCAAGTTATTAGATTTTTCTTTTAGGAAGGATTCTCTTTGGGTTTGCTTCAACATATACAATCTGTTCAACATTTCTCAGGATTCTATTGCTATGCAATATACATAATACTAATAATTATAATAATAATAATAATAGTGGTAATAAGAACCACACACAATAGATAAAGAAATCAAATAACAAAGAGCCTAAGTGTTCAAAATTCCAGGCAAAACTTTGTGCTAGCCTGTTGCAGAACTAACCTTCTCAACTTCATGCTGTCTAGAGGTATTGGATTGCAATTTAGCTAATATGTCAGGACTCAGGAGGTTGGGGAAGGCTGCGACAGAAAAGTCATGAGCCAGCCAACAATGCAGGTTTATCACTTGAATGCCATTTTGAAATGGGCTTCATGTGAATGTTTCCCCCCCCCCTGCTACTATTAATGTTTACCATATTTTTTGGAGTATAAGACGCACCTTTTTCCTCCCTAAAAGTGGCTGAAAATTTGGGTGCATCTTATACTCTGAATGTAGCTTTTTTCGAAGTTTTTTTTTCAGCCCTAACTAGGTGCTAACGATCTTCCCAGCTCTTACCTTGCAGGCTCTTTCATTGTTACTCTCTCCGAAGAATGTTTTTCCAGCCCTAAGTCTTTGCAGGGTTTTTTTTCATTGCTCTACTTGCTCTGAAAAAGTTTTTTCCTAGCCCTAACCAGGTGCTAACGATCTTCCCAGCTCTTACTGGCTTGCAGGCTCTTTCATTGTTACTCTCTCCGAAGAAAGTTTTTTTAAGTCCTAACCAGGGGATAAAATAATGTGCTGAAGCTGACCAGACTAAGGACGCTAGCCAGATGAATACCTGGTAGGCAGATTTTCCCCCCCTATTTTCCTCCCCAAAAACTAAGGTGCGTCTTATACTCCAGTGCGTCTTATACTCCAAAAATACGGTATATTTGCTCAAAATATTTTTGGGCCCCATAAAAGACATTCAAAGTGATTAATAAAAACAATATACAAACCTAACCATATTAAATAAAGTAGGAGTCTGACCAAAAGGAATCTGGAGTAGGGTCATATGTATTATATAGTGTGCAGGCAGGTTGTATGGAGAAAGTGTATTTCAAAATAAACATGAAGCCCAAATAAAATTTTGGCAACCAAAAGAAATAAGTAGTTTTATTGGCTAGTTGTAGTAGGTAATGTGTGTCCCCTGACTGGCTACATCACTTTCTCCTCAAAACATATACACCTGTCCAGCTAGCACTGGTATTACAGTGTGGGTGGACTCCATTAGGAATCTCATTATGCTGTCTGGCTCACATATTGTTTTAAGTTATGTTTTTTTAATGACCTTTTGTTGATTAAATCACAATCTTCTTAAACTGCCATTTTGGGGTTTGCACAGTTTGGAAATCCCTGCACAAAACAAACTACATAATGACTTAGCATGTTGAACGGAACCAGGATTATTGTTTGCTACCGTAGCTGCTTGCAGAGCTTATTTTTGGAAGCATCTATTCTATGCCATAAACCTTGCAAATGGACTCTGATTTATAATGGAAAATGGTGAGAAAACAATCTCTGTTTCATGTATTAAAATGGTAGGCATCTACATTTTGGAACCAAGAAAATAATAGTGTTTGAAATTGCAGTGAGAACTGAAGCCCAAAGTCACTAGTACCAGTTCTGATGCTTAATGCTTCTTCAGTTATAATCATAGGGTACATGAGCAAGTCTCATCTCAGACTCTAATAATAAAAAGAAATTAAATAAAGTATGCAAACATGTCCTTTTACCTATTTTCCCTTACAAGAGATTGAATACGCTCAACAAAAATTTAATTTAGCACCAAGATTGCTTTTCTTAGTGATATATTTATATACATATGGACTTTTCAGGTTGGCTTCGCCATATGCTTTATGTTACGCATGCACATAGATATCTACTCATACCACTGTATATCCTAAATATTATATATAATATAATCTATGTACACATTTACAACCCTTCAAAATACACCACACTTATATACAGATATAGTTCATCAGCGGGCTACACACAAAGTTCTTCATAAAGCAAGAAACAAGAAATTGTAGCAGAAAATTATAGTCTTATGCCCTGGGCAGTTGTAAACATCACAACAATCCAGTCCTACACTTTTCTGAAACTCCTATAAGCACCAAAGGAGTTTGGAAGTTCTGAGTTGATAAAGAAACTTACACACATATTTAATGGATAAGGGAATGTGCTGATAATATAACAAGTTCATTTTAATTGTGTTTTGTTTATATATGCAAATTTCATTTAAAAATAAATAAAATCAATGTCTGTTCTTCTGTTTCAAGTGCAGTGTTGCAGCCAAAAGGCCTCCCGATTTATCAATTGATAATTCTTATTTTTTTAAAAAAAACGATATTTCAAAGATTCTTTGGAAGAATAAAATGACTTCTTCCTTAAAAACACATTTAGATCCTGAGGACAAAAACAAACGAGGTTTTGTATTTAGAGCCTTCACTGAAAGATCCCACAAGGAGCCCAACAAATTACAGTAGGTTTCAGATTTCAGTAAGGGTGAGTTTGTAAGATCCAGCAGCTTCTTCTATCTGTAACTGGAAGGTGTCTTCATTGGAATAATGCTTCACAATATTATCATCCATATTCACTAAAATACTAAGAAAAAAATGGGGTATTAAGAACAGGACATATCATAGCGGAACCAAAAACTGTCAGAACCAAAGTAATGAAGAAGTTAGCATCTTTGGACCAAATACAGCAGAATATTCTGTTTAGTCTAGCAAAGAGCCGAGGTGGCGCAGTGATTAAAGAGCAGCACTGCAGTTCAGCAGTTCAGCTGTTCAAATCTCACCGCTCAAGGTTGACTCAGCCTTCCATCCTTCTGAGGTCGGTAAAATGAGGACCCAGATTGTTGGAGGCAATATGCTGAACTCTGTAAACCGCTTAGAGAGGGCTGTAAAGCACTATGAAGCGGTATATAAGTCTAAGTGCTATTGCTAAAGTAGCACACTCTTCTCAATGAAGAAATTATATTAAGCAAAGAGTCTGTACTTCACGCTTTCCACTTAATTAAGGTACAATTGCAGGTTAAAACATCCTATCTTCACTGAATTCCAGGGCATTTGCAAACATAATGCAGATTTTGGAAAATGAAAAGAGCACCAGTAGCTCTGCAGTTGAGAATAAATATGGCATTGGCAGCCAATACAGAAGCCAAGTATACGTAGCTTTCTATGAAACTTCATGGCAATTTTTAGAAAAAAAAATATTAAAAGATTATTACAGGTAGTTCTCGACTTAACAAACATTCATTTAGTGACTCTTCAAATTTACAGTGGCACTGAAAAAAGTGACATGATCATTTTTCACACAATTGGTGCAGCATCTCCATGGTCATGTGATCAACATTCAGATGCTTGGCAACTGGCTCATATTGTGACAGTTGGAGTGTCCTGGGGTCATGTGATTATCTTTTGCAACTTTCTGATAAGCAAAGTCAATTCACAGTATGTGCAATCTGCCTTAAATAAAAAAAAAACTCCCAGTTTGCTGGGCAAATAATTCTGGATATTATGACAGTAGATGTAAGCTGCCGCCACCCTTCTGGTTCAAGGGAAATGGAGAAGACACAGATTGAATGAAGGGAGAAGTTGGCTGTATGCAAGATGAAAAAGATAAAAAACTGCACACCAATTAAGAAGTGTTAATTTAGGTATACTCACCCTTTTTTACATTTCTTGAAGACTTTTCCTATTTTGTCCAAGGGGACATCATATTTGTCAGATATCTAAATATAAAAATCAAATAAAAAAGGTTAAATCTTTGAACCACAGAAGGGAAAATACTTTTATACAATGCACAACATCAGAATTACTTGCTAATACCTATGACAAAATATACATTAGAACCAAAATCATGATTTAAATTTCCATCACATACAGCAAAAAAGAGCATGATATAAATCTGCTTATATGATTTCGTTGACTGTTTTTATTTATTTCTATTTGTATTGTATCTCATCTTTATTATTTTTACAAATAACGCAAGGCAGCGAACATATCCAACACACCTCTTTCCTATTTTCCCCACAACAATAACCCTCTGAGATGGGTTGGGCTGAGAGAGAATGGTGATCATTTTGGCTTTGTGAGTTCATTCTTATTAGAACAGAAATCTCTGGAGGAATGGTTGTACCTATGCCTTATCAGGTCACACATCAAGCCAACCCACATTTAACAATGTCTAGTTTATAAATCATAGTTCCAGACTCTGGTTTCCTCACAAATTATGGCTTCCCAAGTCAGAAAACAGCTTGAACTAAGCAAATTTCTTTAGCTGCAATTTAGTGTGATATCTGAACTGAGTTAATCTCTGATGTATACTGTTGAATTTCTCAGTAACTGTGCACAACTCCCAAAACTTGTGGGTTGGTTTCCAAACATTTTGTTACCAGGCTAGATAACATATTTAGTAGAATTTAGAGGATGTCAATGTCAGTGTTCTTCTGCTTATAAGGATTGTGATCAGTAGGTCTTGTGATGGTGAGGACACATCAGGTGAGGGTTTGTGATGGGTCAGGTGTGGGTTGTGTCAAGTGAGGGTCTCGTGATGGGGAAGTCAGGTTAGGTGAGGGTCATTGGGAGGTGAAGTGCTGGTTGGGTTGGGGCTTGCGTGGATTGGTTGAGGGCCAGTGCTGTCTCTGGTTGGCTGGTTGATTTGAATTCTGAGAGATTCGTAGGCTGGTTGTAGGTTGATGTGTTTGTTGATGGAACAGAGAAAGTAGCCCAATTGAAGCTTTTCTTATATATATCCTATGTTAACACCTTAGCCATTAATTTTGTTTCTTTAATTTTCAGTTTTTCATGATTCTTTTTTTATAGTAGAATTTACATATACCTATGCAAAAAATGTCTTCATCCAGTTTAGCAGCATGGGATAGAGATAAAAGAGAGAGAAATACAATTTATACTTTAAAAATGTGTTATTATGAACAATTTACAATGCATTTTCCTTGATAATGAATGCTAAATTTGGTGTGGAGAGAATTATATTTCTGTAACTTGCCGTTGAAGAAGTTGCTTGCCAAATAGAATTCATTTTCTAAGGAAAGGGAAAATTCAGACAACTAATTTTTCTCCAAACAAAAATGACTTCTTCGATGATCAATATGAATAGAAATCTGTAGGTTTTCTGAAAATTACACTAGTGCCCTGCCCTCCTCTCATAGGAATGTGCAGGTTAAAAGTATTAACAGTTCTTTGCTTGTTCCTTCTAATCCCTGTGTCAGGACTATGTCTAACCAGATTGGGTTTCCTAATATAAAAGTAAACTGTTAATCCAAGTTTGTAAAATATGACAGTGGTGCTTTAAATGAATCCAGGTTTGTTTACTAACGAATATAAAGAGAGAGCAAGAGAGCGCATACGCAGCTGGACAGAGAGAAAGAGAGGCTTGCTTGACTAATTGATGATTGATTGCTCACTGTGTGTGAGGGACTGATTACTCCTGAATCTACATTGTACAAGAATTTCAAGGTCTTCTATTGATGTTTTGGAAGAACATTATCTACTAGAGATAAGTAAGAGAGCTGAATTTATTGCTTGTTAGCATTTATCCAAGAACGGACTATTTATGTTATAGTTGTGCTGTTTATTTCAAGTAAAGATTATTTTCTTCAACACGTTGAAGATAATCCCTTATTGACTCTATTATCAAACCACAACCACACATTCCGCTGTGTAAACCCTGGACTCTGAATTAATTCCTTAACACCCTGCATATGCGTCCTCTTCACAAACTATGTTACTACAGATAGTGTGATGGAAAGAAATTGGTTTAGCCTGTTTGGTTTACATATCAATTAGAAAAATCTAAAATTATTCTGTAGTTTTTGTATTTCTTCCAAAAGGTGCATTTGACTTAACAAGTGAATAAATAACCATTACCTACCAATGAAAATAGATACCCAGCAAAATCAGAATTAAGTACTGTAAATATATAGCCATCATTCTATTCACTTTTGGGATAAGCAATTTTAGGCTACATACAGAACAGAGAAAATGAAATAGTAAACCAATGAAAATAAGATGTGAGGTGAGAAAAAGAAAAAGAAATATAACAAAATATAGTTAGTACCCTTTACTGTACTTGTCCATATCTTTCTATCCTTGCAAACAATCCTTGCTTCTACTACTGTATGTTCCACATTAGCCATCTTTTGAATTTTAAATTTTTTATTTCATTCTTTTTCTCGTCATCCCCATTCAGTCATGACTTGTTTGGTTTTCTCATGTTTCTCAACCTTTCCATTATTCCTTTCTTTATTTGATTTGCAAATTGAACCTCTCTCTCTCTCTCTAAATGTTCAAACATCAATTATTTTTTATCTAATAATTCATAGGCCGCCCATTTCATATACATGACCCTGGGCAGCTAATAATGAAAAGAAAGTGAAAACAAGAGAGTGAAAACAATAAAAACAACAAAAATTAAAGCAACAAAAATAACATAAGAATAGCAGTTGAAAACCCTTATGAAGACAAACAAACCATGAAACAGGCATGGTTCTGAAATGTTTCTGTACTGCTCACTCACTTTTTTTGTTTTCATTCATTCAACATTCATTCATTATTGATACAATTCTTAACTACCCCATCCCATTTGATTCAACTCTTAGATTTCTGCTTACATACCCAACCAATATTATATTGTATAACATTACAATTGTTATATTTCCATGAAATAGTCTGAGCAGAAGCACACATTCGTATTTGTCCATATGCCATGATTAGCACCAGGAAGTCCTATAGATATTGACTTCTATCTTCCATTATGGTTATGGTCAATTAAGCCTTTCACATAATTCTTTTTCGGAAGGTAAAAATGGTGTAAACCATTCTACATTAACATTTGTAATCACATCCATGTCACACACAGCATTCCTGGCTATCCATAAAGATACTAGTGGTCAGGTTCCAGCTTATCCCAAGCGTGCTATTATACGTTTCTATGTAAGATAGGATGTCCCAGCTAGAAATAATACTGTTACTTGAACTCCAACAACTGGAAGGTACATGCTCTATGCTAATACAGAATAAGAATGTAAGTCCAAAATGTTTGTAATAATTCAAGCACTTGAAATCCTACACTTGGACAGCATAAGTAGCTATTTAGATTAAGTACAAAGAAGAAGATATGTAGGTTTCTCCATTTTTTTTCTTACAGTATGATAAATAAAGATCCTTACAACTTACAGCTTCCATAAGACCTTTCAGAGATGGAACTTTAAGCATAAGTGCATCAAATACTTCTTCTGATTCTTTCCGGACATACAACAACACTAAAAGAAAGGTGATAAAAGACAAAAAAATTATAAACACTATTTTCTCTCTTTGCCAAAAGTAGGTGACAAAACGTGAAACAAGTAATTTAGCCTGGGGTGACCTAGAAATAACACTTTTAATATTGCACTGGCCTTATTTTGCTTTGACAAAGCAAGGCAGAATACACACACCCTTTCCCAGTGCTTAGTTAACACACTCTAGATTATGTCACCACAGTACAGGACATTATAGCATAGCCTGGCCTCTAGTCCCCTGTAAATTAACCTCCACTGCTGCTGGCATCAGGCAGAACGTTTGGAAAGCTACACTGCCAGGTTTCCAAATTTGTTCTGAACAATGAGCCAATTAACACCCTGGTACTTGATTTCTTTTTCTTCCTCCTTGTTCAATGGTTCCTCAAATATATTGGAGGGAATTGATTGTGCAAAGGAGGATGGGATTTAGAAGTCAAGCAACTGCTATATTTAAGTTCATTTTTTTAAAAATAAACTAAAAATACAGAGGATCGTGAAGGAAAGTTCAATGCTTCCATCTTATTGCTATGCATCCTATTATTAATATATTACATGCCTTTTAAAATTGTCTGGACAATTAAGGACTTTTTGTTACCACAGAATAAACTGTAGAGATTAAAATACATTCCTGATCTTAAATTAATAATGTAGATGTAAATATTTTTTAAGTTTGGGGGGGGGGAACTGAACCTTCTACTTATTTTCAAAATAAAATATTATAGAATAGAATAGAATAGAATTCTTTATTGGCCAAGTGTGATTGGACACACAAGGAATTTGTCTTTGGTGCATATGCTCTCAGTGTACATAAAAGAAAAGGTACATTTGTCAAGAATCATGAGGTACAACACTTAATGATTGTCATAGGGTGCAAATAAGCAATCAGGAAACAATATTAATATAAATCATAAGGATACAAGCAACAAGTTACAATCATACAGTCATAAGTGGGAGGAGATGGGGGATAGGAATGATGAGAAGACTAATAGTAATAGTAATGCAGCCTTAATGAATAGTTTGACAGTGGTGAGGGAATTATTTGTTTAGCAGAGTGATGGCGTTTGGGGAAAAACTGTTCTTGTGTCTAGTTGTCTGGTGTGCAGTGATCTATAGCGTCGTTTTGAGGGTAGGAGTTGAAATAATTTATGTCCATGATGCGAGGGGTCTGTAAATATTTTCACGGCCCTCTTTTTGACTCGTGCAGTATACAAGTCCTCAATGTGTGTAAGAAACAGTAATGCCTTATATAGTAATCTAGGATGGAGTTGAACCTTCTGATAATCAGAAGTTTCACTAAATTAAGCCAGTTAGGCACAGTTAGCATGTGTCTACATTTTTCCCCTTCTGTCAGGTTAGACTTGCAACAGAGGGGGAAGAGTCTCTGCAGAATATAACCAAATTTTGGGGGAGAGAGGCAGGATCTGTACTCTTGCTCCATTAGGACAAGAATCACGTGCTAGTAGACTGCCTAAAGAGGTTTAATATAGAAGGGACTCTACAATTCTGCTCCTATAGTTCAGGTTGTATTCTGAAGAAATGCAACAGTTAATTAGCACATGTGACTAAGAGTACAGGAATCTGCTTAATGCTGAATTAAAACATTGGCCCATCTATCTATCTAGTCCAGTGTTTTTCAACCTTGGCAACTTCCAGATGTGTGGACTTCAACTCCCAGGTGGCATGCTAGCTAGGGAATTCTGGGAATTGAAGTCCATACATCTTAAAGTCAACAAGGTTGAAAAATACTGATAGAGCCCAATGTAATCTTGTCTAACCTTACAGACATTGTTTGCCAAGTATTAAAAAAAGCTTTCCTAGCCTTACCAGGAAATACTGAGGAGTTTTCTCCTTCTGTAAACACCAGTTCCTAGATACTCAATAAACTAGTATGCTATCAGAGTTTTGTTTCCTAACAATTCTTAGTATCTTATTCTGAAAAAAACTGATGAGACTAAGCTCAGTTAAAGCCAGACAGTTCAACATAATATATTGGTTGTCCTCAATTTACTTCTCCTGAATAACTGATATCAAAGTCCTCTTAGATTATGTGCTACTGTTATATTAACAACACGTCAATCAACAAGGGTAAGTTCAAAACTCCAAAGTGAGTCAGAAAAAAATCCTTGAAACAAAGGAGCTTAAAAATGAACTCCAAGGAGAAACGAGGTCTGAAAGAATACAGAGATAAGATTCTTGAATTCTCAACAGAAACCAATGACTCATTTTGTGACTTGCACCAAAATAGAAAAACAAGCCAACTGACAGCATTTGCCCTGTTGAAAAGTCACATGGAGAAAATGTGACATACTTCTTGACTTAGCTGCTTTTGGACTTTGACTCCCAAGTACACACTATTTGTGCCTAGGTCTATCAGCTCTTCTGTAAAACATTACAGGAACTCCAGCTCCGTTCTTTCTCATCTTCCTTCCTGGCTAGTTAATCAAATGATCACTTATACATAAGAGGTTAATTTTAATTAAGGCCACTCCACATGTATCTTGTATCCACATATTCATTCCTTATCAGGAAAGGAAAGGAGAAGAAAAAATACCAGCATTGGGATGTTTCTAGGCAATCTGAATATATTTATTTATTAGCTGTATCTTCTACAACTATTTGGGAATTCTAGGTTGAGTATATATTCCTCTTCTCCTATTTTTTTTCCTACATTAAACTTATGAGGTAGAATAGGACTGAAAGAGATTCAGACAAAATAACCCAGTGAGCTTCTGGAATTGAAGTGGACTTGACCTAGTTCTTTTGACTCTTAATCCAATGTATTAACTACTACAGCATACTAGCTGTATGCAGTGAAGAAGTTTTTCCCATAACAGAAGGCAAAATACCTATTGTAGCACCAATTTCTCAACGATACTGGGATTTTTTTTTAATACCATGAAATCCTTGTTTAAAACCTGCAGGCTGGAGGCCCTCTGAAGAAGACTTGATTCATTGCACCACACTTAGCACATCACAAAGATAGGACTTGGCCCCAGTCGCTATAATTAGCTTGCCCCTTGCCTCTTGTAGAAGCTGTATAAGTCCAACTGGACCAACCAATTCAATGTCATGCATAAGCAAAGTTCTAACAAGAGAAAGGTTGGTCGGTCTAGATCAGTGATGGCGAACCTATGGCACACATGCCATAGGTGGCACGCGGAGCCATATATGCTGGCACGCGAGCCGTTGCCCTAGCTTAGCTTCAGTGTGCATGTGCGTGCCGGCCAGCTGATTTTTGGCTTACGCGGAGGCTCTGGGAGGGCGTTTTCGGCTTCCGGAGGGCCTCCAGGGGGCGGGGGAGGGCATTTTCGCTCTCCCCAGTCTCTAGGGAAGCCTCTGGAGCCTGGGGAGGGCGAAAAATGGGCCTACTGGGCCCACCGGAAGTCAGGAAACGGCCCATTTTCAGCCTCCAGAGGGCCTCCGGGGGGCGGGGGAAGCCGTTTTCGCCCTCCCCAGACATTGAAATATGGGTGTGGGCACTCATGCATGTGCGATAGCATGTGCGCACGTGCTTTCAGCACCTGAGGAAAAAAAGGTTCGCCATCACTGGTATAGATGATTTTTTAAAATCGATGATTTAGTAATCAACTGGTTTGGTGTTGGGAGATGTGTTAAGAAGATGAGGGGAAATGAACGGAACATGACTGGGAGGAAATATTTTTTATATATAACTGGCAGGGGACAAAATGGCGGGAAACTGCTACCTGGCCATTGCAAGGGAAAGAGGCCTTCCTTTCAGGTTGCAGTCTAACCACGACAATCAAGAAAGCAATGAAGGTAGGTCTTCTGACCTGTTTTTTACTGGCAGATGAGTTGCTAGTATAACATCTATTACCTAGGATTCAATCTTGAATGAAAGCATCAATCTGGCAAGTGATAGAGGCCTGGCTGACAGCTCTCCAAGCTATCGCCTGAGTTAATTTATGATGCAGCAGGCTATGGATGGCAAGTGTAAGTCTACAGGACTTGTCTCTTATTGATCCAAAGCTTTATCCAACACTCTTCCAATTCTGAGTGCTTGTTGCTCTGTTTGAGTGGCTGAGACAGTGTAGAGACAATAACAGTCACAAAAGTCTCTCCTGAACAATTTGTGGTGATCTTTGGCTTAGCATTGGACAGCCCGAGACTTCTTTTCTTGGGGGACTTCCATTCCAGGTTGAGATTGCATGGACATTACATAGACATTACAAAAGGTTTGTACTGAATGATCCTCGCTGATATTGGCTGCTAATTGTAACTACATTTAAGATTTTTGTATTGTCTATTATAATACAGTCCTGAATATCTTTGGGCCTGTCTGAGGGATCACTAATCCCACTAGGAACCTGCTTAATTATTTAATAGATTTTGAAGATTTATTTATGTATTAAACAAATTGATATAGCTGCTCACACATTGTTGACTCCAGGTGGCTTACAGGATTAAAAGAAGACCACACTGCCAGAAGCTCAGCTATCTAATACATGAGAGAAGGACTCCTCTGATCCCCCGTTACGGGTAGGAGATGCGTTTAGCCCCCACTCTGCCAGTAATTATAAAAATGCCAAAAATACAATTCTTTGGACAAACTGAATGATTACACTGATTTTGTCTCAATTTTATGGTTCTGTTTTGTATTTTGCATTTGTTTTCCTATTGTAAGCTGACTGGAATGCTTAGTAAAGCAGCAAGACGAAATATAAATGTAATAACAACCAAAATTCCTTGAGGGATGAATTACCTCTTTTTGGTTCTTCTATTCGGGATATCTTAATTGGACTAGCAGCAAATTCATCTTCATTTATGTAAGCCCCTCTCTTCATTGTAGACCTGAAAGGAAAATCAGTTAATCAATTAATCAATCCAAACAACATTTTGGCATCACTACACTTACCAGGCAGAGGATTGTCCCTAAACATTTCAAGGCATTGAAGAGAAATGAACCGAGAATATACAATTGCAAGATCTACTAGTTATGCTGTTTATTTATTTATTTATTTAAATAGATTTGTATGCCGCCCAACTCCTGTTACAGTTAAGCACCTAGTTAAGCTGTTAATAACCAATATAATCAAGAGATAATATGTTTAACACACTTCTGTAGCCATTAGAAGGGCCTTCATTTTATTGTAAGGGTCCTGAAATTCATTAATCACATTATGTCAGTATGCTTTCATAATTAACAACTAGAAAGTGGAGAACCAGCTTACAGTACAGCATCAGCCATGCAAACTCACTGGATGACTTTAAGCCACTAGCTATTTCTTAGCTCATCCTTGGGCATTCAAAGAAAAGGCAGGATATAAGGCAGTAAATAAAAACAACCACATAATGTTGGCATTGCAGAAAAGGAAAATATATCTTTTCATATGCCTACTTTCCTTATATGGAGTTTAGGTTTGTAGTCAATTTATCCAATTAGAGAACATTGGCCAGAACAGCCTGTTCCTCAGTAACTATTAACTGGAAATCCATTAACTAGACATGTTGGCAAATTAACCTGAAACTACCTCATGCAAAATAAGTACTCTTCCACTGAGCCACTGACTTTCTCCCCATGCTGCACCCCAGATATCAGTCCAAGCATTAAATTGTTCACAAGGTTGCTCTGAACAGAAAATTGGAATACACTCTTCTGCATGGCATAATTCCATGTCAATACAGACATGAAGGCATCATTGCTTATTGCTTTGGAATAAACTAACAAGTGCCAGGTGCATGTCAAGGTGATTCATCCATAGTTGAAAACTGTCTTCTGACTGAATCCTCCTGCACTGCAGATGAGCTGGCAATAAATTGGCTGAACTACCCATTGGTAACAAGGAGACAAGATCACAGAAGTACAGAGTCAATCTGAGAATGGTATAACGGATGCATGAAGAATGATTACTTTTCCAAAACAGAAATATTTGTTGGCTTCTCTGATACCACACTATATAGCTGGAAAAAGATTTAAAAGCAAATATGGAGAATGGTTTTTTCTTCCTCTTACTACAGGAAATACTTGACTTACTACACAATTGAGCTCAAAATTTCTGTTGCTAAGTGAAACGGTTGTTAAGTGAATTTTACCCCATTTTACAACCTTCCTTGCCACAGTTGTTAAGGGAATCACTGCAGTTGTTAAGTTAGTAGCACGGCTGTTAAGTGAATCTGGCTTTCCCATTGTCTCTGCTTGTCAGAAGTTGCAAAAGGTGATCATGACTGCAACCATCATAAACACATGTCAGTCACCAAGTTTCTGAATTTTGATCACGTGACCATGGGGATGCTTGCAATGGTCATACTGAGCCGAGGTGGCGCAGCGGTTAGAGGCAGTACTGCAGGCCACTTTAGCTGACTGTGATCAGCAGTCCAGCTGTTCAAATCTCACCGGCTCAAGGTTGACTCAGCCTTCCATCCTTCCGAGGTAGGTAAAATGAGGACCCAGATTGTTGGGGGCAATATAAATATACATTGCTTAATGGTGTAAACCGCTTAGAGAGTGCTTGCACTTTGAGGCGGTATATAAGTCTCACAAATCAATTAAATAAATAAAAAATAAATAAATAAAAAATAAAAAATAAATAAATAAATACTGTAAGTGTGAAAAAATAGTCATAAGTAACTTTTCAGTGTTGTTGTAACTTTGAAGGTCACTAAATGAACTGTTGTAAGTCGGGGACTACATGTATGATAAGTAAAATAATCTACTTGCCCAATGAGAACCTGTTCAGGTAGAAGTAATAATTCTCACGATCTCTGACCAGTATAGCTACAATGATCACAGAACTGATGTAACAAAAAAAGACCACAAAAACTATAGTTCAATATTTCTAGATTGCACCAGATGCTATATCTATACTACATCCTACTGCATATTCTAGCCGTGTTAGAAAATCACTTAGCCAGAGCAAAAATAGCTAGAGCATTCGGTAAATATGATTGGAACTTGAATGAGAAAAATAGTAACAAAACTTACCCTTCTCCTTCCATTTCATCAGATGCAACAGGAAAACTCTACAAGGGAAAGGAGGAAAACAAGCTATTTTAAACATTCTAGAACCATGTTGACAAGTGATCAATAGTATAAGCATCATCATAAAGCATCCTTCAACTGTTTCATTCTCTGGACCTATTAAATGGTATCCCACTACATTTAAATAAATGCAATAGACCACTTCTTTTTTTTGCTCCTACCTCTCATATGGTACTCTTACTATTTTTCCACTTGGAACAGTGGTGGGTTCCTACCGATGCGGTCCACTCTGTCATCCTGGTAGCAGCCCGCCGATTGCGCAATTTGCGTGTGACGGCTCCGGTGCCATCTTCGTTGGTCTGTCATGCGGCACCATCTTTTTCCCTGAATTTTTGGCCTTTTTTTGCTTCCTGCGCATGCACAGAACCAAAATCTTGCGAGGGGATCCGCGTGTGTGTGAGATTTTGGTGATTTTTTGCTTCCGCGCATAAAATTTTGCAGAAGCAAAAAGTCGCCAAAATCACGCGCGCACGTGTGTCCCCTCACAAGATTTCAGTGATTTTTTGCTTTCTACGCATGCGTGGAAGCAAAATTGCGCGAGGGGACACGCACGTGTAGCAAGCGTGCGCGTGCGTGAAACATGAGCCGCACGCAGCGCACCGGTAGACAGGTAAGAGGAACCCGCCCCTGACTTGGACCTCAGTTTTTATGTGATGGCAATCAAGATTCATTCCCCATACAGTACAACGTATTCTTTCATTTCCAGCTAACTCACGACAAATAAAAACTATTTAATTTGAAAGGGAGTTTATTTTGTATCTTCTGAACAGCAACTTTGAGAGTTCTGTGAGGTTTTTTTAACGTGGTTTATTGCTGTTTATAATTCTATTTGTTTTAGTGTCAAGTTTGCTCTAGTTTAATATCTTTGAGTGAAAGTCTCATTGAGATGGTCTGGTAGGAGAGAGTGCATTATTTCTTTAGCTGCAGTAAATGAAATGATTTCTTTGGTTTCCACAAAAGAAAAATACACACATATATCTTAAGTGAGTGGTTTGCAAGCCACTTACATGTCCAGCCTGAAGCTTTCTAGATTATGTGGTCAGCACTATCATTTAAAATATGGCTTTTGCTTAATTCTGCAAAGATCCTCTCCGCAAAGACAATGCTAAGCTGTCTGTCTCCAGGGATGTCGCATCACCATCCAATGTTTAAAAAGGCCAAGGAATTATTGCCTGTCCCTCAAATTGCCAAAAGGACAACCAATTAACTGCAGGCAATTAGGTAACAAAGATCAGCTCTCTCACCCGACCACTCTTTTTTAATTACTGTCCTCCTTTGACAAAATTAGCAAGAAAGAAAACTTACATGAGTTCCACGCTGAATATTTGAATAATGAACATCAGGTATGAAGAGAACTGGCTGAGTATCAAGATCCATAAATGGCTTGAAGATGGTGATGTCTGTTCGCTTATGGGAGGGAAGCATGGGTACCTTGACATCAGAAACTGGTAGGGAGGAGAAGAAATAAGGGACTTTTAAAATTTAGCATGTCTCTAGCAGACTTTTAAACACTGAATTGTGAAGGAGGCTCCGTTTTAAACTAAATACAAAGCTGTATTTAGCAATATAGATTATGGTTGGAGGTAAGATGTTCTCTACCACTGATGCAGAATGCTCTTCCAGATACCACTTTTTGCATTTCTGAATCCTTTGAAAGCTGTACTGCTATCATCTTTCTGTCTCCTCACCATAAAATCTGAAAGCAAAGAGGGAACACTCTGGGCCATTAAAGTGTTCACCTCCAGCTGACCAACAGGTAAGTCCAAAAAAAAAAAAAGGATTACGCAATCAGTGTCCAACCCCAAAGGTGCCCCAGATTCCTGAGCATCAAAATTCCCTTCCCAACCACTCCAGGCAACTGGGAAATAACAGAAATAATTATTGTCTGTCTTTCCACCCATATGTTTAGTACATGTTGTGTGCCTCTGTCAACTTGCAAAAATAATTCTGAGTGATTGCTGTGAGAAGAAGCTTTCAGCTAAAATACAGTTTATGAGTTCAGTGACAGAAATTAATTTATTTTATCCCTTGGAACTCTTACAGTTTGGCTCTGAATCCTTTTCTTAACTAGGCAAAAGTTTAATATTATGCTTATATAAAGCGAGGGTGATATTTATTTTTTGTTTGTTTATATCCCGCCCTTATTATTTTTATAAATAATTTAATATGATCGCACACTATAATGAGGCAAAAATATGTTTCCTTCAATGGCCAAAAGCTTTACAAGATAAATCTCATAAAATGCCTGTATTTTACAATAAAGGTGTTACGTATTTTCAATTGAAATCTCATCTGATTTTGATATTTTTCCCGCCTGAATTTTCATGCAAGAATATTGGAATCTTGCAAGATTTAGCAGTCGAATACATTTTCAGCCAGATACAAATAAAGGTATAGTTATAAAGGTAACAATTTCCTTGCCCACTCTAGAGCGCGATGCTCATCTCCATTTCTTAGCCAAGAGAGCCAGCATTGTCCAAAGACATTTTCCATAGTCATGTGGCCAGCATGGCTATATGCCCAAGGTGCATGGAATGCTGATACCTTCATATCATATTTATCTACTTGATTTTGAACTGCTAGGTGGGCAGGAGCTGGGGCAAATAATGGGAGCTCATCTCATTGTGTGGGCTCGGGTCTTGAACCCGGGCTGTCAGCTTTGACAAGCTCACTGTGTTTAACCACTGAGCCATTGCGTCCCCTTGCTATAGTTATAGACATAAATAGATATAAATATAGGTATGGACCTGTATTATTGTATATTAGGTAGCACTGCCTGTCTTACTCCAGCAATATTAAAGCTCTTTACAGTATTCCTTTTCACCTCTTAACTCAAAGTTCAGTGGAACCAGTAACTTAATTATCCCTAGTCAACATAGGTAACTTTTTCTAAAAAAAACAAAAAAAAAACAAAAAAAAAAGGTTTGTTCATTTTTGGTTTACACAGTAAATAAGGTTTATTTGACTATTTCCACTCCATTAGAGGGCACTCTATATTTTCTACTTACAGGCATTCAGCTGAGAACTGGGATCACTGCATTTGCCTTTTCTTTTGCTCTGTTTCCGTTCTTCATCCCGGATCTTCCTTTCTGCTCCCTATAGGAAGGAAGAGAGGGAGGGAGGGATAATGTCCAGTTCTTGAGTTGTTGTTTTTAAAACCCACCTTTGGAGTTCAGCTTCCCTAGTCTCTCTGAAGTCAGACACTACACACTGTGTAGTACATTACACATTGTGTAGTACACAAGCTAGTCCAGCTCCAATAACTTTAAGGCAAACTTGTATAATCCTGGGTGAAGCTTAACTACCATACATACCAGTGGTGAAATCCAAATTTTTTAATTACCGGTTCTGTGGGTTTGGCTTGGTGGGCATGATGTGGCTTGGTGGGCGTGGCAGGGGAAGGATACTGCAAAATCCCCATTCCCTCCCCACTCCTGTTGGAAGGATATTGCAAAATCTCCATTCCCACCCCACTCTGGGGCCCGCCAGAGGTGGTATTTGCCGGTTCTCCGAACTACTCAAAATTTCCGCTACCGGTTCTCCGGACTACTCAAAATTTCCGCTACCGGTTCTCCAGAACCTGTCAGAACCTGCTGGATTTCACACCTGATACATACCATTTGGGCATGAGGGCCAAGAAAGCCAGGACCTACAACATCAGGGCCTACTCTGGAAGCCTATCAACAGACCATTAAGATATTTTATAAGGCCATGAATGGCATACACTGTCCTAACAAATATATTCTTTGAAGTAGTGGTGAACACCATCATTTACTTGTAAACTACATTTGAACCTGTTTTAAAAGATTGTATACAACTTCCAGGCAGTGTAATTTGCATGCCAATTTTATGACCAGCAAAATCAGAGGGGAAGAGATGATCCACGCCAGGCTAAAGTGGCCAATAGGATCTGTATTGATCCTACCCCCCTAAAAGGTCATTAACCATGCCACTAACACTAGGGCAACGAAGTGGGTCAGATTGTATCCACAACAATAACAAGGGGAAAGAAGAACATCTGGAACATCTAAAGACAATTTAACTTATTTCAGCTATGTGCTGGGTATAAGATGAAGGCGTGACATCATGGAGACTGGACAGAAAAACATAATTGGTAGTGAGATGGGACAATTTTGATTGTACCTCAGAGATGCCAGCCAAGGAAACAAGTAACCTTGTCTTCCTATCAGAAACTGCTGGGACAAAATGCAGTCTTGAAAAACATAGTTGTTTCTCTAGGGAACACAAGTAATTGATCTATAGCAACAGGCCAAACAATTGTTGTTGTTTTAAACCAAATCTTTAAAAGGGCATGGCTATTACTATTGCCACTACCATTACTATTTATTTATTTACCATCCTTCCTTTCTTTTATTTTTTTGAAATAACTCAAGGTGGCAAACATATCCAGCGCACCTTCCTCCTCCTATTTTCCCCACAACAATCCTGTGAGAGTGGTGGGATTCAAAATTTTTTACTGCCAGTTCTGTGGGGTGGCTTGGTGGGTATGGTGTGGCTTGGTGGGCATGGCTTCGTGAGGGTGGTAGGGGAAGGTTACTGCAAAATCCCCATTTCCTCCCCACTCCAGGGGAAGGTTACTGCAAAATCCCCATTTCCTCCCAATCAGCTGGGACTCGGGAAGCAGAGAATAGATGGGGGCGGGGCCAGTCAGAGGTGGTATTTACCGGTTCTCCGAACTGCTCAAAATTTCCGCTACCAGTTCTCCGGAA
Organism: Diadophis punctatus similis; assembly: GCA_023053685.1. NCBI lineage: Eukaryota > Metazoa > Chordata > Lepidosauria > Squamata > Dipsadidae > Diadophis > Diadophis punctatus. The sequence continues at coordinate 143,455,948 of JALIGW010000001.1, read as the reverse complement.
CTGGTCAGAACCTGCTGAAACCCATCTCTGCGAGATGTGTTGGGCTAAAAGAGTGACTTGCACAAGGTCACCCAGCTGGCTTTCATGGCTAAGGTAGGACTAGAACTCACAATCTCCCACTTTCTGGGTGATGCCTTAATCACTAGGCCAAACTGGCTATAGGAGCATTTTATGTTCAAATTTGTCTATAAACTAGTTTTCAGGGCTTAGACAGCTAAATTAAAAACATAAAGTCTACAGTAATATTAAATGCTATAATAAAACATTACAACATTGAAAAAAATAAAGATTGAGATTTATTATTGACTACAGTATGGAAAAAATGCAGACATGTTGCTTGAAACCCCTGAGGAAATGGCAGGTTGTGTCACGCTAGCTGATCAAAAGAAGCTGAAATCTGAACTGAGCTTTACAAATTCCTCTTAGCCCGCACTTGTATCTTTCAAAGCAAACTTGATTAAAGCAGTCTTAAACAGAGATTAAACAGATAAGCTTTATTCCCCAATGTCTCAGTTAAATTTGGCATTCGTTTTTTTGTTGATGGAGACAGAATTTATAGGACAGAGTGACCACTTGTGGAAATGCCAAAAGTCATTGGGAAAAAAACCAAGTAGGCCAAAGTTGGCAGACTAATGAAGTACAGTGTTATGTTCTTAAAAGCTGAAAATAACCAGGGTTTAGAATTTCCCTGGGTCAAGAATGGTGTCATGTCATCAATTTATTTAATGAAGTTCAGCCGGACTAAAATTATCACAATTTTAAAGGCACAAATCTTCTAGGAAAGATTGGTGAAGTAAATAAAAATATATTCCAAATGCTATCAATTATAAAATAAAATTCAACAGGTGGAATCTAAGAGGGAGTAGCAAAATCCATACTGGTTGTTACTCAAATTTATTAAATATCCTGTGCGTATAAAGAATGAAAGTCCAGCTCTGTTTATGTATTTTTCTACTGGAAATAGAATTCAAGGTCATAAAATAGTGTGCAATGTTTTGAGTTTTTCAGGATTCTTCATCATGCAAAATAATAAACAAAGCAAGAGAGAGGGGGGAAAGGGGAGAAGAGAACTGATGCAATCTACCTTTGGCTACCAATTGTATGAAAGGTAGAATGCAATTAATCATATCAGGCACTGTTAAATACTGAAAAAAATTCTGATTGCATTTCAACTCACTCAAGGGCTGCACTAAGGGACAAACATATCCAACACATAATACCTACCTACTTATCTACATACCTACATACTTACAGATAATCCTCGATTTATGACCACAACGGAGTCCAAAATTTATGTTGCTAAGTGAGACATTTATTAAGTGAATTTTGCCCAATTTTATGACCTTTCTTGCCACAGTTGTTAAGTTAGTAACACAGTTATTAAGTGAATCTGGCTTCCCCATTCACTTTGCTTGTCAGAAGCTGATCATATGATCCAGGGACAACTGCAACTGTCATAAATATGAGTCAGTTGCCAAGCGTTGAGTTTTGGTCACATAATTATGGGGATGCTGCAATGGTCGTAAGTGTGAAAAATGTTCATATGTCACTTTTTTTCAATGCCGTTGTAACTTCGAATGGTCACTAAATGAAAGGTTGTAAGTTGAGGACCACCTGCACATACATAGTACCCTGTGTTATTTTGATGTTCATCTCTTGGCATCTTTTCACTGGTCATCTCCCCACAACCAGAGAACTACTCTCTCTTTCACCAACCCCAATGAACCAAAGGATAGCCAACCACCTTTGTATCCAAATTGCTGATTTTTCTTTTTCTTTGCATCTCTTGGTTATCGCCTGAGTGGCTATATTAAACGTTTGGCCAAAGCAAAAGATTCAAGAAGGAGTTGGGCAGCTTTACCTTGTCACAGAAGACTTTAATCTGGCAGTAAGCTCTGTGGATGGGTTTGTTGCTTCTGTTGTTGTAGCTGTAGGTGTCAATCTGAAGATTGAGAGGGAGGCCTTTGACACCTTTCTGTGAGGAGAAATCTGTACTAAGGCAGTTCACAGCAATGAAGACCTGCAGGGCAAACCAAGCATAAACTAAAAAAAAAATTTTTTTTTGAATTTTTATTTTTTCTCCACCATTACCATACATAAGTAAATACATATACCTTACATTATATCTATAAAGACAGTTATACATTATTATACAATTGTTCTTAAAATATTCTCCTATATTACACCTAATTTATATTACTATTCATCAACCTGTTATTCTTTATTTCTTTATACTCCCCTCCCTCTATCTCCCTTTCTTCCTTCTTGCTCCTTCTCTCCCCCTTCCTACATTCCACTCCTCTTCCCCTTCCTCCTTTCTACTTCCTCTTTCTCCTTCTTTACCTTTTCTCGAGTGCTTCTTATCTTAAATCATGTCATATGTAACAGATTGATTTATTATTCTCTTAAATTTATGCCCCATCGGTGTCATTTCTTCATTTATCATTTATAATTCTTCTAAACAAATACGTCATAATTTTGGTATATTTTAATTAATTAATACTGCCTCCTCGCATAAACTAATTCTAAAGTTGCTCTGAAAAACAATTCAGTGTTTTCTATTGTGCTACATCACTTCCTTCCAATATACCAGTATACTATATGTACCGTATTTTTCGGAGTATAAGACGCACCGGAGTATAAGACGCACCTTAGTTTTTGGGGAGGAAAATAGGGGAAAACAATCTGCCTACCAGGTATTCATCTGGCTAGCATCCTTAGTCTGGTCAGCTTCAGCACATTATTTTATCCCCTGGTTAGGACTTAAAAAAACCTTCTTCAGAGAGAGTAACAATGAAAGAACCTGCAAGCCGGTAAGAGCTGGGAAGATAGTTAGCACCTGGTTAGGGCTAGAAAAAAACTTATTCGGAGCAAGTAGAGCAATGAAAAAAAATTCTGCAAAGACTTAGGGCTGGAAAAACATTCTTTGGACAGAGTAACAATGAAAAAGCCTGCAAGGTAAGAGCTGGGAAGATCTGTTAGCACCTAGTTAGGGCTGGAAAAAAAAAGCTACATTCGAAGTATAAGACGCACCCAAATTTTCAGCCACTTTTAGGGAGGAAAAAGGTGCGTCTTATACTCCAAAAAATACGGTAATCATACATAAATCAGGACAAAGAGACATCTTCATCCATCACTAACCGGAATCCAAGATCATGGCCCATCTGTAACTATAGAGTAGGAATATCCCTATTAGTGATGTGTCCTTTCTTGACATTTTGGTTCAGTCCACTGCTCTACTGTCCAATACAGATTTTTTATTTGACAGTGATGTACTATAGCAAAATAGCCAAGTATAGTTTATGATGTTGTAACTTGAGTTGCAGACTGGACCCAAAGTTCAGCCCCTGACAGACTTCTCTTCTGGGAAGATACCTAGAGAATTATTTTAGTCACCTTCAACAATCTAGACTTGCTAGCCCAATGCTGTCAATCCATATCAAGAACTGCCTACATTATAGACCATTGTATGCCAAAACAACTAGACACCAAGATAGTTTTTCCTCATGCCATCACTCTGCTAAACACTTCATTCCACAGCACTGTCTCATTTCTCATTTTTTTCTCATCTTCCCTACTATCCTCTTATATTGGTTTCTTATGATTTATCAATTGTTTGTAACTTATGATTGATTGTAACTACAATTGATGATCTATGACCTATTACTTGCTTATTATATATACATTGTGAGCTTATGCACCAGAGAAAAATTTCTTGTGTGTCCAATCACCCTTGAACCAATAAAGAATGTTCCATTCCATTCCATTCCATTCCATTCCATTCCATTCCATTCCATTCCATTCCATTCCATTCTATTCTATTCTATTCTATTCTAATCTCCTACCCCTACTACTCCTACTTTTACTCCTACTCCTACTCCTACTAGCTGAGCTCCATACAGAAAGCAGGTAGGGTTCTGTTCCTCAACGAGAGGTTTTGAAAGGTGATTTGGGTCTCACAAACCTGCAGCAAAGGTTATTGATTACTGTTGCTCTATTTTCACTCCTAGGAAAAGGTTGTTGTGAAATTTTGTACCTCAGAGGCCAAAATAACTCAGCCAGGCCTGAACACTATGCATTTCAACATCAGGAATTCCCCCTCCCAGTCTGCAGCTCTGCTTCAAATAAATTGCCCAATCTGTTAAAAACAGCATTAAATAAATGTATTTAGGTCTAGTTATATGTACATTGCAGACCAAGGGCCTATTCATATGACTAAGGATTTTTTAGGATTTTATCCCAAAGCAGCAGTGGACATATTAACCTCACAGAAGGTGCACTTGCAGATTTTACAAACATAGTTAATTCTCAGTTACTGAACAAATGCTCATCTAGTATTCAGAAAAATAACTGGAGTTAGTGTCTTGATGAACCCAACAATATGTATCACCAGCTTAGGGGTTTTTTGTCTCGCTCTCTGTCTATATATTTATATATTAGACATTTTAGAAAAAAATATAAAAATAGGAAAAGGAAAGGAAACAAAAGGATAGGCTACAAATAATTAACTTAGATTAGATTTCTGTTTATTACTCTATAGGTGATGGTGGTTTATGCAAATAAGAAATAGTAAACCTTGCACAACTGTACATGTTCAATGGTTTTTGTCCTCACATTTATTTTTAGTAAAAGTGTGATATCTAGAAAAGCAGAGAACTGGCAGTGCGAGATACTTGTATCTCATAGACTCACTCACTGCTTTTAACTCTTCAAAGTACATTTAAAAAACTCATTCTTTGAAACAGTTTGCCTTAGCATATTTTCAGGGATTCAGGACAATAGTTTTTATACACACTATGTGAATGCAATTGTCAATCAACAGCAAATATTAAGCAATATCATCCCAATAACAGTAGTGTAATTTACTTCACTGCTGCTTTCCTTTAAAAGAAAAACTAAATTTAGAACTGATATATGGGGAATGTGAGCCTCCTAGTGGAACAAAGCAGGCATTGCAATACAAATAGATTTCCTAATTCATTTTTGTGTATAGTATGTCACACCGTAAAAGCTTTTAACTGTACGAACAAAAGAGGAAAAAATGGAATTTATCCAAGTTTTTAAAAATAATCCCTGCTCTAAAATGTTTGCATTGCAAATGAAAAAAATTGTAAAAATATATGTGGTATAGAAAAGGTAAAGTTTTCCTCTGTCCAGTCGTGTCCGACTCTAGAGGGCAGTGTTCACCTTCATTTCTTAGCTAAGGGAGCCAGCATTGCCCAAAGATGCTTCTATGCTCATATGGCCAACATGACTATATGCTAAGGCGCACAGAACACTGTTACCGTCCCATCAAAGTGGTACCTATTAATATAGAATAGAATAGAATAGAATAGAATAGAATAGAATAGAATAGAATAGAATAGAATAGAATAGAATAATTCTTTATGGGCCAAATATGATTGGACAAACAAGGAATTTGTCTTTGGTGCATATGCTTTCAGTGTATTTGTATTTGTATTTGTTTATTTGTCAAGCATATATGATTATAAACAAAGTATAAAGTGTACATGAAAAGAAACGATATATTCATCAAGAATCATAAGGTACAACACTTAATGATAGTCATAGGGTACAAATAAACAATCAAATCACACTAGGAAACAATCAATATAAATCGTAAAGATACAAACAACAAGTTACAGTCATACAGTCTACTTGCATTTGCATGCTTTTGAACGGCTAGGTGGGCAGGAGCTGGGGCAAGAATAGGAGCTCACCCTGTTGCATAGCACTTAGATCTCAAACCCAGGCTGTCAGCATTCCAGCTGACAAGCTCAGTGTCTTTAACTGCTGAGCCATCTCGCCCCTATATGTACTGGTAGTATAGTTCCATGTTATTATTACCCCACTGCCCACTGATTAACTGATTATGTGCTATCAAGTCAGTATCAACTTTTAACTACACTATCCTGCTACACAATAATAATATCTAACAACTCTGCACATGTATTTTTTCCTTAGAAGTCACATCCTCTTAAGAACTTATTTCCAATAGTCATTCACATGCACATGAGTGAAAAAACAAAATAGACCTAATCTGGGGGATTATCACATATTAAAATCGATATCAGGTTCTTTGAGCTTAAATAAATTGGGCTGGGAGACAAGGTTTTGACTCACTCAAGGCATAAAAGGCATTGTAAAGAAAATAAATTACTAGTGTGAATGTAATGACAGCCATATGGTCAATAGAATGCTCCATATTCTATAAACTGTTCCTCAACGCAACCTTTCCTCCTTTCCTCCCTCTGAAAGGCCTTGTTGCAAACTTAGAAACAACCAAATATGTGTCAGTCTCCTCGCTTACTAAGCTGTTTCCCCCAAAATAAGACCCAACTGGAAAATAAGCCCTAGTATGATTTTTCAGGATTCTTGTAATATAAGCCCCACCCCAAAAATAAGACCCAGTTAAGATAATCAGCCAGATGCATTTACCGTATTTCCCCAAAAATAAGACCTAACCGGAAAATAAGCCCTAATGTGTCTTTTGGAGCAAAAATTAATATAAGACCTGGTCTTATTTTTGGGAAAACATGATAGGTCTGAAAGCAAACCCACCTGTCTTGTTAACATCAGAGTGACAAATCACTTTGAGGTCTCCCCCTTGTCTGCAAATAGAAGCCAACTATAGATGCTACATTTTGTAGTGATTATTCTATTAGCTCTTTTCATTTTTGTGGTTTACAAAAAGCGAGGATAAGAGAGGTGTTTCAGCAACTTTTGAGATAGATATCTAAAATTCTACTTTCAAAATCGGATTAACAAAACATGCAACGATAGGAGTATTTTGAGTCATGTGAATAGCCTCATAGCTTTTTTTTTAAGTGAAATTAAGAAAATTGATGCTTTTCGGTGAGGAGAGAATCTTGTATCTGTGTTTTGAAAGAAAAAAGAAAGCTAGGTGACTATGCTAGGTATTTCCCACCCAAAAGGTGCTGAAGAATCATGTAGCTGGTGAAGTTGTTGAACCCCTTTAGCCTGTATAGCAAGATTCCTCTTATGATAGTCTTTCTGGTTTTAGAGGACTATTCCGCATTCTTAGATATATGAAAATTGGCTTGTGGGTTTTGATAAATATTTTCCATCATTTGGTCCTCAAATGCAGATCATAAGAGAAAGGGGGAGACTATGTACAAATGTACATGCTGATGCATTTTGAGGTCCGACTTGTGCGGGCAAATCCGACAATTCTTGAGAAACTCAGATATCCACAGGGCATCTATTATTGGAAAATTGCTCAGTGCATGCACACAAAAACTGCTACATGCAGGCATTATTATCCTTCACCGAATAAGAAAAGAGAAGGCACACTCTATCAGACTGTGACTAGATATACTATATTTCAAAACCAAAATAAAGATCTCCAAATATCTCATAGTCAAGATGCCTGCAAATATTTTCTGGAGAGATGAGCACAAATTTCTTGTCTCATTACACACTCACAAAAATAGAAGAATTCTTATTTTTCTCCTGGGACATTGGGGGGGGGGAGTCAAGCAGGATAATAGAAAAGAAGCAAAAAAGATGGTAAAACTATCGGTATGTTGTTCTACTGTCATTTTTGCATTAAGAACAGCCAATAAGCACTGAACAAAGCTTGCCGCTCTCACTGTTCTTGGTAAATCTTCCCATAAAAAATATTGAATAATTCCTATTCCTCTTCAAGAAGGAAAAAAAACCCCACAAATTAAGCCCCAGCATCACCACCACTTCATTGCTCAAAAATGTGTAGAGAAGTTTGAGAGGAGGACACCTATGTACAATCTTGATGTAAACTTTAGAAATGATTTCCCTAAACATGAGCTCTTCTGCTGTACATTACTGGGATTCCAATTTATGACTTGATTTATGACTATGATTTCAGTTTACAGTCTATAACTGTAATTACACATTTGATTGATCGATCAATTTCTGGAGCTCCCTTCCCTGTCAATATACAGCAACCAAAAGTTGCTGTAGCAATTTTGAGAAAGTAGCTGAAGTTAAAGAAAAAAAAATTAGATCTACAAAATTTCAAAGCATCTCTCACAAGATAGTAATATATAAAACAGGGACAGTGGTTTACCAGGAAAAAAATTAGTCATAGATAAATAGCATTCTGTGAAAACCTAATGGAAGAACAGCACCTGTAAACCGAGAGAAAAATATCAAGAGCATTATTCAGGAATTCCCAGAGGTAAATTAATATGCCATAAGTCTGCCTAGGTAAGTGGGTGTGTTCGCTTTGTAGTATTTTTCCCACACTTAAGAATGAACTTGAGAATTATTCATTCAATGAGTTTTAATAAATGGGAATTATACTCCTGTACCTCAATTGCCTAGAAATACCATGTCAGCAGATCTAACGTGGATAATCCCATGGGAGATATTTTGTACATTTAGCAGATCTAAGAGCAGTTGATACAATCTAGGCTACAAAAATTTTTTAGCAGCAGCCAAAGGGAAACTTGAAAGAATATATTCATTAACAATCCCTGTATTCCATAAGTAACCTTTGAGAGGAATTTTAATGTAGATGGAAAACTAGAAATCTATTTTTGTTAGTCTGCATTAGACAGGTGGCAACATGGTTGCTTAATTAGGATTTTTAGGGAAATAAGATCCAAGCTGGAACTTTAAAAACGGTTGATATGTTGTAAAAGTTGATTTGAATTGGTCAAAAACCTCGTGAGGAATATAATTAGTGAGATTTAGGTCTGTCAGACAACTGGAAAAATTATCTGACTTGGTTGTTCTTGAAGGGAGCACAGGAAACTTTGAGGGAAATTTGATGGGAAAAGTGAAGGCTAAAAACAAAAGAAGCTAATGAGAGATTTAACAGAGGTTAAGTAGTCTGAAGAAAAAGTCAATGAACTGGGAACACTTCTGTTAAGTTACAGGAAAAGTAATCAAGCATATTCAGTAAGAGTTACCTGCCTTAACTTTGAGGAAAATGCTTTATCCCCATTGTAAAGAACATAGATAGCTGGACAGATGGATTGATGGATAGACAGATGATAGATGACAGATAGATAAATAAATAAATATATAGACAGACAATCAATCAATCAACCCGAAAGATTCTCTTGCCAATGTAATCAAATCTGTGTAAGGGGTTCTTTTTTTGTGGCAGCAGCTAAAAGAGTTATTAAAATTTAGAAATACGATTAAAAGAAAACTATCCAGCAAGTCCCAATGAACTATGTCTCAAAGTTTGCTGTTCACAATGAGGAAACCCATTTGGAGTCTTCCAGATACAGGCAAGCAGTTTCCCAGTAAGACGGCTGGACAGCCTATTAAAAAATGGAGCTTGCAAGATAGTTGACAATCCAATGGCATGACCTGCTACATAAACTTTAATTATGAAGATTCTTTTCATATAATCCACACTCTAAGAGTAATGTTGTCATCTATGAAAAGGGAATGAGTGAATAAACACAGTTTATGGGAAACCTCTGGGTGAAGCATGGCCCCTCCCTTGTCTTCCTTACAATCTGGGACAAGCCGGAGGGCCTTGGGGGAGGGGGTGGGAGCCCAGCTACAGACACCTGTCTTTTATCCCTGGAGGAAGGTGCAGACAGCTGATCCTGCACTTGGTCTAGCAGGGACTCTGGCAGTAGAAGCCAACTGCTTTGGATCCGGCCTTTAAAGGGCAAGGAAGAACCACAAGGCCTGTTTCAAGGGACGAAGAAAGTTGCTTCAAAGCCCTGATATTATATTCCTGAGAGGCAGGGCTTGGCTCCTGCCCCAATTTAAATGAAGGTCAGCCTATGGGAGAGAGTCTGGGCCAGAATCCACCCCTTGGGCCTGTTTCTCACTCTTGGTTGAAGCAAAGGTTGCAAGCTTTATTCAGTAAACCGATCAGTTAAGATTGCGTATATACACAGATAATCCTATGCACACATCCTACACAGTAGGTCATGCCAAACTCCCTACGACTGATTTCTGAGTAAACACTTTTGATGTGTTATGATTAAAACGGTGCCATGTCGCTTTCTCTCTGGTGTAAACCTGAACAGAATTGGGTTGCCTGACTTTGGTGGCGGGAGTTATAAATCTCGTTCATTTTTGAGATTATATTGGCTGGAGCATGTTGCAATTAGAGCAAAAATAAAGCACTTGCACAGGTGCCTTATAAGGAAAAAAAAAGACTACTAGCTAATTAAACTGCTGCTTCTCATACATCTTCATTATCTTAGAAGGGCAAAGTTATGAAAGCTAAACATTAACTAGCTTTAGCTAATTAAACATATTGTGGTTAGCTATCAGTTTCCTATTGCTTGTCATCCCAAATAATTAGAACTGCATCCTATAGAGCACTTTTATTTATTTTTATTAAGGCATGATAGAGATTCAGAGCAGCAGAAAAATATTCAGCACAGAGAGGTCAATGATAAGCAAGGATTTTTAGAGGTTCAGTTTGAAGAACAGCAGCCATTTCATAAGATTGTAGTACTTTAGAGAGGAAACTGGGAAGATAACAGGTCATTTCATTGAATGCTGTCAGGTCATATGGCTCTTCAACTATTTTTATTCCAGATGGATGCTGATTGCTGTATTATAGCTATGGCAGAATTTGGGGGGGGGGGGTTTCCTCTTCCCTCATCATCCCATTTTTCTTTAGTGTTAGGTCTTCTACCTGTGAACCTAGGCAAGTAAGAAGAGACTGCTTTGCACGTGGAAATGTTTTTACTTGTTCTTTAGCTGGAAAATGCCATAACAGATTGCCCACAAAACATATTAAGATATTGCAAACTAATAAAACCTGTGCCTAACACCTAGCAGTTCACAAGCATGCAAATGTGGATAGATTAATAGGTACCACTTCAGTGGGAATGTATCAGTGTTCAGTACGGCTCTGGCCACATGACCATGCTGGCCACATGACCACGGAAATGTCTTCGGACAACGCTGGTTCCCTCGGCCAAGGAATAGAGGTGAGCACCGTGCCCTAAGAGTCGGACACAGCTTGACAGGGAAATCTTTTACCTTCTTTTTTAAAAACTACAATACCTAATGGAAACAATGCACAAAAATCACCTACTCAAAGCAATGATCAGAAGCCTGTAAATTGCAAATACAAGGAAGAAGGAACAAGAAGTTGCAATCCTCTGCACAGTTACTCTCAGCACATTCCACTGAACACATTAGAATTTATTTTCAAGGAAACATGCAGAAGACTGCTAATGCCTGTGCTACAGTCTGAATTATCACAAATGCCAAGTGTGACTGACTCATCCATATGTCTCTCATTTAATTTCACCCTAACCAAACTGGTTATACAGACAAAAGGGGCAACACCTTATTTTGAAGATCCAGGTGACTGAGTGTGTCACGAAGGGAAAAAAAACATCCTTACAGCTGTAAGTGACCTCATAATCTAAAGAAGTGCATTAATATAATCAATATATTAATTGTAATAATTGAGCTGCTTTCCTCCATTTTTACTTTTAAGAGAATCCTACGTGATTCTAAATGTTTCTGTAACACAGAGGGGGAGCCTGAAACTGCTCCCAGCATCCTATCTGTTTCTCTGGAGACTGCACTGCTGAAATCTATCTTCAAAATGGCCATATTTTGACAGTACTTTTGTGCCAAGGTCAGGCCTGGAATGAAAACAAAAAACTCTGAGAAGTTACATTGCTTCAAACCCTCCATTTAATAAAAACTCCCAAACTGTGCCACATTGATCAGCAATATAGCTAAATTTTCTCAGTACAATTTTTGAGTTAAAGCCGAATACAAATGAAAATTGGAGCAGAAGTCCTCTGAGAGAGATGAATTGGTCCAATTTCTACCTTTCAGTAGTCACAATGATAAAAATATAATGTTAGGCCCGCTTTATTTGGTGATGTCACCACATCACTGGAGATCTCATCCAGCCTGCCAACTAGTCAGAACTTGCAGCTTTTGACACAGAGGGAGTTACCCATCCTGTGCCACAGGCTGGTTGGAGCTTTCCCACGAATGCATCCATCTGTACAGGTAGCTCTCCACTTACAACAGTTGGGTTAATGACTGTTCGAAATTACAACGGCACTGAAAAAGTGACTTATGACTGCTTTTCACACGTGACCATTGCAGCATTCCCCATGGTCACATGATCAAATTCAGACACTTGGCAACGAACTCATATTAACGATGGTTGAAGTGTTCTGGGTTCATGTGATCACCTTTGCAACCTTCTTTGACAAACAAAGCCAGTGGGGAAGCCAGATTCACTTAACAAGTGTGTTACTAACTTAACAACTGCAGTGATTCACTTAACAACTATGGCAAGAAAGGTCGTAAAATGAGGAAAAACTCACTCAACAAATGTCTTACGTAGCAACATAAATTTTGGGCTCAATTGTGGTCATAAGTCGATATATAATAGGTAAGTCCTGTGGATGACCATTGTGGCACAGGATGGTACTTGAACTCTTCTAGTCAGGACCAGGAGCAGTACTTGGTAGCCCTGGATAGTTGCCAAAATCTTATACTCAAGAGCCCAACAAAGATGTCATCTGGCCAGGAGGCTCCGCCCACCTGCCCCGAACGCTTGCGCGAGTGCGCGCACAAACCGGTAGCGATGGGATTTAGAACCCATCACTGCTCAGAATCCTTAGTCTCCTCTTTCCCTACTTCTGGTTTTCCCAACCTTGGCAACTTTAAGCATGTGGACCGCAACTCCCAGAATTCACCGGCCAGCCAATCTATTGCCTGACTTTGTCCAATCTGCTATACTTTGTCCATTTCTGAAGTAACTGGTTTAAGAATACCACGATAATCAAGAGAGAAACACTAACAGTGAGAATAAGATTTGTGGATGATGATGCCTAATTCTATCAATTGCCAGAACTAGTAAGTCCCTCTACCACATACCAAGGAAAGGAGTTTTTGGAAGAAGTGATAGTGGGCCCAATGCAGGGAAAGGAAAATCTCTGTCCTGCCCCACTCCGCACCTGCTTTTTGTATTACAATATCACATTTTGGGAAATCAATAGGTCCACGTGTTAAAAAGTGTGAAATACATTCCCCAAGATTTAAAAATTAAATTTAAAATATTATTTTAAAATGATTAAAAAGGAATAGTCGGTAACTGACTTAGGTTGTCAATGTAAGAAATTTGAACATTCTTTTAACTCACATGATTTGGTCTTGTTCTGTTACAGCTTTGTCTTGGTTTCAGATTAATACATATATTAATGTAACTTTGCAAAGAAATATTATATTTAAAGATTTCAATATGATACTGAACTACATTCCTAAATCGTGCATTTTGTCATCTAATGCAGACTTTGACTCTTTTAAGTCTGGGGTACAACAAAGAGGATAATTCTATGTAGCTAAAAAAGAAACTCACCTTCCTTATTTTAAGGAATGGGTCCAAGATATTAATGTTATCTATTTTTCAAAAAGATTTAGATTCTAAAAATAAGATGATATGGTATCCTGTTATAGGATAAATTTAATTACGTATAGGTGTAGGAATTCCATATAGGTATTTAAACTTACCATAGTGATCATTCTTTCTATTAACTAGGGATTAGGTTTTGTTATGTGTAGTTCATTTTAATTACTATTCAGAGTTCTTTCTCCTTTCTCTTTCTTTTCTTTCTTTTCTTCCTTCCTTCCTTCCTTCCTTCTTTCTTTTTCCTTCCTTCCTTCCTTCCTTCTTCCTCTTATTCTTCCTTTTTTCCTTTCCTTTTTTCCCCTTTTCCTCTTTTCCCCCTTTTTCCTTTCTTTCTTTCTTTCTTTCTCTTTCTTTCTTTCTTTCTTTTCTTTTTCTTTTTCTTTCTCTTTCTTTTTCTTTCTTTCCTTTTCTTTCTTTCTTTTTCCTTCTTTATTCCTCTTCTTCCTTTTTTCCTTTCCTTTTTTCCTTTCCCTTTCCCCTTTCCCCTTTCCCCTCCTTCTCCTTCTCCTTCTCCTTCTTTTTTCTTTCTTTCTTTCTTTCTTTCTTTCTTTCTTTCTTTCTTTCTTTCTTTCTTTCTTTCTTTCTTTCTTTCTTTCTCTCTCTCTCTCTCTCTCTCTCTCTCTCTCTCTCTCTCTCTCTCTCTTTCTTTCTTTCTTTCTTTCTTTCTTTCTTTCTTCTTTTCTATTTTCTTCTCCTTTGCACAGGGATTGCCTTTGAGTCAGTGTTGACTCTGGCAACTACCTAGACTAGTCCCTGCAGTTCTCTTGGCAAGATTTTCACAAGTGATTTGCCATGACCTTATTCTGCCTAGGATTGAGGGAGAATATCTGACCCAAGGTCACCCAGCTGGATTTGTGACTAAGGCAGAAGCAGAACTCCAAATCTCTAGCCAAATCTCTAGCCTGACCAGACTTTGACAAACACCAGTTTGCCTACAGGGGGAATAGGTCGACAGACAATGCCATAGCTACTGCTTTACATTCTGTAGTGAGCCATCTGGAGAAACCCTGAAACTATGTCAGGAGATTATAGTCTTCATAGATTATAGCTCGGCCTTCAACACCATTCTGCTGAGCATCCTTATCGAAAAGCTGACTGACTTGAATTTTCCCTCTTCCATCTGTGACTGGATCAAAGACTTTCTGAGGGACCAGCCACAAACAGTGAGGGCTGGGTCTGTCGTATCCACTCCCTGAAGCTTAGCACTGGCTCCCCACAGGGCTGTGTGCTCAGTCCCTACCTGTATTCACTGTACACACGATTGTGTATCGTCTGACCCATCTACTGTGATCATTAAGTTCGCAGATGATACCACCGTACTGGGTCTTATTACAGGTGGAGACGAAACAGCCTACAGAGGGGAGGTTCAAAAACTATCCACATGGTGCTTAGAAAACAACCTATACCTGAACTTCAGCAAGACAAAGGAGATGGTGTTAGACTTCCGGAAGAAGAGAGAGGAACCTGCCCCACTTTACATCGAGGAGGGCTGTGTGGAGAGAGTTTCCTCCTTTAAATTCCTGGGAGTCTATCTCAGCGAAGATCTCACCTGGAAAATCAACACGACCCAGGTAGCCAGAAAGGCCCAACAGAGACTCCACTTCCTTACGGTCAGGTGAAAAAATAAAGTGGAACAACAACTGATGACCTCCTTTTACCGGTCCACAATAGAAAGCTTCCTCACTCATTGCATTATGGTGTGGTATGCTGGCTTGACAGCCGTGGATAGAAAGACACTACAGAGGGTGGTGAGCACAGCACAAAACATCATGGGCTGTCCCCTGATACCACTAGACAACATCGCTAGGGCTCGCTGCCTCAGAAGAGTGAGGAAAATCCTCAGGGATGACTCACACCCTGGTCAGCCCTTCTTTATTCTCCTACCATCCGGAAGGAGATATAGAAGCATAGGCAGCCGCACAAACAGGCTGAAGAACAGTTTTTATCCTGAATGAAAAATAACTTTACAACAACATAGTACGATTGACTTGCGGGGCCGAAGAGATGATAGTCTGAAGCCCCATGAAAGAGGGTTTGAGAGGCAAACATTATTCCAGTGACGAGGAAGTGAAAACTGCAGTGAAGAAGTGGCTCAAAGAACAGTCAACAAAATTTTACGAGACAGGGATACATGCTCTCATTCGAAGGTGGAACATTGCTATTGAGAGAAACGGTGACTAAGTTGAGAAGTAGGGATCTGATCCACAGAGGACCAGCTTCATTTTGATGTATGCTACATGTTCCTGTGTTGGTAATTATACCTGTCCTAAAGAAAATGGCATTACTTTTTGACTCACCCTCATAAATAGTTCTCAACTTGCAGCCGTTAAAAGTTACAATGGACTCTGAAAAAGCTACTTATAACCCAAATTCAAATTCATGTCTCAGTCGCCCCCCCTCCCCCAATCATGTGACTGCATTTTGGGCACTCTGCAACTGCCTGCATTTATGGCCGTTTGCAGCATCCCATGATATAGAATTTCCCAGTCTGTGTTTTCAGCAGGTGTGATGGTCTTTTCCAGGAAGGGTCTTTTGATGTGCACACACCCTCTGCTGGGCAGAAGAACTCACAACAACACCTATACAATATAGACGGCGATAAACTGATGATAATAATCATCTGGAGTAATAGCTTCATTTCTCTTATGAGATAGATATAAACAGATGTGATGGCATATATTCCAACACTTTTCTCTCTCTAACCCTAACCCTAACTCGTAACTTTGCAAAGAAGCTAACAAAGCTAAGGAACCCACCATTCAAGGATTCACCAATAGAAGACATTTCAAGGAGAAAGGCAACCTAGCTTTTGCTCAATACATTTTTAGAGGCATATTGCCACAAGATACCCCTAAGGCTAATTATTTGGAAACCTGCAACTATGTCTAGAAAAATGATTGTACAGTACTGTGTCAGGGGTGGGTTCCTCCCGGTTCAGACCAGATCGCCTGAACCTTTAGTGACCCACTGGTGATGTAATTTTAGCGTCACAGATCCGGTTCTGTTTGTGCCGGTCTGTGCTCGCCGTCATCTTTTTTTTCTGAATTTTCAGCCGATTTTTCTGTGTTTGCATGGCTTCACAGCGTTCTGTGCTTTGAAAAAAGCCCTCTTGCACGCCCCCGGGTTAATACTGACCTTTATTTCTTCGCCCAAAGTACAGCTGATGAGCTCCTCAGCTGTGTTTCGGGCTGAATTTACCTTCTGAGCATGCACGGAAGTGAAATCGCGCAATGGGACGTGCGTGCGCACGCAAGCGGAATGAGCGAGCACGCACAAAATGTCACGACGTGAACTGGTGGCGAAGGTTAAGTGAAACCTACCCCTGTACTGTGTGCTTGTTTTCAAACCCACTACAAAATGATGAAGCAATAATCTGCTGTAAGATGCCAAATGGCCATGAAATGCAAACCTTGTAATGAAAAAAGTGGGAACAGTTTATGAGGAAAAGGAAAGTGAAAACAATCAATACTGTGTATATGTTTGTATTTATTTTTACACAATTGCTTTTCCAAACTTGGTGCTGGCTATCTCACAGAAGGATACCGACTTGAAGTAAGCTACCTTATGGACCGTCATGTATCTTTCCTGATTTCTTTTTATTCTCAGTAAGTCCTTCAACCTTCCTTTCTAACTAATTCATATTATATCTGTTTCCCTTCTGTTCTCCATTTTTTTAGCACATGTTACCTAGTTGACTTTGACTAATCTTGAAAAGGCAAAGTGGGGTATAACTTACTTGGTAGTTGGGTGGGAGATCATTAGGGTTAAGCTGAGAAGTCTGAAATAAACACCTCAGAAATAGGCAACGAGAAACCATTTCCAGATGGTTGCCAAGAGTCTATATCAGTGATGGCGAACCTATGGCACACATGCCACAGCTGGCACGCAGAACCATATCTGAGGGCACGTGAGGTGTTGCCCTATGTCAGCTCCAGTGCGCATGCACATGCTGGCCAGCTGATTTTTGGCCTTCTTTTCGGCCGTTTTCGCTCTTTCCAGGGTTCAGGAAAGCCTCCTGAACCCTGGAGATGCCAAAAAACTGCCCAACGGGCCTACTGGAAGTCTGGAGGCTTTAGTGAGGCCTGTGCGCATGTGGGGGGGCAGAGCGGGGGGTTGTGCGCATGCGGAGAGGCAGCACGGGGGTTGTATGCATGCGCAGGGGGGAGGGCATTGCATTATGGGTGTGGGCACGCGGGCACACACTATCGCATGGGCACGCACCCTTTTGGCACTCAAGCCAAAAAAGGTTCGCCATCACTGGCCTATATGGAGTTCAGGCTCAACTTAAAGGACTGCTTATCTTTTTATTTCCTAGCCGGTTCTTCCTCATCTCCAAAACACCACTGAATTCCTGCCTGCCACACATTTGTGCCAATGCAAGTTAACAGTGTTAAATGAAGTTTCTCCGAATTAAATAATGGTTCTGCTGCCAATTCATAATATCCCTTAATGCAAAACTTGTTATCCCGATTTACCACACAAGAAATGTAGTAAGGACCTCACTTAAACTCAGCTTTTGTCTCTACTTTCCCTGTGCCCAGCACCACATAAAAGTCTTTGTCTGGTAATGAAAAATAAATAAATGGAGCAGTCAAATGAACCATGTAATGAAAATAGTGGAAATTGGCTAGATCTCTTCCTGATAAGATCAGAGTGCTAAGAAAGAATTGCTGCTCTGTCTGCCAGTAATCTGATCAAGAATCGCTGTCAAATCTATTCTCTCTGAAGGAGGAGGAAAAGATTAAATAAGAAACGCAGCAATCCAAAATAGTTATGGGAAATCTGTTTTTGCTTCCTGCTATTTGATAATATTATAAGATCAAACTCAATTAGAATCCTAAAAAAAACCACACCTTGAGCCTGTTGACATGGAAAAGGGGGATGTCCACTATTGTTCTGCAGCAGCCTTTCCTAACACTTTTACCCCAGTACTATTCAACCCCAATTCTTATAATTCCCGGCCAGAAAATACAGCCAAGGATTATGGATACTTTCTGCAAAATCTGGGAACAGAAAGTGAGAAAAGATATTCAATAACATCATACTTTTCTGAAGTAAAGGCCATACTTCTCTAAAAAGGGAGCAATGGATTGCTCCTACGAGTCTTCACAATTAGGCCAACCTATGTATATAAAACTCCAATATACACATTTCACTATAACAAACAGCTATTTTAATTCCTTCAACTAAGGACATTAGGATGGTATAATGATGTCCCCAGTGGTGGGCTGCAACCGGTTTAACAACCGGTTCGGTGATTGCGTGCCTAATGCGCTTGCGCGCACTCAAAATACAGCAATTTGAAACTCAGCTGCTTACCTTCGAAGGCAGTCCTGGTGTAGAACAGTGGAGGCGCGGAAATCAGCTGTGCCGTGTGAATCAGCTGAGCCAGAAAGAAGGAAATATAGGACAGGATAGCGTAGGAGCGGGGGGGCGGGGTCAGCTGATCGTCGGAACTACCGGTTCGCCCCAACCGGTCCGAACCGGCAGCAGCCCACCACTGGATGTCCCTCAACTTTATTAATATATCTACAGAATGTTTGAGGAGAGAGGATTGGTACCAATATGTTCATTTGTAGTGTAGGAAAAGGAAAGGTAGAGCCTGAGGACAGAGTCAAGAGAGGAATCAGGCTGGAATCATTACGTTAACACAAGTCCAACTCCTCTTGAATTCCATTAACTCTTACTAGCGCCAATTTAGTGCTGAACATTAGTTGACCAGATTCTTGTGTATAGGCATGAGCAATAAATCAGCTTAACTAGAATTTAATGTATAGTCCTGACTCTTCACATCTGACAGGTAGTAAGCAATTGACAGATTGATCATGGGACACTGTGAGGGGCAACCTTAATGACATGAGCCCAAACTCCTTCATTTCTCCCAAAGGCTCTGGATCAACATCTCATCCTTATCCACCAACTTGCTAGCTCTCACTCTAGCTGACATGAAACAAAAGAACACAGGAATGATGTTAGCCATGTTACAGATTATTCTCTTTCATATGCACACACAATTTAGGATTAGACTGTCCACCTGCAAATCTGTACCACCACCACCCAAATTGGTAATAAGCCCCATATAATACAGTATGTACAATGGTGCTTAACTGAATAGGCATGTATAGAATTGCAGTACAACATGTACATTTTTGGTCAACGATGCCCATGCTCCCTCCACTATCAACTTACAGTGTAGCACTCACATATTCTGCCAGCGTTTAGAAGTTTTCAAACATCCTGTAGCTACCTATCAAGATGAATTATTTGTTTGCTAGCCTTTGGCTCATTCTACCCGTTCTCAAAGATTATTTAAGAGATACACCAGGTGAATTTGCATGATTCACCTGCACGAGTCAAAAAGAGGGCCGTGAAAATATTTACTGACCCCTCGCATCCTGGACATAAATTGTTTCAACTCCTACCCTCAAAACGAAGCTATAGAACACTGCACACCAAGACAACTAGACACAAGAACAGTTTTTCCCCGAACGCCATCATTCTGCTAAACAAATAATTCCCTCACCATTGTCAAATTATTCACTAAGGCTGCATTACTATTACTATTAGTCTTCTCATCGTTCCTATCACCCATCTCCTCCCACTTATGACTGTATGACTGTAACTTGTTGCTTGTATCCTTACAATTTATATTAATATTGTTTCCTGATTGCTTATTTGTACCCTATGACAATCATTAAGTGTTGTACCTCATGATTTTTGACAAATGTACCTTTTCTTTTATGTACACTGAGAGCATATGCACCAAAGACAAATTCCTTGTGTGTCCAATCACACTTGGCCAATAAAGAATTCTATTCTATTCTATTCTATTCTATTCTATTCTATTCTATTCTATTCTATTCTATTCTATTCTATTCTATTCTATTCTATTCTATTCTATTCTATTCTATTCTATTCTATTCTATTCTATTCTATTCTATGATGCAGAAATAACAAATAGATGGTTCTTTCAACTTGAGCTCCAATGACCGGATTTCAATTAACCCTAAAAAAGTAGTTCAGTTTAAAAAATAGTGCAATGAAGATTAATACCATGTTTTAAAGATTGCCATGCAGGAAACCTTGGCATTTGAGATCTGCTTCATAGTTATGCCATTTTAAGCATCAGCATATGCTGACGTACTGGAAGGATAAACACATCAGGCTTTACCTGATGAGGAGGGAATATTTATTTAGCAATAAAGATTTGGAACCGCTTCATGCCCATCCCCTAATCCCCTCCTCCTCTGCCCACAAATCCTTCCTTAAAGAGTCCCCTGCCAAATTCAACTGTGAAAGCCTTCCATTTCCTCTCTTCTGAACATTTGCCCAGATCATCTGTCAGGTGCAGCTAAGAAAAGGGCAACAATCTTGTGATTCTCATGTTTTTTGAAGCATTGGGAGTGGGGATGGGGGGTGGGGCAGGAAGCATACTCAATTTTAAGCTTTCCTTATGTCCTCGCTTGACTGTTTAAGGAATATATTGCTCAGTCTTCTGCCTCATCCAACTTTTTTACATCTACGTGATTTTTAATTCATGTTTTATTTATTTGTATCTTGCCCTTATTATTTTGTACGAACAACACAAGGTGGCAAACGTATCCAACACACCTTCCTCCTCCAATTTTTCCCACAACCACCCTGTGAGGCGAGTTGGGCTGAGAGAGGGTGACTGGCCCAAGGTCACCCAGCTGGCTTTCATGACTAAGGCGGGACTTGAACTCATGGTCTCTCATTTTCTAGCCCGGTACTTTGAACATTATGTTTAATTATATAAAGGCCTCGGAAACCCCTAGATTTTGCAAAAATAAATATTGTGCGTGGCAACAGCCAACTGCTTTGTTTGGAAGTATACCCATCTATTAAAAGACACTTAAAAAGGCAAACGACAAGTGGTATGTGCAGAGATGACGGGAACAGGTTGAGAGAAAGTAATTCAACACACCAAGAAAGTGAATTATTCAAAGCTAAACAGAGATTTTAATCCAGGTTTCAGATTATGGTTAACATATTATGATAACTCTCTTGAATAGGGGTGTCAAACGCAAGGCCCACGGGCCAGATGCAGGCCCGCAGAGTGCTTAGATCTGGCCTGAGGGGCCAGCAAAGGACCAGCCCACAGTGCCTCTGCTTTCCCCCGTGCCCCATTTTCGGCCTGGATAGCCTCCTGAAGCACTCTGCCGCCCAAAACGGGGCACGGGAGGCCCGCGGAGGACAACTACAATGCTGATCTGGCCCTCAAAGAAATGATACCCCTGCTCTAGAAAGACTGACATTGCAGTCCTAAGAATTGTTAGTTGAGAATTGATCCTACTGAACTGTTAGCTGAGAATAAATCCTACTGAACTGTTAGTTGAGAATAGATCCTACTGAAAACAGGACTTCCTTCTGACTAACTATGAAAAATATTATCCTCTGAGTTATATATACAATACTGCCATCAATGCTAAGGTGTACATGGAGTTCCAGTGATGTTCAATTCTTCAACAAACAACTCTTGATCTGAAACTCTTGAGTTCAGGATCTAGAACGACATGGGGGTGGGGGAAGCTATGTATCCAGAAAGGGAGCCTGATTTACGAGTTAGTCCAACTCCAAATCTCTCTTGGTAGTACTTGAGAATTAGTTGCTCCTTCTCACTGACAGATTTTGTCAAGATTTCTTTGTTCCAAACCAGCAAGGAGAAGACGCAGAAATATAGAGCCGAGGTGGCGCAGCGGTTAGAGAGCAGTACTGCAGGCCACTTTAGCTGACTGTGATCATTTGAGTTCAGCTGTTCAAATCTCACCGGCTCAGGGTTGATTCAGCCTTCCATCCTTCCGAGGTAGGTAAAATGAGGACCCAGATTGTTGGGGGCAATGTAAATATATACATTGCTTAATGGTGTAAACTGCTTAGAGAGTGCTTGCCCTATGAGGCGGTATATACATCTCACTAATAAATAAAATAAATAAATAAATGGCTTCTGGAATTCTTTCCAACATAAAGCTTCTATGCTAAATTTTGTTTTGTTTGAGAGAAAATGAGGAATGGCATTTGAAACAGCAGCAGTCTTACCCCACTCGCCCAAACACACATATGCAGACAGAAATGCATCTTGAAATGTTGCAGTCCTTTTTGTACACCTGTTACACAGGTACTGCAACTGAGGGAACAGGAAATGCAAGGTATTCTGGAACTCTATTTATACTTAGCATATAATAGCAAGAGAATCTTGAAAACCTGTCAGAGTTTCTTTCCGATACTAAACAGAATCAAGTCAGGATTATCATGTGTTTCTTTATCACACCAGGGCTAAACTGATGTTTACTTAACACTTCCTTCCTCAAGGCTGTCTCCATATTCCCCTATATGTACACATAGATATATACACACAAGGAGGCTAGAATTACTAGCCCGAAAGTCTTGGCATATGGTCATATTCAGGATGCTACTTTTTGTACTTATTTCTCCTAAATAGAGGGATACACGGAACCGTGCAAGACAAGTTCTTCTTTTTGATATCTAGCAAAAGGCAGACCTTGAAAATAAGCCAGCCCTAAATTCTTCAGGAAGGAAAGCAGTGCTCTTGAAACCCAGTAGCAAATCCAGAGGTTTATTAATGTAGAGAGTATTTTTTAAAAAAAAACACTAAATAGATCAAACAGTGAAACACATTTAGTTCCCCATCGCAATTAAGTCCTCTATCACAGAGGCCTTCAAACTTGGCAACTTTAAGACTTGTGGACTTCAATTCCAGCTGGCTGGAGAATTCTGGGAGTTGAAGTCCACAAGTCTTAAAGTTGCCAAGTTTGGGGACCCCTGTTCTATCAGATCAGGATTCTATTAGCTCCAAGAGGATTCCTGGTGAAGAGATCATTTCCACTGTTGCCCTTTCCATGATCTATACTTGCTCTTTATATGACTCATAGCAGATTACCCATTGGACCAGCCTTTTCTACCCAAATTCATTCCACATACATCGCAGGGGTGGGTTCTGGATTATTTTGCTGCCGGTTTGCTCAGGATTGCGCTGTGATCGCCCCTGCAGCAATCAAAAAATAGCTTCTGTGCATGCGCAGAAGCAAAATCCAAGATGGCAGTGGCCACGGAGACACCAACAGAACCGGCTCTGTGATATCATCGCCGAGTTACTAACAGTTCTAAAGAACCAGTTAGAACCGGTAGGAACCCACCTCTCATACATTGGTCTTCAACTCACCTATTCAGCCAAAACGAACAAAGATCTTTGACTATATTGGCTAATGTTTATGGGAATTTGAGACTAATGCACCTGGACAGGTACCAGTTAAGAACATTGGTAGAAGAGACCTGGGTCACTGCTGCATCTAAGACTTGGTAGAATTCTCCCAAGACATTTAGAAACAGTAAGCCCATCACGAGCATCGATGGGCTTCCAGTATGAAAGGCACCGCCGAATCCTAAGAAATTATTTAAGAATCATTTGAGAATTCTTTTAATATCTCAAATAATTCCGAATATCTTTTTTTTTTTGCCAAAGTTGAGAATATTTTGAACGAACCAAGAACCAATCAAGATCAAACCGATGGCTTGGAAAACCCTCCGATAACACAATTTTATTGTTGATTGTTCACTGATCAAATTTTGCTTCCCTTTTGAACATCTAATAAATATGAGAATTATTGATTTATGTATTCATTTATATTTATTAAATGTATATGCTGCCTGCTCAAAGAGACTCTGAGTGGCAAATAAGGCTGCCCATCATTCTCCGAAAGCTCCATACAGAAACAGAAGGAAAGTTCCATAGGTGACATCACCATAAGTCTATCTAGTGACATCCACAGAGCAAATGGAAAATGAAAGGTGACTCCATTCGATTGACATGCAAGGACACTTGGTGGAGGAGATGGACTGTTTGCAGAGGACTACAAGTTCCAGCCTGCAAACATAACCTCTGTTTAAACTGAGATGAACTGAAAGCTATGTGTTTGAATAGGAGCAGCAATCTGAGGTGCTGAACCAACTGCCTTGTCTTCTGCTGGAAGAATACCGAAAACGTCTAGTGCACTTTCTGACTCCTGTTCATTCACGCTTTTTTGATCAGACTAAATCCAGAGGCAAGGGGGAGGGGGGGGAAATAGTCAGAAAAGGGTCACCTTTTCGGGCTTCGTGCCATTTCATAATCCAAGCTGTGACGCTTTCATCAGCTTCAAACTTTATTTTCCCAGAAAGCTTTTGGCAATCTTTTAGCAGCTATTTCATCATAGTCTGTTTTTAAGAGAGCTACGAGCTTAATTTTTGTTTTATTCCTAGTGTTTTCCCACAAGAGAGCTTCTTACCTATGTCAGAGCTGGGTGTTGTTTTTTTTTAACCAATCAACTATTGATTCATTGGTTGTGACAGGAATTGGCCAACCAGCCTGTAACCCAAGCCTGACATCATAGTCTAAGAGAGAGTGATTGGTCCAAAGTCACCAGCTGGCTTTCATGCCTAAGGCGAGACTAGAACTCACAGTCTCCTTGTTTCTAGTCTGGTGCCATACCTACTAGACCAGGGATCACTAACCTTGGCAACTTTAAGCCTGGAGGACTTCAACTCCCAGAATTCCCCAGCCAGTTTTGCTGACTGAGGAATTCTGGGAGTTGAAGTCCTCCAGGCTTAAAGTTGCCAAGGTTGGAGATTCCTGTACTAGACAGGCTCTCAACTTAAGCTTTCCCTTTCTTTCATTAATACTCAGAAGGGTCATGAAGGAAGAGCCCTGGCACTTACCTTTGCTTCATCATTAATGTCCCAAGTGAAGGAGATGGCATTATAGGCTATCTCTTCAATATTATTTATGGTGTTGAAGCTCTCCTTATAATCAGCTGTTGACAACATAAAGGAGGGAAAATATATTACAAATCGCTTAGTTGACTGACAAACACAGACCCAAATTAGGCGAACAGTCATTTTTCTTCTGAACTGTCTTAGAGAAGACAAAAAAAAACCTAAATGTTTCTCCGGGCACCCCTTTAAGTTTTTATTTAAGTACAATGCAGGAAATGAAATTAAGAAATAGCAAAGGAGACAGGCAATACCTGCTACCTTTGTCATGCCTTCAATTCTTTAAAAAATGATAGACAGCACAACCAGGATATGTTGCTCTTCATAAAAAACTCATAATAAAGGAAGATTTGCATGTGCGTCTCCCTTTAAGTGTTAAGCATTAATCCCTACTTTTATTTACAAGAGGGGAAAAAAAAGATTGACTGCAACCCAAGGCCTTCAAACCAAAGGAGCTGGAAATGGGCCAATCCCAGCTTGGCTGTAGGCAAATGGGTATCTATAATGTCATCTTTCATCTCCTTGCCCAAACTGTACCTAAAGCTTGACTTCTGCCAGCGACTCAATCTTGGAACCTGTTTGGCAACCTCAAAGCGTCCTTTCAGATCTCTGACTAAGAAGCAACAGCAGCTTTGCTCATGTATGGGCATACATCTATAAATGTATGGATCAGAAGTGGCGACTCAGTGCTCATGTGAAGAGTGCCTTTCCCCTCTGCACTGAGTCGCCACTTCTGATCCATACATTTATAGAGCCAAGAGGCTCCAGGATTGATGGCATGAACTACAGGCAACATTGAGGCCAGAGGGGTTTGGGGATTAAGAATGGGGAAAAATACTATTTGGGGGAAGAGGGATAGAAGACAAAGAGGATTCTAAGTGGCGATGGCTGAAAATTTAATGAAGTTCAGAAAATAGGATTATTCAGATTTCTGCGATGTTCAGATGCGATAAACTTGATATATAGGCAGATACTGCGGCACAAAAAAGCCGCAGCCAGTTCTGTTTGAGCAACCTTGCAACCAGAAGCTTGAAACACAGTCCACCCAACGAACCATTCTCCAGCTTTCAGCGTTAAGAGATTCCTTTTAACATCCTGTAGGAAGTTAGCACTTCCAACAATCCATTGCAAGTTCAAACTTCTGTTACTCAACTGTGGACCCATTTGATTGATCGATTGGTTGGTCAATTGACTAAGCGACAGAGATTGGTATATTTGTTTAAATCTGTCATTCTCTCCCAACCGAAATATTCTGATGGACAGAGTTGGATTTCCATCTAACCCCAAAAGAGGGCCAGGCAAGATTGGGAACCACTGACTGAAGATTGGCCTTGAGCTCACAAGCAAACACAAGACCTGAAATCTGCTAAGTTGAGTTTTGGCACCTGCTGCTTGAGAGCTTCTTACCTATGTCAATGCACCTTTGTTTAGCTGTGTGTTGCCTGGAGTGCCAGTACTTCCAGTGCCTGAGCTGATCCTCCCGGCTTTTATCTTCTGCAAATACAACCATGATGACACTCTGCAAAGAGGAGGAAAGAGAAAGGCAGGGGAGGAAGCAGAAAAGCTTCATTAACAGAAAAGTCATATGGTGGGGGTGGCAGAGGGGTGTTTGTGCCCATTTTTTGCTGAAGGGTGGACAGCTACTATCTAGGACTAGCAACTCTGGAAATTTATCTCTGCCCTCGTGTATCTGTGGGCTCTGAGAGGCAAGTGAAGTGAACTTTCCAAGTTTGGAAGAACAAGCGGCTCAGATTTGAGAACGACAATGGCAGCCACAAGGAATTAACCATGAAGGGTGCCTGAAAGCCAGGGGAAAGGCTAAAGCACTCTTCCTCCATCTATTATTCAAAACAGCAACACCTTTCTTTCAAAAATATCAGAGGCTGAAAAATAAAGTTCTGGAGATAGACCGACAACGACAGCGAAAGTAAAAAAATCCTCAGACAATAACGTAATAACCTTTCAAGAAATCGTAACTTGGAATACTGTTTAGGAAGCAGCATAATAATAAAATAAAGGAATATTCTTGTTAAATAGGCTGATAACATTCCGTCTTTCAATGGTACTTGAAGATGTTCCCTACGTTCTTCCAAAAGGAAGAATCTCTATTTATTTGGGAAAGTTAGAAATAAACACCTGCTCTTTGCAATGAGGATTACTAAGTATCACTGAGGAAGTCTGGTTCATTATAAGATCATAATAATCGGTTACATGTTTTTGCAAAAATCAACCCAGCCCAGCCCCAAAATTTTGTCATTGTTCATGATTTCATACTTTTTCATAGATAGGTATTTTGATGTATGTGGATATTATTAATGATGAAGGTAGTAATTATTTGTCAGCCTGATCTACCTAACAACCACTGTCAAGAACATAAAGAAAGAATTGTACACATCTGGTCCAAAAACTACTGGGTTAATTTAGATTAACACTACTGTACAGCTTCCCAGACTGCAAGCAAAAAAGATGTCTTTTTATTCTAAGGAAAAACTTGCTAAAAAGAGGGGAAACAAGTTGATGGATCAGATCAAAGTCAATTGAGAACAGTTATCGACTATTTATAGCCCTACAAATTATGGGTAGCCCATAAGAAGTTTGGGTCATCCACAAACAAATTATTTCCCCTCTTGCACACCAGAAATGCTATTACCAGCCTTTGCCATTAGCTTCTCTCCTATACACTTTCCTTAATTGCAACTCACTCTAACTTTACTGATGGGTTGATGGATTCCTTCACCACCACTAATTTCCTTCAGTGTAATGGGATAAAACTGGCCCTTGTTTAGATAAGTCATCGTATTATCTCCTGGCTTCTGCCGAAGTGATTTTGAAGCTTCCAACGTATATTCAAAGTTGTTCCTGGAAAAATTCAGAACAGGAAGTTTTATAAACAACTTATTGCATGAAATCATCCAAACATAACAATCCCAATGTGCTAGATATTAGAGCTCAATAGTGGGACTGACCATAAATGGCAGATATGTGAGAAATACAGGACTGGAAATTTAAGATGACATCACCTGGATCCACTCTTATAATTTTAGGAATGAGGCAGAGGATTTGCAGACTTTAAAAATGCCACCAGAAGTATCTAGAATTTGGTACTCTGATTTAAAAATCTAATGTACCTCGATTGCTCAGCTGCTGTGAAGATGTTACACTTGCTAATCTGCACTTGGGTTACAGTATTTTATATTTGTGTAGAATGAGGAAAAAACGCTGCACAGAAAGTAATAAGAGTAAAATAATAACATTTATATAATGCTTTGGAAACATGTTTTCATTGTCTGATTAAATTAAAACTCTCAACTCTCCTCCAATTTAGAGACAAAAAGTGACTAAAGTGACAAAAAGAGGGGCTGAGACCCACTTATGTGTTTGTGGTAGAAGCATTTTCTGATTCATAGCTCACTTTCTGTGGTACACCAAAAAAGCAATGAAATACATTTCCACAGACTCAATATTAAGCCACCTGCTTTCCTTTGCGAGGCCACACTGCTTTACAATCTGCAATGCCAAACTTTTAAGTTTCAAGCCAGGGGCGGAAAAGTACCTCATTTTACCTAGGCACATTCTTGTGTACGTGTTCTGATTCACATGATATTTCCAAAAGGATTAGGGGCGGAATGGCCAAATCTCACCACTCGGGCCTTCGGTCTTTCATTTAACAAAGCAGAGCATGAGCAAGAGGACTGAGCAAATGTGAGGTGTGCCAAGAGAAGCTTGCAAGAGCATAAGAATCCAGTTGTTGTGCAAGAGCTAAATTTGCAGGGACATACACTTACCCAGTAATGCTTTCAAACACATAGTCTTCAGAATTCACGTTGGCCATCCGAAGATTCAGTTCAGAAGGGAAAAAAACCTGTAGGCATTCATAAAGATTTCAGACAAACAGCCATTTTTAAATAGTACTACAGCACTAAATTTATCATCAATAGACTATTTGCTGACACCCATACTTCAGATACAAAACAAGCTTAGTCTAAAACCAAGGTAACTCATGTATCACACAAACATAATTTGCTCACATTCAAGGTGAGTGAGCCACGTCCTGTAAGGTGAGCCATATTCTCTTGCTAGCAATTTCATACCATACAGAAGTTGCTTTTGTTTTAAATTTAGAATTATATACCCATATTCAGCCTGGAAAAAAATCTTCTATTTCTAATCCACTGGACTGAAATTTCAGGTTTACATAAGAATTAAATAGGAACTTGATATCCATGTGCAGATTAGTAAGTACACCCAAAATCAGAGGGGAAAGGAGAAGGAATGTCATTGTTATTTATTCTCAGAGCTGGGGTTAGTCTCTGCTTTTAAGATGGTCAACATTCAAGTAGCCAAAATTCTAAGATCTGCATTTTTAATCTTTTTCCAACATAATCTCATTATGTTTACTCAGAATCTATAGCAGAGGTGAGTTCCTCCCGGTTCGCACTGGTTTTATAGAACTGGTAGCAAACCGCTGGTGACGTCATGGAGCCGGTTCTGTTGGTGCCAGTCCTTGGATGCCGCCATCTTTTTTTTTGGATATTCTTTTTGGAAAACTTTTTTTAAATTTTTTTGCTTATTTTTTTCTTCTGTGCATGTGCAGAAACCGAGTTTCTGGCACTGCGCATGCGCCATCTTGATTTTGGCTTTTGGGGGGGAGGGGATTTTTTATGAATTTTCGGCACTGCGCATGCCATGCAGCGCGGGAGGAAGCGAACCGGTGGCGAGATAAGTTAGAACCCACCCCTGATCTACAGCGACTATCTTACATGAATGTCTATAGCAGAGTCTGGACAATGAGCACGGACAAAGGATGACATCTGTTACATCAAAGTTCTTATAATTATTCCCCTCTATTATTTTGTTAACAAACATTCTGTTACTTTTACTGTTTTTATTATATGTATAGTCATAATTTGCAACTGTAAGAACTCATTTTCATAAATCTCTGGAAGGCGAACTGTCTACCCAAGATCACGTTCCAACGTTATGTTATACGGCTTTTCTTCATCACTACAGAAGACCCAGTTCTAGGCTAAGAACCCCATAAGCAAAAGATGCAGGTTACTTCTGTACCTCTTGCACACCTTCTTTGAAAGACTCTGAGAAGGTGGAATCAGGAGTACGTCGCTGGGAATTTTGAGGCTGGCTGTTGGTGCTAAACTGGTCGGTGTTGAGGCTCCGATCTAAAGCCACCACCCTCTCCGGTGCTTCTGGATGATAGACATTTGGAGGGATGCCCACAGTGAAACTGTGCGACTGAGTTTCTGTCTTGATTGAATGGGTGGGCATAGATGCAATGGAGACAGTGACTGTAGTATCTGGGGTTGTCAGGTGGCCCCTCTTGTCAATGCCCATTTGGGAACTGTGTGGAAGGACAATATTCAAAGGCATGTTTTTCAAGACTTGCACTCTGTTCTCCCCAGCAGAAATAAGTGACTGTTCCATCAGGTTTGGCATACTGTTCCTAAACAAACAAGAGAACTGTTTGAGTGGTAGATTAAGCGTATGGCAGAAAGAATCAATTTCAAGAGGAGAAACGCTAATGCCAAAGCCTGTTTGATGTTACCTTTCCTCCGTGAATTATTCTCCTATTGCTACCAGTGAGCAAAAAAACTAATCCAGACAGCACATTGTTGGAAGAAAGACAACAGAAATACTAAGCATTGAGGGAAGATTTCTGACCCTTTCACTATTTGTTCCCTTTTTTTTATTTTTTTCAGACTAGAGATAAGGGGGCAAAACAGATGCATATAATCTTTCTTTCAAACTTAGCATTTTTGAATATTGGGATAAGTCATTTGCCCTCTTTAACCAGTGACTATCTTTTAGTTCCTGGAATCTCTCAAAAATTCCTTAGCACCATCCTACATTTGGTATGTCTAGCTTGAGGCTTTACACTAGCAGTTGCATTCACAAAATACACATTTTCATCCGAGACCAAGTATCTCAAGTAAAGACAGTGCCACTATAAATTAAAAGCCAAACAGGCAAATCTTCTAATGCTCGTACAGTCAAAGGTAGCAAGATCACATTGCATAATTAGTCATAAAAGCACCATCAGAAACTCCTAATAGTTGAAAGATTCAGATTATAATTGAAAAAGATATCTAGCTATGAGAAATGGGAAGCTTTTCTTCCATAATATTTGAGTTCCCTCAAATCTGAAGCTGAGAGAGAAGTTGGCAGCCAGTGGCAGACTCTTCATTTCAACTACTTTTCATGAAATCACAGAATTCTGAGTTGTAAAGGAGAAACAATAATCTTATTCCTGCCATTTTTCAAAATTAAGCTGCAGCATTTTCTATAGATCAGTAGGGATAATCTGGACAAAAATATGAATGACTTTTGGGACATGCCCAGTGTTTGAATTTTCCAAGAATTTATTCTTTTTGAAATACCCAAGTTTAGTCACATAAACCAGGCACTTCTTTATTTATGTTAATCTACCTATACTAAGCTGAGAACAAGAGTGGAGTTACATTTATATTATATCTGGATGAACTCAAGTTTAAACAACTTGAAAAAGTCTTTCACTTTGTTCATACCTTGCA
This sequence comes from Diadophis punctatus similis, assembly GCA_023053685.1. Lineage (NCBI taxonomy): Eukaryota > Metazoa > Chordata > Lepidosauria > Squamata > Dipsadidae > Diadophis > Diadophis punctatus. The sequence goes on along the minus strand of JALIGW010000001.1, from coordinate 143,424,238 downwards.
CAAATTAAACCATAACTTGGTTGATTGGTTTTGCCATACAACAGTGTGATTTGCTAACACAATTATTGCAGCTAACAAATTTGTATAAGCTAAGATACTTTGATTTAATTCAACAGCCGAGGGTAAACAAAATCTTGGTGTCAACTCACTATAAAAAAACCAAATCTCAATGTAGTTAAAAATTATTCCTTTCTTTAAAAAGGATCCTGGCTTAAAACATGTATATACACATTTTAAAACTGAATACTGAACCTTTTCCCATGATCTTGATCAGAGTGGTCTACATCTGGTTTCACTGTAGAAGCTTTCCTTTCCCGGGGAACCTTGGAATAATTAATTAATTAATTAATTAATTTAATGGATTTCTATGCCGCCCAACTCCCTGGGGACTCTGGGCGGCTCACAACATGTTAGATTCCATTACAAATATAAAATACAATAATTAAAATATATAACAAATATAAAATACAATAATTAAAAAATACAAAAGTTAAAAAGAGTATCTCATATTACAATCATGGGGGGAGACCCATATTTAATCTAGTTGGTCTCACTTTCACCCCGCCTGCCGGAAGAGCCAAGTTTTTATTGCTTTCCGGAAGGCCAGTAGGGTGGGGATGGTCCGGATCTCCGGGGGAATATAAAATGTATCAATTACTTCATTAACAGGACAATAACTAAGCACAGTTTTTTAAGATATTAACAATTACCAAAATACACTGTATCACAAATACATTTTAAAAGCATACGTAAGTATTTGGCTTGGAGATATCAGCTAAAAACAACCAGTCTTGTTTCAAAGCTAACCACTTCAAAACCTCTTTATCAATCAAATAGGAGATTATGGCCAAGACATTCTATTCGTTATCTCTCCTATTTCAGTTTAACATTGGCTTTTAAGACATGATACAAATATTGTAGAAATTCTAGAGTCTAAAAAAAAAGGATGATCACAGTTTTCGTAAACATGAAGTAGATTATTTGTACTTTAACAACTTTTTTTTTACAAAGCAATTTGCTTGTTAGCTCGGTATCCTCCAGCATGGAAATCTGTTGTATCAGCAACACCTTTGCATCCAAACATTTTTGTCTGCTAAACACAAACCATACAAATGACAGTGGGAACACCCTCTTCAAGCAGCTGACTATTTGTCAAAAAGGCAAGAATGTTGTACAAAATGGCTTTAAGCACAACTTAGCAAATCAGAGGGGTGTGTATGTGTGCAGTCCTACGTGAGTCAAGAAGCACTGGAAAAACACAGGCTCAACTGTAGGCAGTGCTTGGTTTTGCTTGGAAGTCAACCATAAGCCACCTTAGAAGGCTATCATAATCAGAACATAGAATTTTCAGAGTTGGTCTATATAGTTCAGGAATTCTGTGTTGAAACTCCAGGTCTAATAGACTATTAAAAGATGATGATGGTGAGATGATGATGATGATAATGACGGCTACATCACTGAATCCCTAAGGATTTTTGGCAGTTTACAGAGAAGACACATCAGAAACAATATGAGTAATAATCATACTTATACATAATAAACATGCACTGCTTTGATTTAATATACAAATACTGTCAAATAAAATTAACCAGACCAAACCAAAATGAAATAAAGCCACAAATGCCTTTACAAGACCTCTCTGTATCGTTCCAATTTTAGTATATGTGCTGCCGAACCGAGCACACAAGACCTCTCTTCAGTCTGGCAGTTAGTTCTGAAGAGAGATCAGTACCCATACTTGTGTTGGGCTTATAACCCTAAGGAGCAGAGAAAACGGTAAAGGTTTCCCTGTCCAGTCGTGTCCCAATCTAGGGTGCGGTGTTCAACTATTTAGGTCTTAATAGTAACATGAGGCTGACAGAAACCCATAGAGTTTACTGTTGCTAACCCCCGCATGAAGAATGCGAATTAAATTCAAGCAGTCCCAAGCTCCCATGAGCTACCTAAAGAGCCGAGGTGGCGCAGCAGTTAGGGTGCAATACTGCAGGCTACTTTAGCTGACTGTGATCAGCAGTTCAGCTGTTCAAATCTCACCGGCTCAGGGTTGACTCAGCCTTCCATCCTTCCGAGGTGGGTAAAATGAGGACCCAGATTGTTGGGGGCAATGTAAATATACATTGCTTAATGATGTAAACTGCTTAGAGAGTGCTTGCACTATGAGGCGGTATAGAAGTCTCACTAATAAATAAATAAAATAAATAAATACCTTATAGTAGTCGTACAAGAGGCCCAAAGCAGCTGCGCTGTCTTCGTCCCCATTGATGCTCATCATGGCTTTGGTAGCTGCTGTAAGGGGGTTTTCAAGAAAGGACTTCCAGGCTTCATCCTCACTAGTGTATGGTCGCCTTTGGGAATAGAGGGTTTCATTCTGAAGAACCAAGACAGGCCTTTTGCTTGAGAGAGAGAGAAAGAGAAAGAGAGAGAGATTGAACAAAGTACAATTACAAAGATGTTGAACACAAACTTCGATTGGCATCCAGAAGGTAAAGTACTTCCACCACCCATTAAAGTTATGTGTGTCAGACTACAGTGCCCTTGTTGCCACTGACCAAGTTTAACATGAATCTAGGAGATGTAGGTTGTCTTACATACTAAGCCATAATGGTCAGATTCAAACTTACTCAAAACAAATCACATTATGATTTAGGATGAAATGTTGGATGACAATCTGAAGGGTACCCATTATCTGACCCATCATCGTTAACTGGCATAGGCTGACTTTATTCACAACTCAAAGCGCACAAATAAACACAACATTTTGTAAGCTGTGCACATCTTGCATATTAAATTAATAGCTTACACCTTCTTGGCCAGGCTCAATTTATTCTGCAGCAAAAGACCACAGCACACAAAGAAAGACACTCACAGACTGTTTCCCAGCTATGGAATTTGACATTCAACTTTATTATTGTACAATGTACAGTATTACTAGCCCAATTGTATTTTATAGGAATCCAAGGAGGCAAAATATTTTCATTTTCATTAGCTATTGATGATCAAACTTCGGAAATTATACACGGTGACTTTGGATTGTTGATCCCATTCATTTTTCAATGTTCTTCTAGGGCTGTGAAACTGTAACTTACACATGCACTGGAATTTCAGTATTCCCCATCAGCCTGGCCAGCCAAAATTTGGAGAAAGTTTAGAATCTTGGAAGGATTTATAACCTGTTGTAAGCTCAAAAATTGATTTTGATCCTGGAATGAGCCACCAATTAATATCAGATTGGGCCATGAAAGAAAGAGAAATGTAATGTCATTATTTAGGTGTGATGCAGTTAGTATGATTATCATCATTATAGTTCATCATTTTCCACTTAAAATTTCAAATTTGGTGACAATTTCTGGAGGAGTTCTGCTTACTGTACCCAAATGAGAAGGACAGGCACACCTCTAACGTAGAGATTTCTTATGTGCTTTAAGGATGTAAGGACCTGCTGGTATTTGCCTGACATCAAATCAGATATAATTAGTCAAGAGTCCTCCCAGTCATGCCTGAGGATTTGAGCTACAGGTAGATAACAGGTATAAAACCTAGCTGGAATTTAATATGTAAGAGACATTAGTTTTTACAATAAATTATTATCTCCCATTAAGTTTAAAACTTAAAGTCAACGTATTTATAGAAAAAGCTTCAGAACAGTTAATTGTTGTAAAACAAGTAATGTGAACTTGAAAAGCAAAAGGCAAACACACAAGCTTCTATTTTAAAAATATCAACTTGGTTTCTGTGTTTTGGATAGAGTCAGAGCTTTCTCTCATCTAGTGAGCTAGAACAGAGGCCCCCAACCTTTTGGGGCACCAGGAACCGGTTCCATGGAGAAAGATTTTTCTGCGGACCGGAGGGGGCGTAGTTTTGCATGGTGCCTGCATCCCACAGATGGGGCTTCGCTTGTTTCCGTGGACCGGTTGCTGGCATGCCGTGGACTGGTGCCGATCCACAGACCGGGGGTTGGGGACCCCTGAGCTAGAACACAGCAATTCAGCGTTACCTGTAGCCTCACCTGTGCTGGATGCATCCAAAATCTCCTCTAGCCAACAATCTTACCCCTATCAATTCAACCTGTGTCGAAAACAGTGTGAAAGACAACACCACTGTGACCATTTTTGCCCTCAAAATCCACATTTCGGGTCCAATTCAAGTGAGACTTTCCATTTCTGGTGACTCAGATGGATTAAACTCAGTGGTCTGTCTATTTCTTATTTCAGCATGCACGCTTATTTATCTATTTATTGGATTTCTATAGCTCTCCAGAATCAAATTGGTTAAGTTGGGCGGCTATAGAAATCAAATGAACAAACAAACAAACAAATGTGCGTAGAAGAAAACTTGCACAGAGTAATGCCCACTATCTAAAAGGCTTTCTTTGGCCTAGTAAATGTGTTAAAAATATTCAACACATATTTTTTTAAAAGGTAATTTCTAAGATGCTGTTTATCCAGTATCTGCTTTGTCCCTATAGATGAGATAATGCTGCTTGAGCTGGCTTTAAACCAGTTAAAACACAGTTTGTCCTTGAGCATGCACAAGATTTAGTTAACATTTAAGACAGAATCAAGAGTTTTGCTTCATACTGGAAGGGCTGGAACCACATGTAAACATAAGATACTATCAGTCCTTGAAGCAAAAGTAGCAGAAACCTACAAAGGACACTCTATTTTTTGTCAAGCACTGATGTTGGGACCTATACATTTTCACAATACCAACCAATAGTCCCCAAATATCTAAATGCCACCTGGCTGGAGAAAATGGATATCACTCTTCATTACACATGTCCCTTTTTTTAGAAAGGATAAAATGGGGCCCAGATGATATAATTGTAGGTTTCATAATTCACTGAATAACCATTTCCACAAAGTACTCATACTGGAGTCTACATCAACTTGTAGAGTAACAATATCAAGAGGAATACCACAAGGCTCCAGCTGTCAAAACTTTGTATTGATGACCTGTACCCAGATGATTAGTGAATTTTCAGTTGGCCCAACCTAGAAGGGTATAACAATTTAGAAGAGGAAGAGAAAAGATCTAGTCAGACTTGAACAATGGGCCAAAACAAACAAGACAAAATTTAATCGGGAGATTTGCGAAATCTTAAAGCTAGGGAGTGAAAAGAAAGGGTATAAGTTAAAGTGACCAGATTTTTTTTTCTTCAAGCGGGACACCATTGACGGGGGTGGGTTTCTCCATTTGAGTTTTGCCCTCTGCGCATGCGCAGAACGCTGCGCATGCGCAGAGGGCAAAACAGCAAATGTCGGCGTCCAGGTGAGGTGGGGGGGAGGGGGGGAGGGGGGACGCGGGAGGCCACTGTACGTCCTACCTACCTGGGACTTTTCCCGGTAGCTTCAGTCACGTTCCTTGCTAATAGCGCCCAGAGCAGAGCAGCCCCTCCCAGAAGATCGCGAGACGTTATCTTTTGGAAGAGGCTGCTCTGCTCTGGGCGCCAATTAGCAAGGAACGCGACTGAAGCTACCGGGAAAAGTCCCAGGTAGGATGCGCGTCTCGCGCTGAGGGTTGGGGGGGGCGGGGCAGGACTGGTGGACGGGACGGGGCGCGCGTCCTACCTGGGACTTTTCCCGGTAGCTTCAGTCGCGTTCCTTGCTAATTGGCGCCCAGAGCAGAGCAGCCCCTCCCAGAAGATAACGTCTCGCGATCTTCTGGGAGGGGCTGCTCTGCTCTGGACGCTATTAGCAAGGAACGCGACTGGAGCTGCTACCGAGAAAAGTCTCAGGTAGGACGCATGCCCCGCCCTGCCCCGCCCCTTTTGCCGCGGCACACTTAGCATGGCCTCATGGGACAAGTGCAAAGTGGCGCTCCCCCCCCCAGGGTTCGCTCTGCCCCGCCCCGCGCCACCCTGTGAATAGAGGGGACTGAATCGGAAGCCTGTCGCTCGGGCGCGCGTCTGGCTGGAGGAAGAAGCGGGGGCTCAAAAATCGGGACTTTTTAAGAGGGCGGGCGGGACGCGGGACAAAGCATTAAAAAGCGGGTCTGTCCCGCCAAAATCGGGACGTCTGGTCACCTTAGTATAAGTATAGGATGGGGAGCACCCAGCTTGGTAGTAGCATATTTGAAAAATATCTGGGTGTTCTGTAGAAGATCATAAGTTGAACATGAGCCAATAGTTGTAATGAGGTTGTGAAGAGAGTGAATGCTATTTTGGACTATATTAACACAGAGTCCAGAAACAGAGCATAGAGCACAGGAAGACATTGTCCCAATCTGCTCTGCTTTGCTTAGATAACATTGGCATAGCATGTTGTTCTTGGCACTGCTGTCTAAAAAGGACATCAATAAATGAGGGAATTCAGAACAGGGCAACCAAAATGGCGAGAGGACGGGAAATCAAGTTCTGCAAGGAACTACATAAGTTTGCCTGCAGAAGAGAAGATTGAGGGGAGGTATGACTGTAGACTTCAGGTTGTCATACTGAGGAAGAAGTAGAATTGTTGCGATTGACCTGGAGGCAACGATCGGAACCAATGGCTTGAACCACACAGATTCAGGCTATATATTAGGAGGAGTTTCCAGCCGGTAAAAGCGGTCAGCCAGCAGAACAGCCCATTTCATGGACCGGTATATTCTCCTTTACAGAAGCAGTTGAGCAACCCTTTGTGCAAAGTGCTTCAGCAGTGAGGCAGAATAAAACAACCTCTGAAGTCCTTTCCAATTCTATCATTCAAACTTTCAGATTATAGAACAGAAACTGTTTCATTTACTCTGGGCTATAATTTGTGTTAGAGAAGGCCAGAAAATCGCCTAGATTTCTCTGAAGTTTTCAATCTATTGGATAGAATTTATTTCTGTATTGCTGAATTATCTAGGAGTGGAAGCCAGTAGTAGTCTCCACTGCTCCATGAGGCAATCGTGTGGGATTTCACACAGGGTATACTTTTCTCCCACGTTACTTACATAGTATTTTCATGAAAATTCTCAGCAGAGATATCTAAAAAAACTGAGGCATGGTGTAATATTTACTATTCTATTTCAGCAAATCCCAAATGAAACAATGGATTAAATAGTATCTTAAATCGCTGACCAGATGGATTAAGCCAAATTATATAACCTGGTGAAAGGTATACAGCCTAAGGGGCACTTTGGGATTTATCACCATTCCTGAAAGTCCAAATAATGCCTGTCAAGCAATATATTTTTCCCACCTTCACCTGATTTATCATCTGTACACGCTTCTGAAAAAGGATTTGCCATATTAAAAATCCACAGGTAATATCTAGAACAAACTACTGCTCTTGAAAGAGCTGAGATGTTTTATTCAATCCATTTAGTTGTGAACAGTTACTGTCTTCAAAATCCATGTTTTACAAGTCCTAAAGTAGCTAAAAATTTAATTCCATGATGAAAATCTAAATTCTAGTGGTTACTTTTAAAATCCTAGTTGGACTATGCAGAGATCTGGCTTTGAAGGGTGACTTGGAATGCGTGTGGGTGTGCACGTTAGGCCAGTCAGCATTTCCTTAAATCAAAAGCATATTTTCCTGGGATTGTATGTCTGGCACTGTGTGTGCCATTGGAAAGAGAGTTTCTTTAAGTACTATAGCTGCTGACAGGTGCAATGTGTATTCCAAATCACCTTTTCTCCTTTAAATTAGCACAGCTCTAAATTCTTTATTATGTGGGACCCAGTAGTGAGTTTCACTTACCTTCGCTACCAGTTCAGAATTGTGAATGCACGCATGCACGCACACACTCACTTCACTCGCTCATGGCGCTTCTGTGCATGCGCAGATCGTCCATGATGATGTCCGGGTGGGTGGGCAGAGCCTCCCACCGCGGCTACCGGTTCGCCCAAACCGGGGCGAACCGGTAGCAACCCACCACTGGTGGGACCATGACATTATCCATTCTCCTTTCTACTACATCATCTTGTCTGGACATCTATTTGTTTTATGAGTCACATCAAATATATTGAAATGGTGTCTTCGTTGGCTGAAATTAGACTGGCATCACCAAGAACAGGTTTTCTCTAACGGCAGAAAGAGTAGGCTAGAAATGGGGTGTATTTTAAGCAGTCTCACTGACCAGTTGTTAGCAACTGAAAACATCAGACAAGATCTTGATTCCGCAGGGTAAATGCAGTTGTTGCTTTCTGTCCTCTTTCTCTACTAATTCCTTTGCCTGCCTAATTTCCTCCTTAATCTATTATATGGCCAAACTAAAATTCTACTTGCTTCAAAAGTCAAGGCAGGTCCATCATTTACAGGTTGTTCTGCTATATTTAATGGAACAGTTAGGATTACCCAGTTGGTGTTTGATGGCCTTCATCTGGAAGCTCTGCCCATACAGTCACCAAGGATTCCCAAAATGTGTGAGAAGTTCTGCGCAACACTTTCTACTTAATTCCCTCCCTTATCCTCTAACAAAGAGCCATGAATAATATGCATGATTTCTCTAGCAGATTAAAGCTGACCCCATCTACATAACAACCACCCAGTGATTAGTAGATGTTGCATCAAGATTATGCTCCTGCCCAAAGTCTCCTATCTTCCTATGTGAGCTGTTGCAGTTTAATAATAAATTTAGGATTAATTCAGTCCAAACAGTACAGGACAGTTTTATTATTCCTACTACTTCAAACAAGAAAGTCATCCATCTCCAAAAGAAACCTGCATTGTGAAATATTTTGATGGACACTAGCCTGCCAAATAGGTATAGTGACCCACCCCTGGAAATACCACGTGCGCGCCCGCACGTGGTATTTTGTGGAAGAGCCACACTCAAGGGGCCAAAGAGCCACATGTGGCTCACGAGTCGCGGTTTGCCGACCCCTGGTAATATAGCAATAGCACTTTTCTTATATACCGCTTCATAGTGCTTTACAGCACTCTCTAAGCGGTTTACAGAGTTCAGCATATTGCCCCCAACAATCTGGGTCCTCATTTTACCCACCTCGGAAGGATGGAAGGCTGAGTCAACCTTCTTGGTATAGTCGAAAATGTATTTTTTTTAAGTACAAAGCCTTTGATTTAAGAATTGTCCAGTACCATCTGTAAAGTTACTATTGGCTGCGAGTACAGATATTCCCTTATATGGTTTAACAGTTTAAATTAAACAAAACATGTCCCAAAGGTGTTTTTTCAAGAGGCATCTCAGTCATCCAGGTCATGGTTCTCCCAAAAGTGCTTTTTCAAAAGGAAACTGGACGTTGTTGAAACGTCCAGTTTCCTTTTGAAAAAGCACTTTTGGGAGAACCATGACCTGGATGACTGAGAATCTCCATAGACAAAACTTGGTTTGTTTAATGAACCACAGCTGAAGGGGTGGGAGAATATATACCGTACTGAACAGCTCCTATTGTAGTTTAGTGAAATAATTGAAGCACAATCTGTGTAGCATATGGAAGAGCACACCAAGGTATTTAACAAACCAATGAAGTGTTTTCCTGCTGTTGGAAGACTAGGAAGAGCTGTAAAAGGTTCTATTAGGGAAAATTCTACCCAAAGCCACCTCAGTTTTCATGAAGTGTTTGGGTTTTTTGGTCCTTCGCCTCTTTTCCAACTACTTCTGCTTAAGGTAGAACAAATTTCATCCAACCACTCAGTTAGAATTAGGATTTGGATGTGAGTTCAGCTAAGTGGTTTCCTACAGTAGTGATTTAAAAGTTTGTGAAATTTCGCAAGTTCAATATTTCTGCATAATATAACCTAAAGCAGTGGTTTTCAACCTTTTCTTCTCCATGGACCCCCTTAAAATATCTTTTATGACCACGGACCATGGCCACAGACCCCTAAGATTTAACTCAAGATTTACATCATAATATTTCTTCAAGCCTTCACAGGCTCCCTGTGATGAAATTGCGCCTCCCACCCCCCGCCAGGGGTCCATGGACCACAGGTTGAGAGCCGCTGACCTAAAAGATAATCTGTTCTCCACACAATTCCCAAAACTAGATAAAGACAACCCAATTAAACAAATGAGTCAAAAGGATTATACTTATTCATTTCTGGGTAAATTATTATGATATTTGACACAGCTATAAGATGGCTTAGTAGCAGGGGAAATTATGAGATGGTATTTTTTCCTAAAATAATGGCCCTGTAGTTTGGTCTCAATTGGCAGACCCCCAAATCATACCATTGCTAATATATAAAAAAGGCAAACTCTAACTACATGTTTTCTGCATCGTTCTCATTGCATCATCCCCAAATAAAATCCTCAAATGCCTCAAAGCTAAGCTAGCTCTGTTAAAAAGGAGTGTAGAAAGAATTATCTCTAGAGCTATCAACAAAAGCCCAGGGTTTGGCAGTAACTCAATCTCTGAATAAAACAGCAGGTTCTTTTAGGAAAACGAGACCATGTTTTTTAAAAAGCCCTCAAAATGTGTATATTTTTGACAGCTGTCCTGTGTCAAGTTTTAAGTTCTGACGAGTCGACTGGCAGAGTGAACTAACCATACAATACTAAAAAGCATTTGGCAAGATCTGCAAATAAGTCTTCTATTGTGCTTGTAATTACTTCATAAGTACCAGTTTGTTTTCTGCTTGAATAATTTGCAAAAAAAAAAAAAGATAGCAAAACATTACAGCAGCAATGCATTACAGGGATAAAGTAGTTATAATACAAAGGTTCTTCAGATGATAAAGTGTTAGGACTTTTTTTGGAGTCAGGCTTACAGAATACAGAATACGGAACTATGTCTTTTCCAGGACATAGTGAAATATAGTTCACTGTGTTCTGGAAAAGACATCGTGAACTGAGGACAGTTCTAGTAAAAGCAGAGCCAGTGACTACTGTGGAACGAAGAGCCAACAAATAGACTGGCTTTTCGTAATTCCTCTCTGAACAAGAGGAGGATTTGAGAGTGCCCACAAGTGCTCCATTCAATTCCTCCTCATGAGGAGATTGAAAGACAGGGGTCTCTGGTGGATCTAGAGCTCTGGGAAAGGAGGGAATAGCCATCTTGCTCAAACTGCAGTTGGTATCCTTGAAAAGGCACTATAAATTCACATGTTTCCTTTTCTAATCATTTTTGGAAATTGTTAGCTGCTTTGCACCTGTCAGGAACCTTTGGTTCAAACATGTTTTACAGCGCCAAATGAGTTTCCTTCAAAACTTAATGAAAGAAGTTTTCAATCCAAGTTTAAAGACTTGTATGGCTGTTTAGGGAACAATTTTAAAAGAATCAATGGTCACACCTCCTTGATCAGAGCTCTGTAAAGCTAGAGCAGTCAAAGAAGAAACATATTTAAGGTTGTTGTTGTTTTCTTTTAAAACTTAGTGCAGTTAAAAGCTCAGAACATTCTTGTTCCTTCTTTTGCCTACCAAAAAGTTTTAGCCCACCAGAGAGTTTCATGCATCTATCAATTATGTCCATTTAACTTTGGCTGTCTAGTATTTTTTCCTTCCACCTAATGAGTATGGATTAGGATTATTGATTGACATTGACAGTTCCTCTGTGAATTTATGTACTCACATAATCACAACATGGATACCTCACCAATTATCTCTGTGGTGGGCAAATTAGACATATTTTAACACGAGCGGTGGGGGGGAAAGCAACAGGTGCCACTCAGGAAATATAAATAATGGCAGATAGCCATTTGAAACTACAATCTCCCCCAACGAACACTGTTTGGAATCAGACAAGGTTTTAGATTAAATGGGAACAAAAAAACCTTTAAAAAGTTGAGAGAACAAAGAGCCAAATACAGAGGAGTTTGCCAAACAAAAGACTGTTTAATTTAATGGTTCGATAAAGCAATCTCTGAGAATTTTATAGAGAATGAATTAAACAGAATATTAAGTTACATTTGCAAAACCCTGAAAAAGCAAATAGCTTTGATTGTCTGGTCTACTGAAAAATAACCATGCAATCACAGGACCAGTTTCCAAATTCTGCTTTGGAAAACGACTACATAGAGAAGTGGTATTTCAGTAATAATAAATCTAAATATATTGGCTTCACATAGGTGTATATGAGAAGAGGCATTTACAAATTGTGCACACTTATTAAATCTTGACAAAACAGCACAGTTGGATTTGATCTTTAAAAACAACTTGGTAATATACATGAATTCTGTCAAGTCTCCTCTGCAATGTCTTTCAGTAAAGAAAACAAACAGAGCACCCTTAAAGGCAACAATTAAAAAGTATGATTAATAGAAGATATTCTCCTTCTCTTATGCTGGAATATCATTCTAATGTCTTACAATTTTAGAGCACAGTACTTTTCCCAGTGATTTAATTACTATCACTGGAAAGTGTAGTCATTACAAAATGAATTCCAGGATTCAGCATAACTACTCTAGTTTTAGACAAAAATCACTGGAGGTGACTTCAGCAATACCTACAAACTACAGAGTAAACCATATACACCCTGAACTTGGTTGTTTTCTCGCAGACTTTTCATTACACAAACTAGTACTGATGATGTTACCTAGTTTGGGTAATGAAACATCTGCCAAAAAACAACAACACACAACTAAGCTCAGAGAGCACCAAGGAGTCCTAATTTCAACTCCGAATTACAAATATTCTCCTTTATTGGTAAACCATATACAGTCACTTTAGGTATGGCTGAGTAAAACTACTGTATAGCACTAAAGGGAAACAGGTACCTTGTCTTAGCTAAATCTGCAGGAAACTCTCCTCCAATTCTAGAAATCAAATTTGCTCTTACATAAGATGTGTTATCCATACTACCAGGCAACATTGCACTAGATAGAAGAAGAAGCTTTTACAGTGTCTGTCCTCCAATTCTCAACAACCCTGCATGATAACATATAGACATGTGTAATTGAACGCAACTAAAGGTCCTCTTACAAAGAGACATAACGTATGCATTGCATTGACAGCTCGATAAAGTCCACGTTGCAAAGTAGTAAGATGAGAGGATGCCAACATCCATACAGATTCAATTTTGGAGCAGCAAGACACTCTAAAAATTCTTGCATGGCCAGATGGCTATTGAAGCATCAAATTAGATTTAGAACTTGGGGGGCCCAAAGAATGACAGCATTCTATCTGCAGCAGTGTTCTATCCCCAGAGCCAGGACAAGCAGCGATGCACCTGTCTTTAATGAAGTTCCCTTCCAAGAAGAGGTAGCCTTCTATCTTTATCATGGCACACATAATTGAAAGAAATTTTTAAAATGTTATCTCACCATATACTAGCTAGAAATGAAGCAAAAATATTATTAAAGGGGCTCTTAAGTCCACTTGGCATGCAATCACAGTCCAAAAAAGCTAATCTCCGAACTTACACAGCCATTCTTTTATCACAGGTAATAAAGGCACAAACACTTGAAAAGACACACATCAGAGTCACCACACCAAAAATAAAGTCTTGGCTAGATGAGGTTACTTATCACTTTATATGTACGCACGCATAAGGTCATTTTAAAAATGTCTCCCAAAAAGAGCAAATTACCTGGACAAATCCACCTTCCCTAGAGAGTGACTTTCATAAAAATCCATTAGTGTTTTTTTTTCCTCCTCTTCTTCTTCAACAAGGCATTAAGAGGTGGCTCTTTGATATCCACGGAATAAGCCTGCACATCAGGGCCTACTGGAACCTCAGTCTCAAAGCTCAGCAAAATCTTAAATCAACAGCATTCAAAGCAATTAACACCAAAGTAATGATGCCCCAGTTAAGGCAGCTCTTTCATTGCCCAGCCCTTGTCCTCATCTTCAAAGAAGAAGGAGAGAGAGAAAAATATGTACAGCCCTTCATTAAGTTTCTGCACTAGATAAATCAGTCAAAGGGACAGCCCTGGGCAAGGAGAAAGCTTGCACTGGAGCCACCTCCAAGTGGACATTACTTTTCCCCCCCTCCTTTTTGGAAGGTGGGGACCTTAAGCTCCTCCTGAGAGACAAGTGATTATTCATCACACTCAACATTTAAAGAGGCAGTGGTGGAGAAGATGGAAGGGGGGGTGGGAATGACAAACCACCCAGCATGGTGTCAAGTTTCAAAGGCAAGCTCTTCTCAGTCGAGACTTCAAGTGGAAAGAGCCACGCAAAATCCAAAAAAGCAACTAGACTGGCTTTGGCCAAGTCAATCCAGAACATTAGAAGGCCGAGAATCAAAAGAAGGCCACTGGTAGAGGCAGATCTAGGGTCTCCTGCTTGGGCAGGGGGTTGGACTAGATGACCTGCAAGGTCCCTTCCAACTCTGTTAATCTGTTAAATATCTGTTAAATTCCAAGGCTTCCTGCTGTCTCTTCTGCCTTGGGGACCCTGTCCCAGGCAGCGCTTTCAAAAGCACGGCGGAATTCGTTTGCAAATTCAATCCGGATCTAGCCAAAGTTGAACACCTGTTTCCCCCATCGGGCTCCATGAAAGACCGCTGCCCTTAACGCTCTTTCTTCCTTGTTGAATCTCAAGACGGGCTGGAGTGTTTATCCTTAGCTGGATTATTGTTTTAACAGTGATCGGGTGGACGAACATCAACAGCACACGCACGCACACACACAAACACACACCCCACTTGTTCAGCCGGCAACCTCTTACACGCGCGACCCTGCCGGGCAGGACTTGCTCCCTGAGCAAACTGGCGCGGACTCTCGACTTCAAATTTCGACCGCTCGATCGCCACCCGTTCGAACTCCTCAGACAGGCGCCCTCCAGTAGGATCTCAACTCTGGCTCAAGTTACCGGGTGGCTATGTATTATGGGACTTGTAGTCCGGGCGTTGAGGGAAGACCCTAGTTCAGGGACGCCCATTCCAGAAAGCAACGCCACCCGATTTCTGGGAAACGGGCCACGAAGAATCGACGCACCACCACCCGCCACTGGGAATATTGGGGAGAGGCAACGCGCGGGGTGTCGGTTGTGTAAAAATGGAGCTGGCTGGGACACGAACTCGTACGGGCGGGAGGCGCAGGTGTCGCAAGTCAACGGAACCTACGCAAGCCTCGACTTCACCTCCACACAGACGGCTGGATTATGGGCTGCGTTGGGATAATTTCGGGAATCAAGTGTGTTCGCCTGTAAATTGCACACACTTAATCCGGATCGACTGCCTCTTTACCGTACAGCGCGCTTCACACAGCTTGCCTCTGCTCAATCTTAACCAGAGAAGCCAAGATCCGCTGCGAAGGCTTACGACGGGGCGAGGGTGGACCCGGTGCGGCTGCTTGCCCCCCTCTCTCCCCCCCCCAACCTTCAAAACGACTCCGATCGCTTCGCCCCCTCCACCATTAGTAACCGCAATAATAGCCTGGAAAAAGTGAGAAAAATCTCACGGGAGGAGGGGGCGGAGTGTGGGTTAGGGGTAGGCACACCGGTCGAACCTGCCCAGACTCACCCCCTTTTTCCTCTCCTTCCAGTCTACCCAGCTCGATCACTTACTTGTCGTATTCTTGTGTCATGTCTGGCAGTCAGTGGGTGGCAGAACTGGCCTGGCTGGTTGGGACGGGAACTTGCCGCGGCCCAGGCGAGTTAGGGAGGGGATGAGGAAGAGCAAAGAAGAGCAGCGCAAGAAAGATCGTACGCAGATCGCCGCACAAACGGGTTTTGTCGGCTTTTCTCGCTCGCTCAGGTGGCTCCCGGGAGTCGCAGGTGGATTCGCAACTGCGCCCTCGCTTCCCATTGGCTGGAGCCCAGAGGCTGGGGCTGGGTGGGATGGAACGCCAGCGGAGCCACGCCCCAGCGGCATGCCCGATTGGAGGATTTGCAGCGGAGAGGGCGGGGCCAAAGGGGGGGGGGTTGCCGCGTTCTAAATGGAACTTTGGGGTTTGGTGTGTATTCCCCCGTTGCGCTGCGCTGGCGGAGGATCGCATCGGATCCCGCGGAGGTTCTGTCAACGTAGCGTTGTTGTGACGCAGCTTCTCTGGCGTGGTTCAGGCTCCCCTCGAATCTCTTCGGTGCTGTCAAGAGGGGGAAAAAAGGCCAAATTATGTAAACGCCCCCCCTCCCCTCCCTGCGGAGTTGACAGAGAGAGAGAGACGCCGTGGTTGCGTTATTGAAATCCTGGCTGTGGTTGAGAGACGCAAGATCGGAATGAGGATTTAAAGCGTATCTTAAAGTGTGTCACTGACGGTGATTCCGACGGGCGGGGGTGGGGATTTCTGCCTCCGTGTGTTTGTTTCACTTGCCGGAACTAAATCCAAACCTGTTCCCCGATTTCACTTTTATGGAGAATGCGGACGCATTCTATTTATATTTAAATTTCTACTTGCTGCCTTTCTGATAGGGGCATCTTTGAAACCCGGCTCAAATATCTCGAAGAAGGGTGTCTAAAATCTATATTCTGGGTTAAAAAAAATTTATTCGGGGGGGGGGGGAGCCAATAATGCGACGCAGAATAAACAACCGGAAAGATGCATATTCAGCAATGGAGGGAGCTTTATGCAAATAGTTCACACACACGCACACACACACACACACACACACACACACACACACACACACACACGAAGGTAGATGCATGTCTACCAAAGTCTTCCAGAACCAAGATGCTGCTATACACTTTTGATTTGCCTTCCAATTTTCTGAGGACTGAGACTAGGCCTTTATGTGATGATCTCTGAAGGCAGGTTCGGTTTTTCATTTTGTTCTGTAAACAAAATGCTTTGTCATACCGATTTCTATCCAAACCTCCCAGTAAAATGGATTGGATAATGTGACTTGCCCAAGGCAAATATCTTGATGAAGGGTGGTTTTTGAATTTAGATATTTGTTTTATCGCTACATTTCCTAGTACTGTAATATGACATTGAAATATGGGTAAGATCAGTCATTAATGAAGGATGAAAATTATCAGCAAAACGTAAAAAGTCACCACCCTTTGAAAAGAGAATTGGACATTTTCTTTCAGTTTTGTTGCTTGTATATTGACATACTAGAGTCTTGTTTATCAATTCCATTTCCCCATAATTTAGAGTTACATTATCAAGCCTCCATAACTACATATTTAAAATTTGTAACATTTACAATGACAGAGGAAACATTTAATATTCAAATCACATATAAAACACAGTTCAAATATTTAAATAATAAAATCAGCAAAAGTTACACTCCAATAGTAGAACGGTAATAATAGAGGAATCAAATAGGAGTTTGAGGGGTAATTGTGCAACATTGCAAAATGGCATTGGGGGTGGGTGGGATTTGGTTGTGTAACATAAATTGATAGTGAAAACAAGACAAGATATAAAAAAGTGAATTGGTCATTTGGAGATCCCAGTACAAAAGAAAGTCTTTAGTAACCAATTTTGAGAAAAACATTTACTTGTTTTGATTATATGATTTAAACACAAGTCCATCAATGTATAGACACAGCAAAGGAATGACTAGAATTCTAAGAACATGATTTATTTATTTGTTTACAATGAAAGATTGAATTAGTGAAGGGTACAACGATGGTGAGAGATTCTAAACGTGGCGAAGATAATTTCTTGCTAATGTCAAGAGAGGATTTCAGGAAATAAAAATGTACATGGAAGAAAAATGGAAGAAATTAGCATAAAAACAGAGTTGAGGAAAGAGAAATTTTGAATCCTGTATGGAAAAAAAAATTACAAGACAGGTGACTCACCACAGAATGAATGGAAAGGGATACAAGGGAAGAGACTTTGGAGGTATTTGAGTCAGAATGAAAAGTACTGTACATCACTGCATAGAAGTGTGAAGAGCTATAGGTAAGTTCTCAATGTATAACACAGTAAGGACCAGAATTTCTGTTATAAATCAGTGCAGTTGTAAAGGGAATCATCATGTGACCAGACCCGGTTTTATATCCAGTTTTACTGCGATTGTTAAGCAAATCTAATTTCCCCAATTGACTTGCTTGTCAGAAGCCAGCTGAGAATGTCCCAGATCACAATCAAGTGACCCTGGGATGCCGCAACCATCATAAATGTGAGCTGATGGCCAAGTGCCCAAATTGTGAACATACGACTGCAGGAGAGATGCAGCAATCTTAACTTCAGGGATAGCGCGTAAGTCACTTTTTCCAAGGCTGTCATAACCTCAAGCTGTCATTAAATGAATGGTTGTAAGTCCAGGACTACCTGCACATTAATAGGAAGTGTGGGGAAATAGTTGCTCAAAGGAATGATGATGTGAAAGTAGCTGTGGAGGAGAAAACATGCACAGAAATGAGGCCAAAATGAAGATGCTGTCTGATGATGAGAAAGAGAAAAAGACGGTTGCAGAGAATGTAATAAAACAAGGAACTCTGAAGTCCAGAGAAGCAAAACAGAAATGAAGAATGATTTTGACTGCTTATCTTAATAAAAGGTTTATTAAATACATGAATGTTAAAACAGCAAAATGCTAGTCAAAAGATAATGGACAGCAACTAAAATTGTGCAGAGAGTCAGTGTCTATCCACTGTATTATATAAAAGTGAGGACTGGGTGTGTCAAGAAAAACATAAAAATAAGTGGAATGAAGTGGGATTGTTATGGAGTGGGTGTGGTGAAAGGAGGAGAGACTAGGAAAAATGAGGAAGATGAATTAATGTGGATTGAATTCACAATGGCCAAGTCAGGGTGGCGAAACCACTGGCGTGATTTGGTTAGATTGAGAAAAAGAGCACTAGATTTCCAATCTTTCAAATGAAAGAAGAATTAATGGGAGAGGAAGAAGGAACAAAAATCAGGGTTTGTTGAAAGGACAGAAGTCTAAAGAACAAAAATCAATGTATGAAGAACTCTATGAACGATGTCTGGGAAAAAGGAGAGAGATAGAGAGGCGGGAAGAGATAGAGTGTATGGTGTTGGGTTGATGAACTAGTAGTAATATACTAATTGTGTTTCCTTTTCTTGTTCTTATCTTGGGCCTTTAATTGAGGAGGAGGGTTTGCATGTCCTGCTTCTCTCTGCACTCTCCAATACTGTTGCTTGGCCCAAACAAATTGCAGGATGGGTAAGTATTGAGGGTGTTGACGGTGTGGAGGAAGAATTGAAAAGTCCACAAGGCAGTCACGGCTGTTTAATCAAAACCTTAGCCTTTGATCGCTGTCACGATGTGGATATTGCCAGTTGAGCATCTCTACTATTTCTAGGTTTACTGTATTTTCTAATCAGCAGACATATGATATGTTTTATTGCGCATGTGTGCATTCCAGGAGTCTCCTCCTTCCTTCTTCTCCTGTGAGCCTCGCCCGAGGCAGACATGAATTCTTAGCTGAGAAAATGTAGCTTATTTAAGGTTTATATTCTTTTGTTATTTTTGAACTGAAATAAATATTTTGTTAATTCGAATTGAATCTCGGTTTTATTTTATTTCCTATTCGTCAATCGCAGACATCATCCTGACCTTTTTCACCCTTCCTGTGAACACATTGATAGAAAAAGAGAGAGAGGTGTGTGTGGGGAGAGGGGGGGGAGAGGGAGAGGAATATGCTTAAATCAACATTTTAGTTCATTTGGTTCACACATGTATATGTATGCATTGTATATATGTATGTAAATTCTGAGTCTTGGACAAACGTTTTGTAATCAAACTTAACTGTAGATCCCCCCCCCCGAATTTTCATAAAACTATCATTTTATTGGATAAATAAAATGCTTTGTCCTTAAAGAACTCAGAGTGATCCATTATTTTATCCTCCCAACAACTATGGGAAGTAGGATGGGCTGCAAGAAAATGATTAATCCAAACCATCCAGTGAGATTCGTGATGATGGGAGGACTTGAACCCGATTCCTCCAGCCCAACTCTTTAGCCGCCCCATTAGCTCTTTGTGGCCTTTATCAGTGGTGTGTTTCTCACTCGTAAAAGAAAAAAGAACGCTGTCTATTATAGTAGTAGGTGGCCATCCAATTGAAAGTTTGAAACAGCACCCTAGAAAAATCCAATGGCAAACCACTCCTATATTATTATCTAACAAAATGATTCTTAAATGCTACATTAACTTTAGACTTCTCATACCATAACCGTGCCACTCAAATCTCAATTCATGATCTTCTAATTCCAATTGCCTTTTATTTTTTTAAAGTTACCCACTTTTTCATCAAGGAACTATGGACAAAGTCACCCCAGGTACAGAGAGGAGGAGGAGAAAAATACTATAAAGAAGAGGGAAGAGAGACAAACTGGGTTAAAATATCCCCTTGTGAAAAAGTGCAAATCTGGGAAATTACTTAGGTGGTTGTTTTTACACTTCCTTTTTCATATCTCCCTCTACTCCCAAAATGCCAAACGCGTGCCTCTAAGTTTGTTTGAATTAAACAGTCAAAAGAAAGCTGCAGCTCCCACGTCAACCAGGCTGATTCATCAGTGACTCCATTCACAGAGCTGCTTTCAGTGAAGTAACACCCTTTTGTTGCACAGACTGGGTGGCTGCAACACATTTGACTAATGGGCCAAGCAGAAATAAATGGCTTGTAACATTGCTGTAATTACCCTGGAGCTGAGAAAAGCTGTTTACAGCTCTGGTTTTCAATCTTTCAATCCCTAGTGGTCACTTTCTGTGAAAGCATGTGGGGATCCTACAATGAGGGAACCAACCCCCCCACCCCCCAGTGTATGGTACACTGGTATTATAATTGTTTGTGGGTTAAAAGATTTCATTGAATTCTACATGACTTATTTAACAGATTAACAGAGTTGGAAGGGATCTTGTAGGTCATCTAGTCCAACCCCTCGCCCCCGCCCAAGCAGGAGACCTTGTACCATTTCTGAGAGATGGCAGACCAGTCTCTTCTTGAAAGCTTTCAGTGATGAAGCTCCCACAACTTCTGAAGGGAAGCTGTTCCATTGATTGATTGTTCTCACTGTCAGAAAATTTCTCCTTATTTCCAGGTTGACTCTCTCCTTGTTCAGTTTCCATCTTGTGTCCCACATTGATTACTTCTGAGACATGTTACCAATTGAGAACCATTGTTTCATGGCACGAGGCCGCCCTTAAAGACATGATTGCAATTGCATGTAGAAACCTCCAGCATTCACAGATTAGGCTGATCCTTTCTAACTCATCAATAGAGGAAGAACATTACCAAGGAAAATGAAACACACGTGATAGCAGCCAACTTTTATTTTATTATTGTAATAGATTGGGCAATGAGCCATCACATGTCTTTATATCAGTAAATCAAATAGTCTAACCATTTCAAAACATTGGAGCATCCTTTTTTTTTTTTTGAAGCACTTTTTTCTTTGTGGGATGCTTGGTGCCCTTTGAGCTTGGTTGTTTTCCCGCAGACGTTTCATTATCCAACTAGGTAACATCATCAGAGCACTGATGATGTTAGCTAGTTGGGAGAAATGTCTGCAAAAAGACAAGCAAGCTCAGAGACCACCAAGGACTCCATAAAAGCTTCCATGAAGCTCCACGAAGAAGCTTCTTGGATGAGAAGCGAAACGTCTTCAAAGAAAAACCAGAAAGTCCAGTTCTCTTGAAAAAACACCTTTGGGGACAACCATGACCTGGATGACTGAGAATCTCCATTGACAAGGAGTCCATAGTTCCCTCCTGAACTGCAAATATTCTCTTCTATTGGCACTCTTTTCTCTTAATACTTCTTCCCATCTCTACTGACTCTTCTCAACCCTGCCTTGTTTGCAAAGGGGGAAACAAGCTGTCATGGAACGACGACGTCCACAATTTGATCAATATTTTGGGGCTGCCTAAACTTATGTAATAATTATTTGAATGCTCCCATGATATGCTCTGAGAATTTCCAATATGCTCAAAGATCATCTCCCTTTCTAAAGAACAAAGATTCCGCATGCAGTACACAGAAAACCTTTCTCATTCTGATTTGCTGCGGAAACACAAGGTGTGCCTTGTATTGGCATAGTTGCTGCAACATTTAATCTTTTTTCTTACCTTTTTTTTGTTACTGAAAATAAAATTGGCAGCAACAGTGCAGTGTGCCCTCTATTATTTTTGTTAATGATTTAAGCCTGTCAATTTGATGACTCAAACCAGTCATACGATGGTTCATATTGCTCGTATCGCTATTGGAATATCTTCAATTAATCACTCATCATTTGATGCTCAGAGCAATCACGTTACTATTGGAAGTGGTATCTCCAAGGAATAAGTGTTTGAAAAATGTATTACTATTGGATAATTTTAATCCGGTGACCTTAGTAATCTCCCTCTCTCTCTTTTTTTTATTGAAAAGTTTTAAAAGTACAAAGTACAAACATTTTTTCACTTTTCTCCCCCCCGACCCCTCCCCCCTCCCCCCCCACTCACCCTTCCCACCCACCCACCCTCGGACTTCCCAGAAAAAGCACAAGGTATAAATAAAAAAAAACAAGCATAAAAGTTAAAAAATTCTAAGAAAAAAAATTATTAGTTCAAAGATACCTTTTCATCCTTAACTCTTTGTTAATCCAAAAACTTGAAAGTATAATCTAACATTTCACAAATTTCTAACATTAATAAGCTATTTGAGTTATCTTAATCTGATACTTTTTTTGAATATATTCAGTCCACCTACTCCATTCCAATATATATCTTTCATTTGAGTGGTCCTTTAAGTATGATGAAATCTTGGCCATTTCGGCCAAATGTGTCATTTTCAATGTCCATTCTTCAATTGTAGGTACCCTCTCTCCCTTTTAATGTGTATTGTTTTGCCATCAGAAATGGCGGTCTAGTTTTCTGCTTGTGGTAGAAGATATTCTGCTAACTCCAATTAGATGAATTTGGAGCTTCTGCTCTATAGTCCTGCCTTGATGGCCTCCCCAGCAGAGATGCCCAACATTTGCTGATTCCTCGGAGGAATCTGTGTGACTGCAGCGGCACTGTTTCAAGTCATAATCACGCAGTTTTTAGTTCTGCATAATCAGTTCCCAGATGGAGCTAACCCAACAGATTCTCCACTTGATTACAGCTTGGTTTCAAGCCAAACAACATCCAGGTTCGTTCCTGCGTAATTTATGTAGAACTCGCTGTGAAACTCTCAGAGAAACTGCAATCCAGAATGTGCTTTTCAAATATAGCATTTTCCACCTGCTACATGCTGTTACTATATATGGTATTTTCTGCTGCACATTATTCTCACAATTTATCCTGTGTTAAAGGAAAATGTGGATTTAAAATAAAAATTACTAGTTTGCAGCTGTTGTCATGGGGTCTTCCACCAGGTGAATTATATAGTGCATCTTATTGATCTTTAGGTCCTTTGTGTGACTCACAAAATGTAGACAGCCAGGTAATGGGGGCAAGTTTTGGAAGATCTTCAGATCTCACACAGGCACTCCCCCCCCCCCCAGGTTCCTGCACCTAGATTGGTTTAATCAAAGGTAGACAAGCACTGGGCTTGTGCCTGGTCCAAAATAATGATTCCATAAAATTTTCAAAGTGTGTACAGTCCTAATATTTAACACATTACTCAAAGCTGCCCCATATATTACAGAGGAAATCAACTTTAATGTTTTTATTGAAAATCTATAATGTCTGAAGGGTTTTCCTTCCTAGAGCCAGGGGCACTGCATACTGTCCGATGTCAAATATTGTAAGGAAAACATACATCAACCTACAGAGAAATGGATATTTATTTATTTATATATTTATTCTTTGTTTTAAAGTGTGAGAAATGGGAAGTACCTTAAAGTTAGCAATAGAATTTGCCAAAGTGTAGAATGTTTGTCGGTAACCTGTTCAATCATTCTTGAAACTTTATCAGAGCCCCTAGGATGGATGGATGATGGATGGATATATGTATTGTTCTATTTATACTTAGAGAAATTAAATCATTGGCTTATTTTATTTAATTTTTTCATTATAAATGCAGACACACAACGAGATCAAACCACTAATATCTCTTTAATATGTTTACAGGGTGTAACTGGAATTTTATGGAAACGTGAGCTAAGAGTAAATTTACCTAAATTCACTAAGGCTTTATTTTATTTATTTATTTATTTAATTTATTATTTTATTTTATTTTATTGTTTATTTTATTTTATTTTATTATTTTATTTTATTTTATTTTATTTTATTATTTTATTATTTTATTATTTTATTTTATTTATTTTATTTTATTTTATTTTATTTTATTTTATTTTATTATTTTATTTTATTTTATTTTATTTTAATTTTATTATTTTATTATTTTATTTTATTTTATTTTATTTTATTTTATTTTATTATTTTATTTTATTTTATTTTATTTTATTATTTTATTATTTATTTATTTTATTTATTATTTATTATTTATTATTTATTATTTATTATTTATTTATTTATTTATTTATTTATTTATTTATTTATTTATTTATTTATTTATTTATTTATTTATTTCTGTTCTTATATGCCGCTCTACTCCCTAGGGACTTAGGGCGGCGTACAACAGAATATAAGACCAATATAAAAACAGTAGCAAAAAATAATAGTGATTTAGAACAATGATTAGATTAAAAATAAAAATAAAAACAATTTATTCTTACTTCATAAATTCATCTGTCAGAACACACGGAAGAATTTCAGCCAATTTTAATACTGAATTATTTATGCAAAATTTATGAAATGGTACCATTTAAGTTAGAACCTGGCACAAAGAAAAAGGAACATCCAAGCTCTGCTTCCTTATGGGCTGTGCTGTTGGATTTCCCCCCTTCTTCCCCTATCCCCCTTTCCCTTTCTTGTGACAAATACATCTTGAAAGCTTTTCTACTAGTTTATTCGCTTGCTAGCACAAAGAGAGACTATTGCCCTACTGATTTGGGAGGTAATATCATCCTGCTTTGAAAAATGTCCTAAAGCTTTGTTGTCCTCCCACTTCACTCTATTTTAAGAATCTGAAGATGGATCTTGTTCATGGCAATCCATACGGTACCACTTTACAAAAGTATGAAAGAGCTACCTAAATCCACAGGGTGAGATTTTTCTGAACCTCATTTTGCTTCTGAATGCTTGGATGTCATCTCCTGGCCTTAGGAACTATTGTCAAGCTTAAGCTAGGAGATCAGACAGGTGATGGTAATCAGCTAAACCTAATAATACAATCCTATGTATATCTAATCAGAAGTCAGTCCTATTTTGTTACCTGGCTTATTTCCAAATAGACATTGTTTAGACTGTTGCAACACCCTCTTCAAAGGACTGCCATTCAGAGATATCAGCTGTGGAAATTGTAGCCAGCAAGAATATGGCAGCAAAAATCAGAACTCTAAATCGATGTCTGTCATCTGTATTACAATGAATTTCTCCCTATGCACTTTAGCTATAAGTGCAATTCATAGTCATTATTACTGCAGTTAGTGCAGATGTAGGATACCTAATGGGTTATCTCAGCCATGGTGGTGCAGTGATTAGAATGCAGTGTTGCAGGCTAACTCACTGCTCATTGCCAGGAGTTCGATCCTGACCGGCTCAAAGTTGACTCAGCCTTCCATTCTTCCGAGGTTCATAGAATGAGGACCCAGATTATTGGGGGCAATATGCTGATTGTTCAAACTGCTATGAGCGGATTGTAAAGCACTGTGAAGCGGTGTCTAAGTGCTATTGCTACTGGGCCCTACTATTCCTTTAAATCAGTAGTGGATTCTAAAACCTGTTGCTACTGGTTTGTGCGTGCACGAGAAGAAGGGTCTAGGGTGGGTGGCCGGAGCCTCTTGCCGCCGCCGCTACCGGTTCGCAGAACCGGGCTGAACTGGGAGCAACCCACTACTGTTTTAAATCTATGTGTTTCAAAGTCACCAACTTGAAGATTCAGTTCAGCTGTTCAAATCTCACTGGCTCAGGGTTGACTCAGCCTTCCATCCTTCCGAGGTAGGTAAAATGAGGACCCAGATTGTTGGGAGCAATGTAAATATATACATTGCTTAATGGTATAAACCGCTTAGAGAGTGCTTGCACTATGAGGCGGTATATAAATCTCACAAACAAACAAATAAACAAATAAACAAATAAACAAATAAACAAACAAACAAATAAACAAATAAACAAATAAACAAATAAACAAATAAACAAATAAACAAACAAACAAATAAATAAATAAATAAATAAATAAATAAATAAATAAATAAATAAGATGTGTGGCTGGAGAATTCTGGGAGTTGAAGTCGGCACGTTTTCAAGTTGCCAACTTTGAAAAATATTGCTTTAAATTTAGTATGGGAAATTATTTTATACATTCTGCTGATAATCACAACATACCGGTAATTGTTTGTTCCCCAAATCTAGACGAATTATTCTCTTTAGCTGCACCTGATTACAGAATGGAATTTGCTTCCTGGGAAATTCAACAGACCACACCCCACTCCTGTTCAACATGCTATTGTTCTGCAGGCATTTTCCTTGATGAGCTGAATAGTTTCAATTTTGAAATATCATTTCTTAAAACCCGAGTTTCCTTTTCCAGGATGATACATAGTATTCGTCTGTTGTGGCATTTTATTAATTTGGCATTTGTGCGTGTTTTTAAACTGTTGAAAGCCACCTGGACTGTTCTGACAAGAAGATTGAATTTTTATACAATAAAAAAAGTATATCTAAGCCTAATTAGCAAAGAATGCTAAAGTACTGGTTACGATATTAGTGTTCTGTATCTGAAGCAAGGAGGACTGCTATTAAATCAAAAGTAGAACTGGAGACACACGATTAAAAAAAATTACCATCAATCATTATTAATTATTTAAATTAATTATAGCTGCCCGCACCCATAGACTTTGGGTGGCTTTACAAATACAAGACAATAAAAACAGTTAAAAACATACAATCCTACAGACCAGGGGTGGGTTCCACTTACCTTCGCCACCGGTTCGCTTTGTGATGTTTTGCGCGCGGGCGCGAGCGTCCCCTCACGCGATTTGGCTAACGCACATGCTCAGAAGCAGGAATGAGCCCGAAACACAGCTGAGGAGCTCATCAGCTGTGCTTCGGGTGAAGAAATAAAGGTCAGAATTCACCTGCGGGTCGGTGGGAGGGCCCTTTTTCAAGCCGCGGAAGGGGAAAAATTAGCACAAAATCCCAAAACAAGATGGCGGCGCGCACAGAACTGCACTGACAGTGACGTCACCAGCGGGTTGCTACCAGTTCGGGCGATCCGGTCTGAACCGGGAGGAACCCACCCCTGCTATAGACAGCCCAGACTAAAACAATCAAACGATAACAAATCAAACTAAATCAGGGATCCCACAAACTCATGAAATCCAGACCTGGGACCAAGGCCAGATTTTAAGAGCTTTCCAGAACTCTAGGAGAGAGGAGATGTCTGAATTTTTTTGGGGGGGAGATGATGTTGTTCCAGAGAGCAAAGACTGTGACGGACAAGGCACACTTCCTTGGTACCACAAAATAACTGCATTTAATAGGAAGGGCCTGTGCATACTCCCTCTGCCAGAACATACTGGGCAGGCAGAAACAATTGGAGATCAGTGGTCCCTCAGGTATCCAGGGTTCAGGATGCAGTACAGGTAGTCCTCGATATACAACAGTTCGCTTAGTGACAATGGCACTGAAAAAAGTGACTGATGACCATTTTTCACACTTACGACCATTGCAGCATCCCCGTGGTCACATGATTTATATTTGGATGCTTGACAACTGATTATATTTATGAAGGTTGCAGTGTCCCAGGGCCTTGTGATCACCTTTTGCAACCTTCTGACAAGCAAAGTCAATGGGGACTTCAGATTCACTTAAGAACCGTGTTACTAATTTAACAACTGCAGTGATTCATTTGTTAAATGAAAGTCAAAAAATGGGGCAAAACTCACTTAACAAATTTATCACTTAGCAACAGAAATGTTGGGCTCAATTGTGGATGTGAGAATTACCTGTATAACAGAGTCGGAAGGGACCCTTGGAGGTCTTTTGGTCCAGAGGTCGGCAACCTTAAACACTCAAAGAGCCATTTGGACCCGTTTCCCACAGAAAATAAAATACCGGGAGCCACAAAACCCTTTTGACATCTAAAATGAAAATAACACTGCATACTATATATCATTTTTTACCTTTATGCTATGTATAAAAAAACTATAGTGTGTTGCATTTATGAAATCAATGACCTGCTACAGAGAAAACACATTTTTATTTCTGCATGCAACAAAAACATTTTGAACTCCGAAAAAAAGGTCGAAAAGCTCAATAAATCATGTGCCGGAGGGTGTTGCACATTGGCGGTTGTGACGCATATTTTGAGCGACAGGGAGCCGCAGCAGAGGGATGAAAGAGCCACGTGCAGCTCCAGAGCCGCAGGTTGCAGATCCCTGTTCTGGTCCAATCCCCTGCCCAAGTAGGAGACCCTATACCAGGGGTCTCCAACTTTGGCAACTTTAAGACTTGTGGACTTCAACTCCCTGAGGAATTCTGGGACTTGAAGTCCACGAGTCTTAAAGTTGCCAATGTTGGAGACCCCTGCCTTATACCATTCCGGACAAATGGTTGTCCTGTCATCCTTTTTTCCCTCACCCACTTCTAACCCAATGTAAATGGACAAAATCTGTCATACCCAGTTTCCTTATCAGCCTCACTGTGATCCTCATTACTCAGTGTTTTGCAGAGAGGTTGAAGTGGAAGCAGAGCACAGGGTGACAAAGAAGGAAACAAAAATAAAAAGAAATTGGGAAACAGAAATGAATTGCTGATTCCAATAGAAGAGTATATATGTAGCTCAGGGTTGAATTGTGAAGTCCTTGCTGCTTTCTGAGCTTGGTTGTTCACTTGCAGACATTTCATTACTTGAGTAGGTGACTTCATCAGTGCTAGTGAGTGTGGGGTTGCTCCTTATTTATATACAACAGCTTGTGCTGCCGGTATTGGTAAGGGATTAGTTTTCTACTTGGGAATTCCTTAATTAGAGTATTGTTTTCTGCTTGATTGTTTATCTGATGTTAATCCCAGTTTATTTGGCTATAGGCTGCTGAAGTAGATGTATTTTGGTCTGTTTCCTTCTTAGCTTTTTTATTGTTTCTTTTGAATAGTGTGTAAATGTAATTTAGCTCTATGTGTCTATTAATGGCCGATTTGTCAGAATACTGCGTTCCCAAGAATTCCCTAGTGGTTTTGAATTTACCTTGCTCTAGGATGCTCAGTTTCCCAGACGAAATTATGGTTGAGTCTATCCATGTGTTGTAACTTTTCATTGTGTCTTGTGACTGTTAGTTGGTATTCATTGTTGTGCTGTGCTATCTTCTGCCTTTTATCATACATAGTGGGTATTAGAGTCCTTACACTATATGTTGCAGATAACTTCTGGGTTGTTGTTTTTTAAAATCATAATTGTATAGTTGCCCGCCTCACATGAAAGTGACTCTGGGCAGTGTTGTTCTTGAGTAACTAGGTCTACACCAGTGGTTTACTAGAGAAGTTTTGAGGGGCTTTACTTGATTCATGTGCTATGGCATGTGGTTGTTTCTAAGATGCCTTCGTTGTAGGGCAGTGTTATCCTTTTCACGACTTGTATTAATTGTGCTGTAGTGAGTTAAATACCTAGCCAGGCACACTTTGATAATGTTACATGGTGATCCATTCTGTTGGAAGATGTATAGGCAGTCTGCTTCCTTTTTCTGATGTTCTGGGTTAATGCAGTGTATTTGTACTCATCTGAATAATGTTCTTATACAACTTCTCTTGTGGGAGGTTGGGTTGTTACCTTGGCAATAGACACTTGGTTAGTATGGGTTGCTTTTCAATTGGCTTGTTTTTCTAATTTGCTGTCATTTCTTCTGCTGGTGAGGATATGTAGGGAGGGTAGTGAATTGTTGCTTTTACTCATGTCAAAATGCTGTTGATTGCTTCATGTATCTTTTCCAGTTGTTCCTTTTTTATTATGATGGAGATGTCATTTACATACAGGATCCATACTTTTAGTTGCACATGTTGGAGCGTTACAGCTTCTAGATGTTGGATTACGATCTCTGCTGAGCCCTAAGTGTGGCGATCCCATGGGCGTTGCTCTGATTTGTTGGTCTATTTGTCTGTCAAACTGAAAGTTGGTAGTGAGTCAGAGATCGATGAGGCTTAGGATTCTGGTTATTTCAATCTAAGTGCATTGGACTAGGTAGGTGTTGTGTAGTTGTGCTGCTGTGGACCTTTCACTCCTTCTAGAATCTAGATCTATGGGTGCAAAGAACACTGTGACATCAAATGAAACCATACTTTCATTTTCTATTTTTACATCTTTGATTTTTCTGGAGCCACTATAGTTGGGAGTCAATAGAATATTTGTTCCCCTCTATGAAATGTCCAAGCTTTGGACATGTCCAAACTGCTGATTCTGCATTTGGGAAGAGAACAAAGAATGCTAATCTGAATACAAACAGAAAAGTAGTTAATTTTTTATAGAGTTCTTATTTAGAGCCTCACACCTTACCCCCAGGTGATTCCACTTTTAGCTGCTTGAGAAATACAGCTCCACCTCAGCATATGTGAAGTGGACTTAAAGCATTTGGTATTCTAGGCTCCTATAAATAACATCAAACTTCTGGGCCTTTCACGGGTACATGGAATGTATGACGTTTTCCTGGCCTCATATAGAAGGGGTTTTCTACTGACTTCTTCTGGACATTTTTTCCACTTTCTATTTTCCCTTAAAACCTGATCCCCAAAAAGGTTATGTGTTACTATGCACTATCACTCTGCCTTTTATTTGTGATTTAATTCATAAAATGCTGAATGCTCGAACGGAGATCAATTGTTTAAGAAGTGTGGCACTTCTTTTATTTGCAAATCCTGGATTGTTTACACCAAAATACAAGGACTAAAAAAAAAGGTTTTAGTTTTGTATACTGGATATTAAACTGCTCCAGCATCCCAAAAAGAATACAACAAATCTGGTTCAAGATAAGCAGTAGGACAAACAGAATTCACTCCCCGTAGTTCCAAAATAAAGTTGTATCTGTCATTAAAATACACCCCATTTTTCAAAAGGAGGTAAGCAATTAAACACCTCTATACAATTAGCTAAAAGTTAATATTGTATCTCAGAAGCAGGGTGGAGTTTAACTTGAAATGGTAAGGTCCAGGAAAACCAAATTTGAACCTGTAGTAGTCCAGTATTACAAGTTTAACTTGAATAGTGTAGTAAAATAAAAATCTGACTAGGCATGACCGCTGTTCCACGTTTATTTTAGAAGCTTAAACTACTACAGCAAGAAGAAGCCACTTAGGCCATGGAACCCAACCCTTCCTCAATTTAGGAAACCAAGAGAACAAAATTCTAACAGAAATAAATATAGAATAAAAGAGAACAAGGGGTGGTGGTGGTAACCCAATATACAAAAAGAAGCTTCCAATTTCCCTTTTAGCAAATGAGTACAAAGCTATCTCTTAATTGACAATTACAAAAAAACTACCTTTTTCTATTATCCACTTTTTTCTAATAATTAAAACTGCAAATCAAAAGTGCATTTTTGTTTTATGCAAAAAAATTATAAGAGATTTTCAGTCAGCCATAAATGTAGATAAATGTATTTTCCCTAATCAAAAAAAGTAAATTTAGCTGTCTCTGCAAGTTCCACCAGCTTTACCAACAATTGTGGGTAGTGTTGAAATTGTTCCACTTTTGGAGCATATGATAATCTTGCTGCAAGTGTCATATATAAGAACAAAGATTCATAACTTTTTTCTAGTTGCTTATTAGTTCCGAAAGAAAGTCTCTGGTTTCAATTGTACTTTAATCTTTAAAACGTTCTTAATGTACTGGATGAATTTTGTATGCAATTTTTTTTAGCTTTTTTACATGACAAAATGTCCTTTCCTGTTCTTCTCTCTACTAGCTTCTTATATATTCAATTCTACTGTCACTGATTTATTAGGATACTTTTTCCTTCTGGAATTCAATGGTTATCTACCTTTCTATCGCTTAAATTGTTATTCCAGGTCTTACATGATGGAATAATAGAGAACTGGTCTTTTATTTTCTTGTGTGCGGCATTCTTTCAGTGTTTGAAGAATCGCCACAGCCTTTCTTTAACCCTATGGCCCTAAGTTTATTTTATCTTTTGACAGGATTCTGTTCTTAGTCCTCTGATAATCCTCACTGCCCTTCTCTGCACTGATCCATTTCATCTAAAATCTTCTTTGAAACAAGGCATCCAGAACAGAGGGCGTGGAGGCTGGGGATCTGACCAAATACAGAATAAGTGGATTACTTCTTATGACTAAGAAACAACTCTTCTGTTGATGCAGCCTAAAATTACCTTTGCTGCTTTGGCAACCTCTGTTCACTCACATTCAGTTTGTAATCAACTAGTATTCCAAGTTCTTCAAAAGTATCATTAGGAAGCGAGATATCCCTGATCCTCTCTCAAGTACACATTTGATTTGATTCTCCTCCCCAAGACAAACAAAATGGGGGGAAAATATCCTTTACCTTTCAATGTTATGGCCATGTTTGGCTGCTCTTATGAGTAACCCACTTTCTAAAATATAAAAGAACCAAAGAGAGAATTAGGAAGGGAATGAGACTGAAATTGTTTGGAGAATCAGATTGAAAAGTCGGAAGCTGCCTCTGCACTTTGAGACAAGGCATTGTAACAAAGAGCCGAGGTGGCACAGCAGTTAGAGTGCAGTACTGCAGGCTACTTTAGCTGACTGTGATCAGCAGTTCAGCTGTTCAAATCTCACGGGCTCAGGGTTGACTCAGCCTTCCATCCTTCCGAGGTAGGTAAAATGAGGACCCAGATTGTTGGGGGCAATATAAATATACATTGCTTAATGGTGTAAACTGCTTAGAGAGTGCTTGCACTATGAGGCGGTATATAAGTCTAATAAATAAAATAAATAAATAAATGGCTTCTGTTTTATTAGATTTCGATTTATTTTTAATTTCCAAAAAGGCAACATTTCAATATATCAAATTTTACTTTTTGCAGTAATAAATACACTTCAATGAAAAAAAAGATTATATTAGTATATAAAGAAAATATTATCTATATTGTTTATATTATGCAATATAAATAAACGTATGAACATTTTACAACATCCTTGGTATTGCACAGGGGGGAAAAAACAAACTTTGGTAGTCAGAGCTCATCTTTTCCACAATTTACCTGATAAATGGATGTGCAAGATTCAGTTCAAGCATATTACGCATCCAACAAATTCAGCTTGTAAACTCAGTTTGTATGAATCACAAATTCAAAAGTTTCCCAAACTGGATGTTTAGGAAATGGGGTCTTCCCAGTATTATATGCATTTTGCAGACAACTGTTGTTTAACAAACTTGGTTCATCTTTGACTAAACAAAGACTGCTAAGCAGGAAAGACCTGAGAAAACAGAGGTAGTGTTCGAACTCATCACTGATCACTGATCAAAATCACTGATTTTTTTTTCCTTCACAAAGCTTAGTTGTTAGATTGGGCATTTGATTTCTGAAGCTGACCTAAATATAAACTAATTGCAGACAAGATGCATCTATCTTACTTAACCTGATGATTTCCATGGAATTAATGAGACGGAGCATGAAACTTACATGGATTATTTTTGGTTACTATAGGTCTTCATTACAATAGTCGCTGGTCTTTTATGACTTTTCACTTTTTTTGAACTTTGAATATTCTGGACTTCATATGCAATTTGGAATGAAAAAGTTTATGTTCTATTGTAGATACTTCTTCATGGATGAGATAGGGCTGAACTCTCAGGAGGAAGGAAAACAGATCAAGCACAAACCGATAGGTATGGGGGAAATCTGATTCATTGTACCGTCCATGAGCACTGCGCGCCCTAACAAAGAAAGAAATAATGTTGTAAGAAAAGTAGTACAAATGTATTCTAAAATTAAAATGTTCAGGGGAACAAAAAGAGACCAAATCACAAATACTAATCATCTTGTGGGCTTAAAATAAAGAAAGATCCCAAGTCAATTTCCTTGGAGGAAAAGCAAGATTTAAATACAAATAAATAACATACAAGATAAATTAATTAAGACTGAGCTGTCTATTTGGTTCTTAGTTTTAATGTCTATGTACTACTTCTGGAATCACAGGAATTCTGTCCAAAATACCTGCAGACAACAGGGAAGAGGGCTACTGTTCTCCTTTCCATGTTTATCAGCTTCCTGAATGCATTCTGGTTAGTCATAATGCTAGACCAGATGGCCCTCAATGAAACTATTATAGATAATCTGATGTTCTTTACTGCAAAGCACTTAGATACTACAACAAAGAGTAGTTGTGTTGGATCCACCAGTAGAACAAATCATAATTTCAGATTCATGTTCCTTCCCCTAAAAATATATTTTCCAAAGCAGAACTGGGATACATTTAGGAAATGAGTGAGAAGAGTGAAAGTAAAGTGAGTAATCTACAATATTGGATGTACAGTAGTCTATAATCTTTTGCATTGTTTGCCTTCAAAATAAATCTGTAAAGTCATACAGTCCCCATCTACATATAGGTTGTTGACACTCTGAGGCAGAAACTTAGATAAGGATCCAGAAACATAAATGTTGAAGACTATAACTTCAACTCAGTCATAATCATATAAACTGGGGAAAAGATGGAGTGGATTAGGAGTTGTTTGAAATGCAAACCCCAAGGTATACACTCCATATAATTAGCAATATTCAGCTGCTTTTGTGTAGAAGTTTCCATTTTCATTCTGGTACTGAAAAGTATAAGCTCTCATTGTCTCCAATGGCAAAATTAAAGGAAACGAAACTACACAATTCTCCTTAAAAACGGAGTTTAATGACTAATGGGGTTGATGGAGTTATCTTAGTCTGATTGCTTTCCAACAGCCACCATACTATATTCATGTAGATATATCACAGGCATGGCATTTTTGTAGGACTATTCTAACCAGGCAACCCTATAAATTTATCAAACTCAAGAGCTGGTACAATAACTGTTTTTCCAGTATTTTGAGACAGCTAAAAGTCACAGCAGGCAAAATGATGCTATCAGAACATTATGATTTTCAATGATAGTGACAACATAATTTTTTCAGAGTTTATTAGATATGCTTAAGTCTATTTGATTGTTTATATGCCATTTTTGTTTGGTTTTCCATTGAAAACTGATGTGAAACCTCTACTGTTTATCATTTGCCACAATTTTTGCTTGC
Organism: Diadophis punctatus similis; assembly: GCA_023053685.1. NCBI lineage: Eukaryota > Metazoa > Chordata > Lepidosauria > Squamata > Dipsadidae > Diadophis > Diadophis punctatus. Next base: position 143,389,356 of record JALIGW010000001.1, on the reverse strand, counting down.
CACACTTAACATCTATAGTATTTAAAAAGTAGATTTGGTGGCCATATGGAGCCCTGGGACTTCCAAATTTATATTAATAGACAAGGTTTACAAGACAATTCAAAGTCATCTATTCTAGTTATTATCAAGTTCATAATATAATTGGTCTGATACTTGTGGAAAATGTCTCTAAGAGTTTCTGTAGCCTTACTGGAACTTACTTTTTTAAAAAAATAAACTTAAATATAAATTTATATTTATATAAAATTATACATAAATAACTAATAAAAATATAAAAGACAAAATCAAAACAAAAGCAATGTAAAATAAAACCCCAAATATATCATTTACATCCAAAATTAAAATGTTCATAGTTAATAGGATTCCTCTCAGATCATGGGATTAATAATATTCCTCATTGGTCATTTTAAAAATTATTTTTATTTGGTTAACAACTCATAGGAAGCAACTCATAGGAGAAGGAGTGGCAGAACCTGGGGGCCTGAATCAAAAGAGGAATCAGCCTAGAGGCTCTATGTGGCCACAAATAGACTAAGTTCAACCCATCTTGAATTCCATTGACCCTTATCAAGAGCCAAAATAGTGTTAACCATTAGCTGAATAGATTCCTGTGCTATAAAGAAGAGCCGAGGTGGCGCAGTGGTTAGAGAGCAGTACTGCAGGCTACTTTAGCTGACTGTGATCATTTGAGTTCAGCTGTTCAAATCTCACCGGCTCAGGGTTGACTTAGCCTTCTATCCTTCCGAGGTAGGTAAAATGAGAACCCAGATTGTTGGGGGCAATGTAAATATATTTATTTATTTATTTATTTATTTATTTATTAAGAGTTCTTATAGGCCGCCCAATCCCTTGGGACTCAGGGCGGCTTACAGCAGAGATTAGAACTACAGATTAAAAAAGGCATTTAAAAACATCATATTACAATATAAAAAACCATTCATCCTTGGGGGAATCATCTCTTCACCCCGCCTGCCGGAAGAGCCACGTTTTTACTGCCTTGCGGAAGGCCAGTAGGGTGGGGATAGTCCGGATCTCTGGCGGGAGTTGGTTCCAGAGAGATGGGGCTCCCACAGAGAAGGCCCTCCCCCGTGGGCCCGCCAGCCGGCATTGTTTGGCAGACGGGACCTGGAGGAGGCCCTCTCTGTGGGACCTCACTGGTCGTAGGGAGGAATGTGGCAGGATGCGGTCCCGAAGATAACCTGGCCCTGAGCCATGTAGGGCTTTAAAGGTCAAAACCAACACCTTGAATTGCGACCGGAGACCAATGGGTAGCCAATGCAGCTGGCGGAGGATGGGTGTTACGTGGGTGTATCTCGGTACACCCACCACAGCTCGCGCAGCTGCATTCTGTACCAATTGTAGTCTCCGGATGCTCTTCGAGGGTAGCCCCATGTAGAGCCCGTTACAGTAGTCAAGCCGTGAGGTGACAAGGGCATGAGTGACTGTGAGCAAAGCCTCCCTCTCCAAGTAGGGTCGCAATTGGTGCACAAGACGTACCTGTGCAAAGGTCCCCCTAGCCACAGCTGAAAGATGTTGCTCCAATTTAAGCTGTGGATCTAGGAGGACACCCAAATTGCGGACCTGTTCTGAGGGAGTCAATTTTTCTCCCCCAAGAACCAAGGAGGGACAGTCGACATAATCCTTGGGAGGCAATATCCAAAGCCACTCAGTCTTGTCTGGGTTGAGCCTGAGTCTATTCACTCCCATCCAGACCCTTACATCGTCCAGGCAGCGGCACATTACATTAACTGCTTCACTGAACTGACACGGAGTGGAGATGTACAACTGGGTATCATCAGCATACTGCTGATACCTCACCCCGTGTCGTCGGATGATCTCACCCAACGGTTTCATGTAAATGTTGAACAGGATGGGAGAGAGGACCGAGCCCTGTGGCACCCCGCAAAGCAGGGGCCTAGGGGCTGACCTCTGCCCTCCTGTCAACACCGACTGCGTCCTGTCGGAGAGAAAGGAGGAGAACCACCGAAGAACGGTGCCCCCCACTCCCATCTCCCCGAGACGACGCAGAAGGATACCATGGTCGATAGTATCGAAAGCCGCTGAGAGGTCAAGTAACACCAAGATGGAGGAATGACCTCCATCTCGGGCTCGCCAGAGATCATCCATCAGAGCGACCAAAGCAGTCTCCGTACTGTAGCCGTGCCTGAAACCCGATTGAAAGGGATCCAGATAATCCGTTTCCTCCAATAACCGCAGGAGTTGGAGCGACACCACTTTCTCGACAACTTTACCCACGAAGGGTAAGTTGGAGACTGGACGGAAGTTCTTTAAATCCGCTGGGTCCAGGGAAGGCTTCTTGAGGAGGGGCCTCACCACCGCAGCTTTTAAGGGCTGCGGGATGGACCCCTCTCTCAAAGATGCGATCACAACCGCCTGGAGCCAGCCGCGTGTCACCTCCCTGCTAGCCGAAACCAGCCAGGAGGGACACGGGTCCAATAAACAAGTGGAGGCGCTCATCGCTCCTATGGCCTTGTCCACATCCTCAGGAGTGATAGGCTCAAACTCCTCCCAAATAACAGGACTAAGACTCGCCTCTGTCATCTCGGCCTGCTCTGTCCAAATGGAGTCCAGGTCTGTCCGAATCTGAGTGATTTTATCCGCCAGGAACTGCGAAAATTCCTCAGCTCTACCCTGCAAGGGTTCTTCGCTCCCCCCCTTTGCAAGCAGGGAGCGCGTTACCCTAAACAGGGCGGCTGGGCGGGAGTCGGCGGACGCAATACGGGCGGAAAAATACGCGCATTTTGCCGCCCGTATTGCCACTAAGTAAGACTTAATGCAAGTTCTTAAAAGTGTGCGATCAGATTCAGCTTTACTAGCCCTCCATCGTCGCTCTAGGCGTCTCTTTAGGCGCTTCATCTCCCGGAGTTCCTCAGTGAACCAAGGATCCCTCCTGGATCCGCTGCCACGGAGAGGCCGCAAAGGCGCAATCCGATCTAAGGCCCCTGACGCTGCCCGGTTCCAGGCAGTCACTAGGTCCTCAGATGAATTGTGTACCAGGGATTCAGGTATTTCCCCAAGTTCCCTCTGAAATCCTTCGGATTCCATTAGGCGCCTGGGGCGGAACCACTTAATCGATCCCGCCTCCTTGCGGTGGAGGAGTGGTGCCATAAAATCCAACCTCAGGAGGAAATGATCTGACCATGACAAGGGTATTGTGACTAAACCCCTCAGCCTCAGATCATCTCTCCACTGCCCCGAGAGAAACACAAGGTCAAGTGTGTGACCACCCTCATGAGTCGGACCCTGAACTACTTGGGTCAGGTCCATGGTTGTCATGGAAGCCATGAACTCCTGGACTGCCTCCGAGGTTTCGCCGGGCGATGGCAGGTTGAAGTCCCCCAGCACCATCAATCTGGGGAACTCAATCGCCAGCCCGGCTATCGCCTCGAGCAGAACAGGCAGGGCCTTAGCAACGCAGCTAGGAGGCAAGTACGTTAGCAAAAGGCCCACCTGTACCCCTAAGTCCAACTTCAGAAGGAGCGTCTCACACCCAACAATACATTGCTTAATGGTGTAAACCGCTTAGAGAGTCCTTGCACTATGAGGCGGTATATAAATCTCACAAACAAACAAACAAACAAACAAACAAACAAACAAATAAATAAATAAGCATGTTTTCAGTTTAACTGGAACTTCACGCCTGACACAACTTTTGGCAATCTCTCGATTGGTTCACCAACCACACTAGGACTTCCGTTTGTGTATTGGTGCTCTAATATAGGCAATTTAATTTAGCCATTTTAAAACAGAACATGCATTTTCAACAAAAGCATTAAATATTTACCCACTGTGCTTTTTAACTGTACACAACCAATAGTCTCTGTTCAGAGGGGTAAAGATATCCCCTTTTTGTTGCAAAAATGCTCCGAGACTATGACCATGAAAACAGTCCTTTTTTGTGTTTTCTTCAGTCCAGTTGAACTGGAAAAGGGAAGGTTTTCGCTTCTCAGTTAGTTCCGGGCAGCCTGTCAGGGTACGAAACTGTCTCTGAAGATCCATTACCATCTCTGTACAAAACAAAATAGTACAATAATAAAGTACAAACCATTCAAGATTGTTTTAGGTACACCCAAACATTTCAGGTTGTATGAAGGAAACAACCTTCACATAACACGTTCAAATCCTTTGTAAAAGTTGCCTCAAAATTCAGAAGAGATAGAGGAGGTTAAAGCATTATTAAAACCTGCAAGACTATGGGCGTCTCACACTGTGCATTTTAATTTAATGTCAATTCACACAAGTAGTTCCCACAAATAGTTGAGTAGATGCAAACAAACTTGGAAAATCTCATCTTTTAAAGAAAGGATGACATACATTTCCTCCTCGTGAATTTCTATTCTTGGAGTCTCACAAGTAACTTCAAGAGGGTAGCTCCAGGAGCAAGTGAGGAAGGATCCAATTTCTAATTTTGTCTCATTTGTTTATGGGTTTCAATTTAGGTACTATCAGATCCTAAACCAACCATGGACAGCTAGCAAAATTATAAATAATAAAAACAAAATACAACACAAACCAAATGGGATCTAATTGGTCTACACGAGGACTGTCCCTACCTAAAAAAAAAAAATCTCAAGGGGACCCATCATCTCAATTCTTAGATCAGACTGAAAGAACAGTGCAGTAGCTCAACCCAGCTCTAACATATGTCTGAAATGGAAAGCTCTAACAACTGGAGCTGTCAACAAACTAGAATAGTTAAGCAATATAATGAAAAAAAAAAAGCAAAACAGGAATTTCCAAGAATGCTGTTTAATGTTAATTTGTTGTTAAATTTGTGGTCCTTTGTGTTATAACTTTCTGGTCTTAGGAAAAAAAAAGATGGCCAAACCCTTTCCATGGCATTTAAGAGAATAGAAATTGACAGTAAGGAAATTATGTGTGCTTCCAGCGCCCGCCTCTCCCCCCCCCCCTCTTCAAAAGGAGAATTTGCAATCTCGGGATTTAAGAAAGCATTAGAAAGAAGTCTTCCAATTATCAAAAATTTCTGCACCACTACTCTCAGAAGAAAACCTATAGCCAAAACAGCTGGGGCCAGGCTAAAAAGGTTAGTAAAGAGGGGCATAATAAAACTCAAGGCCTGGTCTGCATAGCTATTATGAGGGAAGCTTAAATCACATCTAATCTATCTAGAAATGGAAAATATTAGTAGCCAGGAACCTCTCATGAATAGCCATAAAAATATGCAGCACAATTCTTTCTGGAAGAATCCAAGTGATCTACTGTTGCCAACACTATATTTCTCTTCAGAGGAAAAGAATGCAGGTAAAGTTAAGAGAGTACTTTTTTTGTGCATGGAGGAATTATACTGAGGCTGACATACTAGACCTCAGCAAGGAAATATCAACTGAGAAATTTCAGTTGGAAGCCTAGTTTCTAGCCAAGGTCAGGTGATTTCAATTACAGATAATACAGGGAAACTTCACAAGGGCTGCCAGAGTTGTTGGCAGCCCTACAAATGTAAAAGGTAAAGGCTGAAAAAAATGAATTTTAATTCAATGTGACAGAACAGAGATAGTAAATAAAACTGAATGATCTAATCTGAATAAATGGGTGGATAAAAGGAAAAACCTACTCGGCAGAAGCTATTCAATGCTAGTTCTTATATCTTAAGGCAGAGGTCTCCAACCTTGGCAACTTTATGAGGTGTGGACTTCAATTCCCAGAAGTCCTCAGCCACCATAGCTGGCTGAGGAATTCTGGGAATTGAAGTCCATACCTCATAAAGTTGCCAAGGTTGGAGATCTCTGTCTTAAGGAATTAGAAGTGAAATCTTTTAACAAATCAGGCCTACAGATTATTACGAAAACCATCTCTTGAGTTCAGCGATTTTCTTAACTGAACACCACGGAAGGAAGCTGTTTGTTAGAAATCTCGGAGCGCCTACAGCAGAACCTCTCTTTGATTCTAACAACAGTCAAAGCGATGAGTTCTTGGGGAATTCTATTCCACTCAGCTCACAAAATAGGAGTTGGTGTGGGGATCAGGATAGCTCTTTTTTCTGTTGAGTTAAAACGAGAAATTATACTTTGTTCTTTCTGGAAGGAGATACTCTTCTAAGGGGTTCTTATTAGGGCGCAGAATGGGAAAGAGAGCCTGGAAATGGATTCCCTGGAAAGAATAGTTCTAGGAAATGCTTAACATTATTTACTCAGAAAGTTTAGGGCGAGTGATCTGGCTAGAAAGGATCTGCCCCTGTGATCTTGATATGACACACAGACTCTGGTAAATCACCTAGTAAGTCACCTGGGTAAGATGAGTGGTCATATAAATCATATAAATAAACAAACAAACAGACAAATGAATACAATTGATTTTATAATTGTAGAGCAAGTTATTTTGGCCTGTCATTCTTGAACAAAAAAGAATATGATGCATATTTTAGGAAAGGGAAGTAACAGTAAGTATACTCACGTTTCTTCTTGAGGACAACGTACTTTTCACAGGCTGAATATAATAGTGGCTTCTCACATCGCCATAAACGCCTAAAAATGAAATAACAGCTGTGGGTGCATGGAGGAAACATCTAAATATCCCCAAATGGTCATGTTACAATCAATCCCATATGCAGGTCCCCCTTCCCTTAAGTTCTGAGAGCTGAGATACACACAGAGGTTACATTATGTCCTGCTTCCACATACACAGTTTTACATGACTCCTAACTTTACCACTATCTCTTTAGTATCATTATTCTTTCCTCAAATGTAAAATGTTCCAACTTGACCAGTACTGGCCTTAACTGTTAACAGGGAATATTGCATGCAGGCTGATGCAACTGAAGCTTGTAACTTAGGCTACACTTTTCCAAATCACTGGAAAACGTTTGGGGAAAGTTTAATTGACCAAAGCCATGATAGATGGTAGAGGCGAGTACTTATGGTCTACCTGGTGACTATGGCAAATGGAAGACTACCACATAGAGCAGGGGTCCACAACACCCGGGCTATGGCCCACTACTGGGCCGTGAGCTCTTCAGAACCGGGATGCCCAAAGCAGTGTGCGAGCGCACGCACATCCCCCACTCACACAAGCAGTGGGCAAGCAGGTGCGTGCATGTTCCATTTGTGCAAGCAGCAGCCAAGTGTGCCTGCTGCTCGCACAAATGGAGCTGTGCATGCATGTGGATGCTTGCCCGCCGCTCACGCAGAATTATTCCCTTCCCCAGTCTGCAAAGCCGAAAAGGTTGGGTGTCACGATGTGAATATTGTCAGTTGTGAGTCTATGCAGTGTGATACACCCCTATCCTAAATACTATGGTACTTCCCAATACAAGCAGAACACATGATATGATATTCTGCGCATGTCTACATTCCTATCCACCATTAATCACTTCTGTTATGCCTTCCAACCTGGAAGGACGTGTTGCGTAGCAAAATGTAGTTTATTCAGGATTTATTGTTTTTATATTGTTTTGTACTTAAATATTTTCTATTAGACATTTTAATCTCGGTTTTATTTCTAAGTATTTGAATTCCAAGTAAAAGATCCAATGTCGCCTCTATGGGGGAATTCTTCCCTTAACATTGGGGGACTCCTACATAGAGTATAAGTGGACTCAATGATAAATACCATGAATTAAGAGAAAAAATAAAAAACAACCCAGTTTGATATGTTGTATGTATATGAAACTAAAGGAAACCGGAAGAATGTTGATCTGAATGATCTTGATATTATAGATCAAAGTTGATAAAAACAGAATTGAAAGCAAAAGTATAGATATGATTATGAATGAAATAGCTAACCTGTGGTTTAGAGTAAAACTCCAGAAGATAAGAAAAGCTGTGTATGTTAGGACATTTATTTTATTAGATTACAGTAAATGAATGAGTGGGTGTGAACAAAATGAGGGAGTACAAAAAAAAAGTGCTTTTGGCCATTCAGATACTCCAAAATGGATACCAATGGTGAGTTTTTGATGAGCATCTGCTTGGAAAAGTCATCTTTAATAGTAATAGCAAAGGCACTTAGACTTATATACCACTTCATAGTGCTTTATAGCACTCTCTAAGCAGTTTACAGAGGCAGCATGTTGCCCGTAACAATCTAGGTCTTCATTTTATTGACTTCAGAAAGATGGAAGGCTGAGTCAACCTTGAGCTGGTCAGGATCGAACTTCTGGCAGTCGGCAGTGAGTTAGTCTGCATTACTGCATTCTAACCACTGCGCCACCATGGCTCATGTCTGTTTAATTGTATGCACTGTTCCCTCTAAGGTGCGCGGCCGTGTACGTAATAAGAGAACACTGCCCGGCATTTTCTAACTTCCGCCCGGCATTTTCTAATTGCAGAGGCTACGCGCCTGCGCAGCTGCACACATGAAAAGAAAACTGCCGCGCGCCATTTTATAATTTTACAGGGAACATTGATTGTATGTATAGAAAAGGAGTCAATAAATAATAAGTGTATTAAAAAAAGAATGAGTGAATTAATGAAGGATACAAGGACAATGAGAGTTTGAAATGTGGGATTATTAGTTGATACAGAGGGGACCTTGGGGGAAAATGAACATTGGAAAAAAAGAAATAAAAGAAACCGAAATGAAAGTTGAAAGCCTTTAGGAAGATAAAATATTAACCCCAGGGAGTAGCAGTATAATGTCCCAACACAATAAATAGAAAATAAATAAATGAAAAGATGTGGAAGCTCTTTGGAATAGACTGAAACAAATTATAGTACAGAATACCATAGAAGAGTATGGAGCTATTGTAATGGAAGATATGAAAAAGAATACTAGGCAGAATGACTAAATGCAAGAGTCACTGTGGATGAGGAATAGAACAGAACAGAACAGAATATATCAGGCAGAACAGAACAGAACAGAATAGAATAAGTGATGAGAGGAATTTGTGAACTTTTTAGAATTATCCATAATGCTATAATATTATGGCCTGCAGTGTGATCTGGGCTTCATCCAATTCCTGCTAATAGATATTCTGATTAAATAAACCCCACAGAAAGCAGTGCACTTCATTGTTTGTTTAAGCAGACTCTCTTTACTGCGAATCAGATAACCTCTGACACAGTAGTACAATATTACCTATAGTTCTGAAGAATTTACACTACAGTATATTAGCTAATGATTGCTGCAAAAATGATAAAAGAAGCATACAATACAATGTGAGATAAAGAAAGTTGCAAATCAGAGCAAGAATTAGTTAAACAAGCCAATGCTTAAAAGAGGCAGGGTAATGGAAAACAACTTCGATTATAATAAAATATAGTTCTTTAAGTGAATGAAAATGGCCAATAAAGAACCTTCACATAATGAGTTGAATTAAAAATAAAAATCACGAAATAATTTGGGATAAAATAGACATGAAGGAATATTTGGAATATTTTTGACATCTGTAGGGGAATGATAGTGATTTGCCAAAGAATGGGACCGAAATGCACATCCAGGAAATACACTGATGAAAAGGAAATCATAAATATAGTGGGAATGTTGAAAAAATCAGGTGTGTGTGTGTGTGTGTGTGTGTGTGTGTGTGTGTGTGTGTGTGTATGTATGTATGTATGTGTGTGTATGTGTGTGTGTGTGTATAGATAGATAGATAGATAGATAGATAGATAGATAGATAGATAGATAGATATAGATAGATAGATATAGATAGATATAGATATATATAGATATAGATATAGATATAGATATAGATATAAAAGAAATGTGAAAATACAGATGTGCTTGTGAAATGGCTGGTTGACATGTGAGTATAAATATAACACCAACAATATCTGATAGGGAACTTAAAACTTAAGAGAGCAGCAGCAACGGCAAAATTAATAGCATATATCCACAACAGAAGTCTAACAGGAATCCATATATACAATTTGCCATGCAGCAAGGCAAATACAACCAGGCACAGTATGGTTTCTAAGGGGCTTTAAATGTTTAAATTCACTGCAAATTGGTCTGAGTAAAAAGAAAGGGGAAGTTAGAGGGGAGGAAATCAGAGCAAACAGATAAGTGTAGTAGTAGTGTAGCTTGGAGTTGTGTTTTAGAATATGTATTAAAGATAGAAATGAAGACATTTTAAAATGAGCCAGTGATATTATGTGGTCTGTTGCAAAGAATAAACATTTGCTTAAAAAGTGAAATGGCTATATTTAAGAGAAGGATTCTGTTCACTTTGTTACCAGGAAGTGAGAGAGTTGGGTGTGTCAGGGAAACAAGTGGAATGTCGTGGAAAGGAAATATTTAAAAAGTCTGACATGAAAAATAAGAAGAGATAAAAGTAATCAATGAAGAAGGTGGACCAAATATTAAAGTGAATGATGTACAGTAATCCCTCGTTTTTCGCGGGGGTTACGTTCCAAAAAGAACCCGTGATAGGCGAAATCCGTGAAGTGGAACCTTTATTTTTTTTTAACCCCTCCTACCCGGCTTCTGCGTTTTCGGCGCCCCAAAAAAGCCTGAAAAATCCTCCAACCTCTCCCTCTCTTGACGTCTGCTGTGGCTGCTTGGCACTGATCTCCTGAGCGAGCTTGTAGGCCGTTCCCTCGTCGATTTGGCGCGAATGGCCATTTTCCCTCAGGGAAAGCTGACAGCGCGGCCCGCCCTACAGCTGATGAGCGGCAGTCCTTCTGCGCACGCGCAGAGCTCATCGGACCGCTTTACTCGCCTGCCGCTGCCACACTGAAGCAGGAGACCACCACGCAGGCGCAGAACTCATCGGAGAGGTTTGCGAGTCCCGGAGCCGCACGCTTTGCCGCTGACTGCCTGGCCGCCCATGCAAATCCGTGAAGCAGCGAGACCGTGAAAGGTGAACCGCGATATAGCGAGGGATTACTGTATACTAAAGTTGGTTTGGTCATACAAACAGAATGAATGAGGATTGAGTTCCAAAAGAAATATATGAAGGATGAATAGATTGAGAGGAACAGGAAAACCGATAAAACCATTATTGATGGAAATTGATGAGAAACTGAAAAAAGGGAAGCTAAAAGGACAAAAAGAATGGATGAAGCAGTGTATACATGTGAGGGGAGCAAGACTGGTTCATATGGTTATAAAGATAATGGAGAGATGCAATGAATGGTGTTGGTGTAAACTACATTGAACTGTATTTTCTTTTCTTATAATGCCCTGTTTTCTTTAGCTCACTATTTCTTACATCTTTGCTTTGTTCTGCATAACCTAAAAGGGAATATCACAATAAATAAGAATATGTATTTAAGAAATGTACCTGATTCTTTCTTCATTATATTTCTTCTGCTCCACATCCAGAATATTCTTTACAACCATGTACCATTTTCTAATATCAAAAATTGGACAACCTGTAGAACAAGACATCTTGTAACTCTTCTCTTAAAAGCATTCAATAGAGAAGGAAACTCAGAAATAGAGACAAGCCTTATTACACAAACAAACAAACCAGGCTAACTCTTTCCACTTTTTAATTAAAAGTGCTACACTGATTTTCCGATATCCTAAGATCAAGGGCATATATTAGCTAATATAAACAAGCCTACTTCCTAATGCAGATTTTTAAAGATAATGATTTAATCCCAAACAACCTACACCGAAGCCTATAAAAAGATTTCACCAGCTTTGTCACCCTGTGACAAAACAATCTTCATTAAACCATAATAGCCCTGGGACACACAGCGCTCCACTGACCAAAACATGTCGGTCATCAAAACAGTTTAATACTAATCACAGCTATGGACAGCAGGGACATTTGAGGGAAACTGCATCAAAAGAGTGAGAGATTGTGAGAACGAAAAGCATAAACTTGCACCCAATCTGTGAATGCCTGTGACTAAAGAACTGGTTGATTCACGTGACCTCTGAACTCACCGACTCAAAACTTATATCCTAAAAGTAGCATAGATATACAACTCTAAAATCCAGGCAACCCTCTGAATAGTCTTAAAGTCACCTGCCAACATATTCCAAACTTTGCAGTGTTTTTAATTTTCTCTTTCCTAATTTCAAATATTTTTCAGAGGTGTCTTCACAATTATGCCACAGATACTTTAAGAGGAATGGTTGAAATTACAAAACTTAATCTATATTATTTTTAAAAAGCTTCGTTACCTTCTTCATTTTTTTTGTTTCTTTCCTCCATGTAGTTTGCTAGCAGCCTGAAAGTACAAAATACTAATCAGATTGGCTTATTTATTGGAATCATGACCCTGTGTTCAAACTTATCAAATGTATTTTAATATTTGAATTACTACCACTGGGCCGTTTAAAATTTTAACAGTCCAGAAATCTACTGTAGTCTGTCAGCCTTATATTTACACTATGTACAAAGTAGCACCTGCTGCCATCAAAGGGAGGCATCGCTAAATTTTCACATGTAGAAATTCAGGTTGCCAGCGCAGCCCAAATACATTAATCTTCACTGCATCAAAATAATTTTTATCCGTCTGCACATAAGATAAATAATACTTTGATTAATATTAGGTTCAATAAATTCTGACACTATTAGAGCTTCAATGAACACAATCTGTTGTAGGAAAATGGTAAAAGGAAATGTAAGTTGCAATTTATTTTTTATTTATTAGGTTTACGTAGTGTCTCTTGTACAGGAGCTCAAGACTCTACATAGTGCTGACTCCTTTTTCCCCTACAACAACGGTCTGGTGAAGTAGGCTGGGCTGAGAGAAACTGACTCACCCAAAGGTATCCAGTGAGAATCATGGTTGAAAATTAATATTAACCAAGCAAGAAGCTGTCTTTTATCTAAACCAATTTCAATTTTTTTTTTATAATTAAGAACATTTGACTACTAATTTTGCAATTCAGAGCTGCAAAGTTAAATATTCTTTTTTAAAAAAAAAATAAAGCAAAGGACACTTACCACTCATATTTATTATCCAACAAGAACAGAATTTTCAGCACTACTATAATAATAGCTACGGCAAGTATATCATATTTCACTTTCCAAGTGGATTTATTGCCAGGATGAAGCGTCAGAAAGTCTGTTTCACCAACACCAATTTTTTTTATCACTCTACGAGTCCATTTATTCATATCATCTGAATGGGGGAAAAAAAATTTGAGAGCAGCCTCAAACGTTATAGAATGCAACATTCTGAAATAGTCACACCAACCCATGAGTTACATATTGTCTCTCTGAAATAGTTACATAGTTGAAAGTAAACATGTTTCGCCTTTAGGGATTAGTATTTCAGATAAAATGGAAAATCATATTAGAATATCTCCCAGCACAAAGTAGCCCAGGCCAGTAAAAATAAAACTCTAACTAGTTATTTTGGCATTACATAACCAAAGTAAAACTCCATAAACTTCCATCGATTTTGTTAGAAAGTATAAGTAATCAGAAACTTAATACACTAAGTAAAATTAAATTATAGTTCATGGTCATGTCTTCATATACTTCAAAAATTAAGTTTTAAAAAGTATGTGTTGAGGTTTCATAGGTTGATAGTATGATAGCATCAATTGTTCTTGTTGTCTTTAAATTATTACATTAAATTCAGAGCATAATGGAAGAATATTTCTGACTTTTCAAGTTAGCAAGGATGTCACAAACCTTCACTAGATCCAGTGATGGTCTGAATAGATGTGATAGATCAGTGATGGCAAACCTATGGCACGCGTACCACAGGTGGCACGCGGAGCCATATCTGAGGGCACGCAAGGCATTGCCCTATGTCAGCTCCAGTGTGCATGTGCGCGCTGGCCAGCTGATTTTTGTCCTTCCGAAGCCTCCTGAAGGCTGGGGACTGCAAAAAATGGCCCAACCGAAAGTTCACCTGTGTGCTCACCCCCAGCCTCCTTTTCACTGTCAGAGGTCTTCAGGAATTTCTTCGGCTTTGGACAGTTTTAGCCAGGCCTCCCACACCTCGGCCCATTTCTTCTGCAGCCAGCAAGGTTTTTCTGAAGGCCTCTGGAGCCGATAACAGAGCTCCAGATCGATCCGGAGCTCTGTTATCGGCTCCAGAGGCTTTCAGGAAAAGCTTTTAGGAAAGGCCTCTGCAGCTGATAACAGAGCTCCAGATCGATCTGGAGCTCTGTTATCGGCTGCAGAGGCCTTTAGGAAAGGCTTTTAGGAAAGGCCTCTGCAGCTGATAACAGAGCTCCGGATCGATCTGGAGCTCTGTTATCAGCTAGAGAGGCCTTCAGGAAAGCCTTGCAGGCTGCAGAAGAAATGGGCCGAGGTGTGGGAGGCCTCGTTGCAACTATCTGAAGGTTACTAGTAGGGCAGCTTCACAACTTCAGTGAGGCCTGTGCGCATGCGCGGGGGGGGGGCAGCGGGGGGGGTTGTGCGCATGCGCACAGGCCTCACTGAAGCTGTGGAGCTGCCCTACTACTTACTTGGGCATTGCATTATGGGTGTGGGCACCCACGTGCACGCGTACCCTTTTGGCACCCGAGCCAAAAAAGGTTTGCCATCACTGTGATAGATGATACACAGGCAGACATAGATCTTTATTTTTGTTTTGTAAAGGTCCAATTGCTTGTTCAGTGTACCTATCATTTTGTTTTACTATATGATCCACTGTTTCAAAAAATAAGGTCTTGTCCAAAAACTTATAAACAACTAGAAGATACTAAAGTAGACTACTAAATATTCCCTTACCAGGCAAGTTGATTTCCATCATGTATTTCATGCACAGAATATTTGGATGAAGGAAACTGCCCTCTGTTATATCTGGAAAACAAGGCAGGTCCATGAATCCTGCAAGGGCATGCATTTTTTTATAAACATCATCATAGTTAGGCCAAGACTGAAAAACAAAATATGTAAATAAGTATTAGAAGATGTTTTGGGTTATGAATGTGTGTGAATGAACAAATTCATTTTCTACAGGACCATTATCCTCATCTTGCTCAAAACAGACACTTATGTTTTTTTAGCTTCCCTACAGATCCTCAAGTATTATGCAGAATTCCTCCAGCATCAACTTTAATCAGTTGTGCTGTTTTGAAAAACACATAGCCAAAACATAAATATCACAGGAACATATTAAATAACTTTAATTTAAAATTATTTGTTCACAATAGCTTCAGATTATATCATTATAATCATGCACTTATTGATATATACTGTAGAAACATACATATATACATTTACACACACTATATACATACATACATACATACATGCATGCATGCATACATGCATACATACATAAAAATATAACTATAAATATAAATAAAAATAAAAAAGCAGGATAAATGTAATATTATTGTTCGCCACTCAGATGTTTAAACTGGATTTCGCATTTTTATCTACCTGTCCAGGGAAAGGAAACTCTATGGGATAGATCCAGATTACCTTAATTTCACAAAGGTAAAAAAGTGAAACTAGAATAGGAAAAATATCCCATGGATATTCACAAATGTTGCCTTTGTTTTTTAGACAGTTATTTTTTCTGGTGTCACACCATTTCTCCTTTTTTCTCTAACATATCTAGAGTGCTTGGGACACACAAGCGACCTATTATTATAGTTGAGTTGATCAGAAGACATGATGAAAACTCCTTAATGTCACAAGACATGGACAGATTTAACATACTTTCCACTGGGAAACTATGAGCATCCAACGCCAAGCCAAGTTTCAAAATGCTAGAGAATTTCTGGAAACCTGGTACTCAGACAAATTGGCCATCAACAGGCACATAGAGATAAATAACATCTACATACCACTCAAAAGAGGCAACCATAAAGCCAAAAATGAAACAAAGACCAAAACACTTCCTCACTAGCAATCAATATCCAGATGAACAGACATTAACACCGAGATTAACACTAGACAACAATCAAGAATACCCCAATCAAGGAAGCACAAAGTAGAAAACAACATTCCCACCAACACTGACAGTCAACCACTAGTACATAAAATAAGAGCACACTCCATTCCCTTCAAGTACCGATGATGTTACCCAGCATGATAATGAAACATCTATAAGGAAACAGTCAAGCTCAGAGAGCACCAAGGACCTTATAAGAGCCAGCTTCCCCTGGCCTTTTCCTGCTCAAGAGGAAGTTATAACACACGTGTTGGTAGGATAAGCAGCAACGGAAGAGATTTCACTAAAGAAGCTTCCATGTGCTGAAGATTCTCCATTCCTGTTTTACAAATTATGAGACTGAACAAAATACTTATATTACTAAATTGGACAAAAAAGGGGAAACAATGCACAAATTGGGGGGGGGGGGTGACATTGTTATCTATGGCATAACAGTTTTTCTTCCCTTGTTTTTGTTTATTTAAAAGGCTGGTGATACAACATTCATTCAAAACATTTCAAGCTTTACCGCTCATTAAATATGCTCAAGATTCCAGAGATCAGAAACACACAAGGTCTATAATTTAAAGAAAAGTTTTGTACCTGAACATAAATAGAAGCTGTATTACTATAGTCACGAATGTTCAGATCAGCAATTTTTTCTCCAAAGTATCTTTCCTACCTGGAGGTTTTTCTTGAAAAACCAGAAATATTTGTATTACCAGACTTTTGTGCATTGGGTTTATGCTGGCCTTCAGACACTTCAGGACATTAGTCTAAAAGCAGGATTTAACCATGGGAATTACAAGCTGGAAGCAACATCCTTTCCTAATATCTATGACATCACTATGCATAATCTCTCCAAAATTTTAAAAAACTATAAAATAAGATTTTAATTAACAAAAAATGAATCAAACGTGTAGGAAAGGTTTTATTCTGAAACATATGAATTGAAATAGCATTTTTTTCAACTCTAAACAATAATGAGGCATATAAAGATTCATGTGTATATTGAAACAAATTATTTAAGGAAGACAAATAATTGTTTAATAGAGAAGATTATATGGTCATTTTCAGGACTATAAAGGTTTCTAGGCTCAGGCAAAACTGCAAGTAGTCTATTGCTTTAAGTGGCAATCCCTGGAGTAAAAGTGACACCACTATGCTGTAGGAAACCAAAATTGCCACCAAATTAATTTGTGAATATTGTAGGGAAGTCATATTTTATTCCACCATATTCCACCACTGGTGGAATGAGACAGCACATGAAAAATGTAGCTACTTAGTAGTCATTCACAGCACCAGTCTGATCTCATAGAAATTCAATGGGAAAGTCTATAGCAAACCCCAACAGGCCCCCCTACACACACACACACACACACACACACACACACACACACACACACACACACACACACACCACATATATTCAGAAATACAATTTCTTACATTCAGCTTGTCTTAATGTGAGAGAACTAGAGCAACATACAGAACATCAAATTTCTGAAATTTTGCTTTTATAGGCAGTTTAAATATACTTTAAAGAAATAACTATCAACCTGCCTCCAGAACAAAATTTCAGAAAAATCTACAATGTCTCTAAGATAATTATACAATAATTATCTAAAGGTTTTAAAGAAACATTTAATATAATATTAGGCACTGAACAATTCTATCGGGATAGGGCCATTCATTTTAAAAAAGCCAACGCTTTTTCTGTCACATCCATAATACTGACATTTTCACTGTATTAGCAAAATTAGTCACATTTATAACGTGGATACAGACCTCCACAAAGACAAGAGGCATAATCCAAGCAAATCAGAAATTTCTGTCAACAATATAATTTTTCTGCAGCTATTTAGCTGCCAAGTCTTTCCCTTCAAAAACAACACAGTTTGGCCATCCAGCAAGGCAAATAAATAAGACTGTTCAGGCAAAGAAAGCATTCATACAAATTTGGATATGCCAAATATATGCACACTAAGATGAAGAGCAGAACAGAAGAACTTTAAAGCCCGACACTAACATTTAGAGCAACATATAACAAATTGACTAACCTATTACAAGCATGGAACTGTGATCTATTGGTAAATGTGTTAGAGTAAACTAAGGAGTTGGAAGAGCCAAGTTCTAGTCCATCTTCAAACAAGGAAAATCATCTGATAACTCTAAACCAGTGGTTCTTAACTTGGGGTGCGTGCACCCCGAGGGTGCGAGAGAGCATTTCCAGGGGTGCGAGAGAAATTTCAATTAAAAAAAAAACACGAACGAGGCGACCGTATTTTTATGTTATATAGTAATATAATATAATATAATATAATATATATAATAACATAATAGAATAGAATAGAATAGAATAGAATAATAGAATAGAATAGAATATAGAATAGAATATAATAATGTTATATAGTAATATATATTGTAAATAAACACGGCATTTGTTTATGCAATAAATGTTTTTTCTTAAATAAAAATATACACACATTTTTAAGGGGGTGCAAGAGCTTATTTTCAGATTCAAGGGGGTGCGGACCACTAAAAAGATTAAGAACCGCTGCTCTAAACCAATCTCAGGCCCACCCTCCTCATACGGTTGCGGGGAGAAAAAAATATACGGCAGTTGGATGTGAATGTGTATTTTAAAAAATACCAAAATACTTCTGACCAGACACATCACTAGAAGCCAATCATAAGACTACATCTGATTTATTTTGGCCATGGCATGCGTGCAAATTCATTGGCGAATCAATGATGCTAGGAATAGTTAGTGGAACAAGAAGGGGCAAGCAAAGAACACACTGGCTTGATAACATCAAATCTGATACAAAGGTGAACATCCAACAACTGAAAGAAGCTGTACTTGACAGGGTAGCCTGGAGAGTCCTTGCCTATAAATTCTCCAAGAGTCAGACACGACTGAATGGTTAAAACAACAATAAACTAACTAACAAACAAAATGTGAACAGCAATTGTACCATTTCAGTACAGGCAAAAAGATTATGTGTCATTGTTTTTGACTCTTCGCAACCACATAAAATAGATTTTCTCTGCAACAACCTAGGCTTCATCTGTTCTTTCAGGTCTCCCAATAGTACACTCATTGCCACCTTGGTCCTGGTCATCCTCTTCTCTTTCCTTCCACCTTTCCCAGCATTAAAGCCTTTTCTAAAGAGCTAGGTCTTTGCGTAATGTGTCCCAAGTTGGATAATTTGTTATTTGTGCCGCAAACTGCATTGTTTTGCTTAATGATCCAATGCTTTGTTTTCTTGCCGGCCACAGTATATTGTCAGGAGTCTTTTTCCAATACCCAAGTGTAAAAGTGTCAATATTCTTCCTATCCTACATCTATAAAGTCAAGCTTTCACTTCCAAGAGAGTGTCACAGGGAAAACCATGGTTGCAGGATTCTGATCTTTGTAGATATGGACACATCACAACACTTGAGTATCTTTTTTATGACCTTCAGGTTTGCTTTACTAAATGCTAATCTTCAGTATATTTCTTGACTCCTTGTTCCTTTAATATTGATGATTGGTCCTAAAAGCCAGAAACTACCCAAGAAACTTCCATATCTTTGTTGCCAAATCTAAGACTGGGCTGTTCTGTCTGTATTCATTGGTTTGGTCTTCTTTATGTTTTAGTCCCTTTTTTTCCCCCCACTGTGCACTTTGATTTTTAGTATTAAGGCTTCCAGAGCCTTTGTATTTTCAGCTATCAGTGCAGTGTCACCAGCATAGCACATGTTATTGATGTTTCCTGTCTACCCCTGAGTTGGGCTGCCAAAGGGATTCATAGACATAATACTTTTTAATTAAGTCTAGGTATGACTCTTGAAAACTGTATTTTGTCGTACTGCCCAGATAGTTCTGGTTGACTATCCAGTGCACAGCCAGTCCAGAGATTGCTTCTCTTTTGTAAGACTTAATACTTAAATACTATGAGAAATGCTGCAATGTTGCATTCTCTTAAGGTCATCCCACATTATATTACTCAGTATTGATGTTTCCATCTAATAGGAGCTGAGCATTTATAGCTCTACCATGTCTTTCTTTGTCTAGTTTACACTCACTAAATAAAATTGGTTCTAAGTACAGGTAATCCTCCACTTACAACAGTTTGCTTAGTGACCGTTCGAAGTTACAACTTATGTAATGACTTATGATCATTTTTCACATTTATAACCATTGCAACATCCCCATGGTCACATGATTTACATTTGGATGCTTCACAATTGACTCATATTTATGACGGTTGCAGTGTCCTGGAGTCATGTGATCCTGTTTTGCGACCTTCTGACAAGCAGTCAATGGGAAAGCCAGATTCACTTAACAACCATGTTAGTAATTTAACAACTGCAGTGATTCACTTAACAAATGTGGCAAGAAAAGTTGGAAAATGGGGCAAAACGCACTTAACAAATTTCAACATAAATTTTGGGCTCAATTGTGGTCATAACTTGAGGACTACCTATATATGAAGAAGCAACATTTCCAGGCTTCTCTTCAAAAGTAAATCAACCTTCATTGCTAGCAGTAAAAAAATTCTAAATTTCATACTTTTCAAGTAACCCTTGGCGGGGGAGAGCCTTCTCTGTGGGCGCTCCGTCTCTCTGGAACCAACTCCCCCCAGAGATCCGGATTATCCCTACCCTGCTGGCCTTCTGTAAAGCCATGAAAACATGGCTCTTCTTGCAGGCGGGGTGAGAATAGAACTTAATGCCCCAGGTATGAATGAAGATGTGTTTTAATTTTTGCATTATTTTAAATTGTCACTTTTTGTTCTTATTGTTTTTTTCTTCTCTTTGTTGTATGCCGCCCTGAGTCCTAAGGGATATGGGCGGCCTATAAATAAAATAAAATAAAATAAATAAAATAAATGTGTATCAACTTTATGGAAATAACTGATAATGTGGGAAGGGATTTCTACAGGTCTGCATTATCTCCATTCCCAGCTTCTCTAATGAGCAAAATACTGAGGATTGTGTGTTTTAGCTTACGTGGGTATAACTTCTCCTCTTTAGATATACTATAGTACTATGGGAAAATGCCAGGGTCTTGGCTCAAAGGAAAGTATTCTATTTCCTTGTGCCTTGAACCAATGTTTATTTTTTTCTTACAGAAACACCACTTTAGAAGCGTTATTTGTCCCCTATGAATGTTTCTTTGTTTTTATTCTTTTATGCCTTTGAATCAGTGTTGACTTGTGGCAACTGCCTGCACTAATCCTTATAGTTCCCTTGGCAAGATTCTAGAAGTAGATTGCTATTGCCTCCTTCCTAGGACTGAGAGAAAGTGACTGCCTAATATCACCCAGCTGACTTTGTGCCCAAGGCAGGACCAGAACTCCCAGTTTCTTGTGTGGTACCTTAATCACTACACCAAACTGGCCCTTGGATATTATTATAGTACTGGAGAACTCCATATACAAAAAGCTGTGATGCAATGAGTTCTAGTACAGTCAGCTGACAATTATGCAAAAGTGTATTGATAATATCATCAATGATTACACCAGATTTAACACTTACACCCAAAATGATAAATGACTTTGTGACTTAACACTTTGCAAGCTCACACTGTAAAATATAGATCAGATTAAAATTCCCTTCCTGATTATTCCTTTGTTATACATTTCATTTTAGTCTTATTTTTCTGTGGCTCATGAACCTGATGAAATAGAATGCAGCTTGTACTGCATGAACTATGTAACATCAAAAGTCAGAAGTGCTCAAATGATACACAGCTGTTTTGAAATTAGGTATATTGATCCTTTTAAGAAGCATATTTTCTTTACAGTTAACTCTTCATTTACTTTCAATGGCGGCAATTTTATTTGTTTAGCTGGCAGTAAAACTTATTAATATTCCTATATTTTATATGGCAATATGCCATTTTTCCTCATTACATTCAATCCCAGAATGGTTAACCAAGTAATATTTTAATTTCTCTCTAATATAGAACAACTAGACACAATAACAGTTTTTTCCGAACGCCATCACTCTGCTAAACAAATAATTCCCTCACCACTGTCAAACTATTTACTAAGTCTGCACTACTATTAATCTCATCGTTCCCATCTCCTCCCACAAATGACTGTATGACTGTAACTTTGTTGCTTGTATCCTTACAATTTATATTGACTGGTTCCTAATATGATTTGATTGCTTCTTTGTACCCGGACTATCATTAAGTGTTGTACCTTATGATTCTTGATGAACTTATCTTTTCTTTTATGTACACTGAGAGCATATGCACCAAGACAAATTCTTTGTGTGTCCAATAAAGAATTCTATTCTATTCTATTCTATTCTATTCTATTCTATTCTATTCTATTCTATTCTATTCTATTCTATTCTATTCTATTCTATTCTATTCTATTCCTATTCCTATTCCTATTCCTATTCCTATTCCTATTCCTATTCCTATTTCTATTCTATTCTATTTTATATGGATATTTCTGGAGGTTTTCTTTCAACTGATATATTGACGAAGAGTTTTTAATCATTTATCCTTGGCCAAAACAGCAGAGTGCTGCAGGAGGCTGTCCAGGCCGAAAATGGAGCACGGGGGGGGGGGGGACGGGACACATGCAGCCCCCCGCGCCCATGTTTAGCCAGCAGGGTGCTGCAGGAGGCAGCCATCCCGTCTCCCTCCCCCAAGCTGGCCCGCGGAGAACTACAATGCTCATCCGTCCCTCAAAGAAATCCAGTTTGACAACCCTGTTCTAGGATATTCTGAAGTTGCATCTCCACTACAGTTCTGACAACCTTCCCTAAAAAAAGATAGGAGACAAAATAAGGGCTATCTAATACAACTTGATACAGAGAAGTCTTTAAAGAGGAAGCCTCTCTGAAGGTCGCAGGAAATCTGCAAACATCACCTCCCAGATTCACCTGACCACAATCTCTTGATTCTTTAAAAGCCAGGAGAGATTCAGTCCATGTGAATAATATACTAGCAAGTAATCTATTCACTTCACTGGAATCCATAAACCTGAAGACATCCTAATTAACGTGGCAAGATACTATCCCAGTTCCTACTATAGACTCCATCCATACATAGTCAAGACTCAGGGTGACTTTATTAGCAAAATTCTGATAAGTTGGCAGATGTGCTGATATTTTCCTGCCCCAAATGTAATCTATCATTCTAAACAAGGCAAACAACTAACCTTGATGCCATAAGGCAGGGGTGGGGAACTTCAACTCCCAGAATTCTTGAGCCAGCCAATGGAAAAGTAGAGATACCGTATTTGTTTCCTTTACCACCAAGGTGTAGACTCAACAGTAAACCAATGGGTGGTCAGATTCACTTGCCAGCTCTCTAGGCATCACTTCTATTACTTCATCTCCTGGAGGTCAATAAACCAAGGAGAGATAACTAAGATTGACAAGCAGAGGCTACTCTAAAGTCTGGATCGCCTCCTGTTGCCAGCAGCTAACCAGATATTTGATGGATCTACTCACCAGATTGTCGAGAAAATCCCCATGTATCCAATGGAATCTACCATAGTCTACAACTG
Organism: Diadophis punctatus similis; assembly: GCA_023053685.1. Classification (NCBI taxonomy): domain Eukaryota; kingdom Metazoa; phylum Chordata; class Lepidosauria; order Squamata; family Dipsadidae; genus Diadophis; species Diadophis punctatus. The sequence goes on along the minus strand of JALIGW010000001.1, from coordinate 143,366,114 downwards.
GGGTGTCAAACTCCCGATCTCACATTGTCGTCACATGACGTATGGGGACTTTCCCCCCTTCACTAACCCGGGGGTGGGTGTGGCCAGCGCATGACACATCTGGTTCGCAGGCCACGAGTTTGACACCCCTGATCTACAAGGTGCCTGGGGTGAGTTATATGAATGGCCCCATAGTGGTTACAGCCAATATCATTAAGACGCGGAAGTGATCTAAACATGGATCAGATAGTTTATTGTTGGGTAATGAAAAATCAGAAACAACTGAATGACTAAACAAGAAGCCATTAGATTTGATACCAGGGACCTCCCTGAGAAGGTTCCATACATGGAGGAGGTTAATGATACCTAGTAGCCTTAGCCCAGGGGTGTCAAACTGGCGGCCCGCAAGCCGGATGCGTCACCCGCAGGGCATGCCCACCCCAGCTCAGCGAATGGGAAAAACGTCGTGAAACGTCACATGATGGCAACGTGATGCCACGAGTTTGACACCCGTGCCTTAGCCTGTCAAGCAGCCCATGTCAAAATCCAAGGGGAGGAAAAAAACACTAAATATGGGAAGAGGAAAAAAAGAGCACTGTTGCCCACAACATAGCCAAATTCTGCCAAGTCTGGCTATTATGAGAATGAGGCCGCAAATATTGTCTACCACAACTGAATTCCTCCAATATCACTAACGTTCATTTTAATCTCAACTCTAATTCACCCTCCTTTTATCCTTTATTATTACTTTTACGGGGGATTGTATGCGTATTTTATATATATACAGGTTGGTATATACTAGCTTCCTATCTCCTTTTCCTCCCTGGCAAGTGTTTGGAATAGGAGAATAGACTTCTCCCATATCATTTTAATATTGTTTTAACACTTACTGTAGAGGTCTGCGTAGATTACATTGGTCTTTCAGTAACTTAGACCCCAAGCCATAGAAGGCTTTATAGATTCAAGCCAACACTTTGGAGGTGTACTTAAAAACCAGGACACAGTGACATTCATTTAGGAATTCCTTAAATCTATGGCATTATTCTCTTTTTCCATTCATCAGCATAGTTACCATATGTTGGAGAATGTAACTTAAGTACAGATTAGACCTCGACTTACGACCACAATTGAGCCCAAAATTTCTGTTGTTAATGAAACATTTGTTAAATGAACCTTGCCCCATTTTACAATATTTCTTGCCACAGTTGTTAAGTGAATCATGGCAGTTGTTTGTTTGTTTATTTATTTATTTATTTATTTATTTATTTATTTATTTATTTATTTATTTATTTATTTATTTATTTATTTATTTATTTATTTATTCATTCATTCATTCATTCATTCATTCATTCATTCATTCATTCATTCATTTATTTATTTATTTAGGATTCTTATATGCCGCCCTACTCCCTGGGGACTCAGGGCGGCGTACAACATTTGAAGAACCACTAAACAACACAATTTAAAACAATTTAAAATACATTTAAAAAGCATACAAAATCTTACATACATAGGGGAGACCAAGATGAGATTGTCTCAAAACCCCGCCTGCAGGAAGAGCCATGTCTTCACGGCTTTTCGGAAGGCCAGCAAGGTGGGGATAATTCGGATCTCTGGGGGGAGTTGGTTCCAGAGAACGGGGGCCCCTACAGAGAAGGCACTCCCCCTAGGCCCCGCCAGCCGACATTGTTTGGTTGACGGGACCTGGAGAAGACCCACTCTGTGGGACCTGACCGGTCGAAGGGAAGTAGAATGCGGAGGTAGAATGCGGTGCCGGAGGTAACCTGGTCCTAAGCCATGTAGGGCTTTAAAGATGATGATCAACACCGTCCAATTGGGCGGTGACAAGGTCATGAGTGACAGTGAGTAGAGCCTCCTTCTCCAAGTATGGTTGCAATTGGTGCACCAGGCGAACCTGTGCAAAAGCCCCCCTTGCCACAGCTGTAAGGTGTTGAACTAATTTTACCTGTGGATCTAGGAGAACTCCCAAATTGCGAACCCATTTCGAGGGAGTTAATTTTTCTCCCTCAAAAACCAAGGAGGGACAGTTGATATGGTCCTTAGGAGGCAATATCCAGAGCCACTCAGTCTTGTCGGGGTTGAGTTTGAGTCTGTTTCTCCCCATTCAGGTCCTAACATCGTCCAGGCATCGGCACATTACATCGACTGCCTCCCTGAATTGAGACGGGATGGTGATGTACAGCTGGGTGTCATCGGCGTACTGTTGAAAACTTACCCCGCGTCTACGGATGATCTCCCCCAGCGGTTTCATGTAAATGTTAAACAGGATGGGCGAAAGGACCGAACCCTGAGACACCCCACAGGTCAGGGGCCTAGGAGACGACCTCTGTCCTCCTGCTGACACCGACTGCATCCTGTCGGCGAGATAAGAGAACCACCGTAAAACGATGCCTCCCACTCCCAAATCGCCGAGACGATGCAGAAGGATACCATGGTCGATGGTATCGAAAGCCGCTGAGAGGTCAAGTAGCACCAGGATGGAGGAATTACCCCCATCCTGGGCTCACCAGAGATCATCCATCAGGACGACCAAGGCAGTTTCTGTACTGTAGCCGTGCCTGAAACCCGACTGATAAGAATCTAGATGATCAATTTTCTCCAATAGCCGAAGAAGCTGAAAAGCTACCACCTTCTCCACAACTTTACCTATAAAATGTAAGTTGGAGACCGGACAAAAGTTCTTCAAATCCGCTGGATCCAGGGAAGGCTTCTTAAGGAAGGGTCTCACCACCGCAACCTTTAAAGGCTGCGGTACGGATCCCTCCCTAAAAGAAGCATTGACCACCACCTGGATCCAGCCACGTGCCACCTCTCTGCTGGCCGAAACCAGGCAGGAGGGGCACGGGTCCAATAAACAGGTGGAAGAGCTCATCACACCCACAGCCTTGTCCACGTCATCAGGAGAGACAGGCTCAAACTTCTCCCACAACGCTGGACTAAGACTTGCCCCTGTCAACTCAATGGACTCTGTCCAGCCGGAGTCCAGATTCGACCAGATCTGTCAGAAACTGCGCGAATTCCTCAGCTCTACCTTGCATGTGTTCCTCGCTCCCCCCTTTGGCAAGGAGGGCACGAGTCACCCTAAACAAGGCGGCTGGTTAAGTTAGTAACACGGCGGTTAAGTGAACCTGCCTTCCCCATTGACTTTGCTTGTAAGGTTGTTGCATAAGTGGATCATATGACCACCAGGGCACCGCAAGGGTCATAAATGGGAATCAGTTGCCAAGCATCCAAACGTTGATCATGTGACCAGGGGGATGCTGCAATGGCTGGAAGTGTGAAAAATGGTCGTAAGTCACTTTTTTTCACTTCTGTTGTAACATTGAATGATCATTAAATGAACTGTTGAAAGTCGAGGACTACCTCCTAGACTTAAAAACAATCCCTAGTTCAACACAATGCTATCAGGAAGGGATGTGTCGAACATAACGCATGAATGTAGCTTTCAAACAAATGAAGAGTTTACACCTTCCCATTCTTATGTTGTACTCCCTCCACCCCAAAAACAAGGGGGAAAAAAGGGGGGGGGGACTGTGCAGAGACAAAAATGAGCTTTATGACACCACCTTCAGTACCTCGAAAATACTGTAATACAGCCAGTCAGAGCTACGTTTGGTATGTATACATTTTTTCATGTCATACAATTTAACCTGGCCAAACAGGTTTGGCAGATATTTGTAAGGCTTCACAAATGTGTTTTGTTAGCAATGACAGTGGAAGAAGAGAAATAAGCAGATGTAATTATTGCAAAAATAGCCTATCATACCACCTACAATGTACTTGAGAAAAAATGAACCCAAAAGTGCTACAAACCCAAAAGTGCTACAAAAGTGAGTTTGAGAATACCCTAGTATTTCAACATTATATTGAAACTAATTACATCTTTATTTTGATTTGATAAAAAGACTGAACAGAAAACATTAATATTGCCTTAGCCTGTCAATGTGATTAGTGGTGCTTTCAAAATGCCTTACAATGAATACTGACAAACTTGAAATAATTTTGATTGACCTATTTTATTTATGATATGTCATGTCTCTATGCAGGGGTCCCCAAACTTGGCAACTTTAAGAGTTGTGGACTTCAACTCCCAGAATTCTCCAGCCAGCTATGCTATACTGGCTGGAGAATTCTGGGAGTTGAAGTCCACAACTCTTAAAGTTGCCAAGTTTGGGGACCTCTGCTCTATAGTTTGCTTTTATTTCCCTTCTTCCTAAAATCTAATGCTGCTTATGACAACTACCAAAACAAACCACAATAATATGCTACGGCCATTGGCACAGGAGTTAATTCCTCCCTCGGTGGAACTGTGAATATTGAAAAAAAAAGACTGCTCATCTGAAATGTTGCATCTATTGTGATTCATCTACTGGCAAAACAAAACTCGCTGGCAGAACAATTCTACCTTCTTTCCCTATATAACCTAAACTCCAAAGATGAATCCACCCACTTTTTTTTATATCTGATGAAAAAAAATATGTATACAAAACCAGACAAAACCATGTGAATAAACTGATTACTTTTTTTTTTAATTGTGTCACATTTGGCTCAATATTGAAAACTACTGTAGTTTTTCCATCTTCCAATATTATTGTTTTAAAAGCGCTAAATACAGAGCAGGTATGAATTACTTAAGAAATACAGAGCAGTAAAGAAAGGGAAGACCCTTGCCTTCTAAGACTTATGAGGCACGTGCTCATACCATGTAACAACTTAGGGCGTGCCATGGATTATTAAAGGACAACTGAGGGTAGAAAAGAACAACTATGTGGGCGAAACACCTACTGCTTAACTTGGAGAACTGCTTAATATCCTGAATCGCTCCAAGGAATAAGCAATATATAGTACAAAGAGCTACAGAAGTAGCTCAGTGACAATGGAAACATTCTAAAATTTTCTCAATGTCACAAATTCCCAGGCCTGGCAATACCAGTGAAATGCAACTGTCTTGAGAGAGAGGGAGGGAGGAAGAAGAAAAACAAGAGAGAGAAGGCGACAGTGGGAGAAGCAAACATAATTCATATCAGATGAACAGATTAATAGAGTTGGAAGGGACCTTGCAGGTCATCTAGTCCAACCCCCTGCCCAAGCAGGAGACCCTTACATCTGCCTGTACCTAGGATCGAACTCACAACCTCCTGATTGTGAGGCAAGAGCTCTACCTCTAGGCCACAGCAGCTGGGTGATATCGATCAAGGCTTAACAAAGGAAAGCAACATTTGGCGGGGGGGGGGGGGAGGATATTGAACTTAAAAGCAATTCAGTTGTGTTGGGCATGATAATTTTAATGGCTAAGCCTGCTCCCTCTCCACTTTTAACCCATTCTTATTTTAATCTGGAGCAGGTGTTACATCCTAATTGGGATGCTTCATCAACCATGAAAGGTATCAAAAGACTATCAGGGTTCAATTCACACTATGAAAATATAACTGCTCTGTTTTAGTCTCACTGTGTCTTCTCACATGCTAAGCTTCTTTGTTGCATTCAATTCTGCAATCCTAATCGCAGATCCACTTAGGCAATCCGCACCATTAGGAAAGAAATGATGTATAGGGGCATCAGTTATGCCACGCAATTCTAAATTACCACCACAACTACGTGTGCATTCTAGTGAGCAGAGGAAACATGTAATTCCACATGGATGTGTAGAGTAGCAGTCACTGTATACTGCTATTGACAATGCTCAGATTAACTAGCAAATATATTGGGAAGCCTATAAAGCCACAACAGTTTAAGGCAATAATGTAGCGTCATTCCCTCAGAGACACAAAGATAGATATTAAAGGACACACGTCTCAGTCAACCCATTTTCCTTCTCTATTAAGCAATGCTTCAACAGGTAAGGACAAGCAAGAGTTTCTGTTACACAACAGCAGATTCCAATGATAAACCTGATTAAAATAAATGTCAGAAGTGAACTTCCTCCTCAGCTCTTTTTAAAGAGCCTCACCCTTGCTTACTGTCATTTTTGAAGTTGTTTCAAGTTGTTTCAGAGAGACAATAAAATGCTACCTGCCCACCTTCTGATTTCATGATTATAAATATTAGAAGATAAAGGCTCTTTCCTTTCATTACTGGTCTATATTTCTTCAATACAACAATAGAAAATTTGAAAATACATACGAAAAAGTGCTTCCAGTTCCAAAATATTAACTGGACAGATGGGAAAGTTATTAAATGGCATGAAAGGAGGAAAACAAACCAGAATTCTGATTATTTGACTTGCTAGCTCATATAAGCATTACAAGAAAATAGCACTGGCCAAAATGTAGACAGTCTCAAAACGCGTAAGTGTCTCATTAAAATGAGCACAGCATGTTATGTTAGAGAGAACTTTAAAAATTTTTAATGACAAACACCTGCATCCGGAACTTCCTGTTTATCTCCATATAGCCACCCCACATTGTGCTGGCAATCATGTTCTATTGACCAACTTGCTAAATGCTATTGTCTTGGAGCAGGAGGAAGGGTCTTGGAAAAAAAGTCAGCTAGATGCTGACAAACTGGACTCTAATAGAGGCCTATGATCTGACCATTTTTATAGCCCATCAAAATCAAAAGACTCTAGATAGGTTATAACACGTTAAGAATTACTTCAAAAAAAAAGTAGCAAATCAACACACACACACACACACAAACCGCCAGGGATCAATGTCAGGTTTGAAGTGCCAGTGGAATGTCAAATACCATGGGAAAAACAGCTTAATGAACCTTTGGAGCTACAGAGAGCCAACGCTGGAGTTTGCCCCAGAAAAAGTGTATCATCTCATCCATACCCTGAGTCACTTATGGTGAGATGGGCAACTATGATAGATAGATAGATAGATAGATAGATAGATAGATAGATAGATAGATAGATAGATAGATAGATAGATAGATAGATAGATAGATAGATATAGACAGACATATAGATAGATAGATAGATAGATAGATAGATAGATAGATAGATAGATAGATATAGACAGACAGACATATAGACAGATAGATAGATAGATAGATAGATATAGACAGACAGACATATAGACAGATAGATAGATAGATAGATAGATAGATAGATAGATAGATATAGACAGACAGACATATAGATAAATAGATAGATATAGACAGACAGACAGACATATAGATAGATAGATAGATAGATAGATAGATAGATAGATAGATAGATAGATAGATAGATAGATAGATATAGACAGACAGACAGACAGACAGACATATAGATAGATAGATAGATAGATAGATAGATAGATAGATAGATAGATAGATAGATAGATAGATAGATAGATGATAGATAGATAGATACTGACTGACTGACTTGATTGACTGACTGACTTTCAATAAAAAGGGGGGTCTTAACAACTCTTCCCAAGATGCTTTCATTGGACAGGGAGATTCAATTTTGGAAGGAGTGAAACAGGTTGTACAAAGGAATTGACTTTTTTTTGGGGGGGGGGTTTCTTATAATTTTCAAACAATTGCTTTTTTCCTCAAAACTCAGTTCTGAAAAAGTGAGCTTAAGGACCTGTAACACAAAATGATTCTGAGAGAAAGGGAAGTAGCATGGAAGGTTGAGCCAGTTATAGAATTCTTATACAAAAATAAATAAAATAAATGAGATAGTGCTTTACTGGAAGACAAAGAATAAACCAAGAAATGTGGATGGAAATTAGATATAGTCCGTATAGGCTCAGCTAATCATTTTGTTGAAAGATTGATGGGCAGAATGTTGTACATATAGCCCTTGTTAAGCAACTGCCTCATTTAGAAACCATTTGGAGTTACAATGAGGATGAAAATGAAACTGTATGACCAATCCTTGCATTTATAAATTTCAGAGGTCTGTACAAGTAGTCAACTTACAACCACAACTGGGATTGGAAAATTCAACATTAAGCAGTGTGGTCATTAAATGAGGCATTACATTCTACCACCTCTTTTGCAGCAGTCGTTATACAAGACATCACATGATCATGATTTGCAATCTTCCCTGTTGGCTTCCCCATTGACTTTGCTTATTGAACACTGGCTGGGAAAGTTGCAAATGGTGATCGTGTAACCCCAGGATGCTGCATCATAACCTGCAACAGAATACTGCAACAGACATAAGGGTGAGGACCAATCGTAAGTCTTTTTTTTTAGTACTGTTGTAATTTCAGACAATTGCTAAATGAATGGTTGTACACTGAGGACTACCTGTAGAGCAAAGTTGAAGGAAGATCATGAGCACAGTGGCAGTTTCATTTAATGACTGCTTTGCTTAATGACTTGAGTTGCCAGGCTCAACTGAAAAAGAGACTACCTATAGTTTTACAAAAACCACATGAACAAAGTTGTAATGAATTGACTTCTTGTATGCACCATGGCAAGAGAATAGCACTTGGCAATAGCACTTAAGACTTATATACCATTTCACAGTGCTTTCCAACTCTAAGCGGTTTGCAGAGTCAGCATATTGCCCCCAACAATCTGAATCCTCATTTTACTGACTTCGGAAGGATGGAAGGCTGAGTCAACCTGGAACCGGTCAGGATTGAACTCTTGACAGTTGACAGAGTTAGCCTGCAATACTGCATTCTAACCACTGTGCCACCTTTGCTTTGCTGGCTTTTGTTGATTAGTCATACAGTTTTGCAAATGGAATAGCCACTGGATGCTGGATCCAAGTTGGTGTAATCTCGCCAGAACAAAGGAGAGATCATTGAGATTATTCATGTTATTCTGGACAGCCGCTCCTCACGAGTAGATCACAGAAAACGTTTTTTACAGTTGGCTTATGAGTGGAGTGACTGAGAGTTACCTCAACTTCCAAGTTTCGACTTGCAAAGTAGCCTTTAGGGATGCTAGGCTTGACCTTAATCACTTTTTTGGATTATTTTCTGTATTATTTGCATTTTGCAATTTAAGATCCTTCAGACTGGCAAGGTTCTATTGCATTCATTGGATGAGTTTCCTTCTCCTTAAAAGATTATGACGCAAATGTGATTTTGATGCACAGATTTCACAACAAATCTTCTTTTGTGGTGTAATATCTTTTTTTTTTCTCCTGCCTTGTTTTCAGTATATAAATTACAACACATACTGATTTATATATACCTGACTCAATAGAAGCAACTGTGAGAAGGCTCTAGGACTCCTAGTAGACAAAATCAGTTCAATATAAGCCAGCAGTGTGCTGCAGCCTCCAAGAAAGCCAATGCAATCCTAGGCTTCATTAACAGAGGGATATAATCAAGATCACGTGAAGTGTTAGTACGGCTTTATAATGTTTTGATAAAACAATAGAGTAGAGTAGAGTAGAGTAGAGTAGAGTAGAGTAGAGTAGAGTAGAGTGGAGTGGAGTGGAGTGGAGTGGAGTGGAGTGGAGTGGAGTGGAATGGAGTGGAATGGAATGGAATGGAATGGAATGGAATGGAATGGAATGGAATGGAATGGAATGGAATAGAATAGAATAGAATAGAACAGAATATTGCATCCAGTTTTGGTCACCACAATATAAAAAAGATGTTGAGACTCTGGAAAGAGTGCAGAGAAGAGCAACAAAGATGGTTAGGGGGCTGGAGGTTAAAACATGTGAAGAATGGTTACAGGTATTGGGTATGTCGGAAACTGGGGCATGCGCAGAGAGGCATGGAGGAGTGGCCGAAAAACATAGACTCAGTAACTGGGCAGATCAGACTGTAGCAACCCATTCCTGGACTATTTCGCAACCTTACTGGAGAAATTGTGGATGCTCCTTCACTGGAGGCTTTTAAGAAGAAATTTGACAGCCATTTGTCTGAAATGGTATAGGGTTTCCTGCTTGAGCAGGGGGTTGGACTAGAAGACCTCCAAAGCCCTTCCAAATCTTATGTAACCAGTATACACTTCAGTAATAGTAATAGTTGGATACCCCTGTGCACTCTGAAATGTTACCTAGAAATTGAATCCAAAATGCAGTAGAGTCCTAACAAATACTCATATATTACGTGTCAGTAATAGTCACCTGCACATGAAAGATCTTAAAGTCAGATCCATACATCTTCATCTCCTCTGGGAACTCTTTAAAAGCATTCAAGTAAGGAATGTGACCATCCATTACCAACCTGGGTTTAGGAGATAAAAGTAAAATAAATACATGCATTACAGTTTGGTTCACAACACAGAACAAATGTAAGTTATAAACTTTTTTTAAAGATGTGCTCATTTCTGACATTCCCTAATCCATGATACATATTATATTAAAGTATCTTAACTTATCAGGGTTAGCCTTTCTGGCTGCATTCTACTAGCTGAAATAACTCTACATGGTTCTAACATAGGCATGTTTCAAGCAGCACGGACTGAGTATTTGGAGACAGACCAATGCAGAAATGTGAATTAGTTCAATGACCCCTTTTTCAAAGATAAATTAAGGCACTTTTGTACTGCTTTGGGTTTGCAATTAATGACCGGTACTAGTTCAAACTATTTTGTTTGAATAGCACATGTGTATTTGTAATCCATCCTGTAAGTTGAAAAGGCAATCAATGAATATTTTAAGTATGTACTGTAAATCTACTAATTCACAGCTGAATACAAAAGTGACATGTTTTATTCGGTGCAACTAATGACAACTTTTTCTACCTGACGCATTACACTGTAAACTCAATGAAGAAGTAGAAGTAGGATTATAACCCAAATATTTATTAGACGTTATTTTTATTACCTTAAAAGATCTGACAATGTAATGGATTCCCTCAGCCATAGTAATGCCAGAGAACAGAAAGCCAGAGTCATTGGCATGGACAAGCTCAGATCCCCTTTCTTTTTTTCCTGTAAATATGAACCGCCGTCCACTGATCCGGACCAGCCAGACTTTGCTACGAAAAGAGTTCCATAAGGTAAAGAAAGTTAACCTTTCTACGGTGCATCCAGATTGAAAAAAGCTGCAGAAATAACAAACCAGGCCTGTTTTAAAAGGAGCACATTAGCATCCCTCCACTGGTTTAATTTTTCAGCCTAGCAAGTAGGATAGCAAAGGGGCGTAAATAAACTTTAAAGATTAACACAAATAATTAAGCCTACATGGCTTCACTTGAAGCACAGCTTGCATATTACCAATTAAACTGATTTATACTGTTAAAAGTAAGGAACAGAAGTATTTATTCCTCAAAAATAAAAATAGCTACAGCTACAAACAATCATGTAATATTCATACAATGGAGGAAATATTACATTGATGCAATATGAGCATTCAATCGCAAGATCAGGAGGAGGAAAAGCAGTAATTCTTTCTTGCCTCTGCACTCACATATAAAAAGCACTATAAAATTAGCATCTGTTCCACCTCAGGAACTCCTATTTAAAATCGCACAGAGATTTATTGGACAGTCAATCAACAAGACACAAATTACACGAATAATGTTTCAGAATGATACCTGTCTACAGCTTTTATAATAAATATACGGATTATAACATATCCATATGTGAATTAATTTACATATAGAAAGAGTCTGCTGAGAATCCAAGACAGCTTCCAGATAGCACAGGGGTGTCAAATTTGCGTCGTCATGGCGTCGTCATGTGACGTATCGCAAGTTTCCCCTACCCTAAACCGGGCATGGGCGTGGCCAGCGCATGAAGCATCCAGCCCGTGGGCCACAAATTTGACACCCCTGAGATAGCGCATCAATCTTGAGAAGGAAGTGCTACCTCATCCAAGATCAGAAATAATGGAATTTTAGTTTAAAACAGCTGGAAGATATCCTATTGCCCAATTTAGCAAGTTAGCTATAAAGGCTTGATGATTTTTTTTGATGTACAGTAATTCCTCGTTTTTCGCTGGGGTTACGTTCCAAAAAGAACCCGTGATAGGCGAAATCCGTGTAGTAACTTCAGCTTTGCGCATGCGCAGAGGGCAAAAGAACGCAGATGCCGACATCCAGGTGGGCGGGGGAAGCGGGTGGGGGAAGCCCCACGCCGGGAACGCCACCAGGTTGTTGAGCTGTGCGAACCGGGAGGATTTCACCCCTGGCCTCACGTGTATTTCACTGCTCTTGGCAAGCTGTTTTACCAATCAGCCAATCAGAATGCAGAACACAATGCACGATGCAAATCCGTGAAGCAGCGAGACCGTGAAAGGTGAACCGTGATATAGCGAGGGATTACTGTATACATTTAACCTCTACCATAAATAGTCTGAACATATATTTTATGTATTTTATAACATATTTTTTAATCACACATTTAGTATTACCCACTAAATCACACTGCAATTTAGTAGGTAATAAGATTAAGTGTGAGAAGACCCATGTTCTAGTCCATCTTCAACCATGGAATCAGTGGATGACTCTTACAGTTCAAAGTACCTGACAGCGCTGTGGTGGGATGGTGATGGTAAAAAACAGGAGGAGGAAACATTATGCCTTATGCTATTGAATAAAAGGCAGGACCCAAATATAACAGATTAAGAGCTAGCAGTATCTCACCCAGAAACATATTACAAAATCTCAATGGGACTGTAGTATAGTTTCCCACCTTTTCCAAAATCTAGCAATGAAGATTCATATTTCTTATTGATCATATTTTATTTTCAATGCACGTACTTAATTAAATCCATTAATAGCAGCATTCTACCACACTCAGTTTCAAGCTGCCTTTACTGTCTCTGTTTAAAGACAAAGTCCCTTTGTTTAGATTGAATATAGTTACTAAGAAAATATTCTCTAGATCATGGCTTCTAAAAACTAGAAGGAACCATAAGAATTGTTTTGGGTATGATGCATATATGACTCACAAAAGAAAAATTATGAAGCTCAGTTAATCTTTTCAGTGATCCGTTCTGCCTTTTTTTACACACACGCTGTGTCTTCAAAATATCGCTGATATAAATTCTATCACTACCTCCAGATTAAGTTCAAAATGCAATTCTTTGTGCTCTGTTTGTAGCCATCACGCTAGCAGTCTTTCATTTTATTTGTTCTAGTTTATATAACACAGATTAGACAGTCAGCACTAAATCTAATTCAACATATTATATGTCTTGACAAGCCCCAAATTTAATGTGCTTCCCAATAATGTCTATGCACCTGCATCAAGTGGAAATTTTCAACTTGCCATTTTTGTTAACTAAACTAATGTTAGTTTAGTTAACTAATGTTAACTAATTTTAGTTAAATAAACATTTTAAAACCCCAAGATCCCATAATACCTAAATGGTAGAGAAATCTCCCAACCACAAGAACAATATTAGAAGGATTCAGGTTTAATTTTCCCTGCATTATATTTACCCATATAATTTACTTTTAGACCTAGATTCTAATTTATTCAATGTACACAGTAAAAAGAAAGACTACATAGTGTTGATGGTCTTCCAGATTATATTGTTAGAACTTCTACAGTAATAATTAGACGGTTTACATGTATTTTTATACTGTTTGTTAATTCTATAGGACAGCCTGCATAATTTATCAATGCATATTAAACGAACCTTCAAGAAAAAAAGACATATTTTGGGGCAGCTGGAAGACTACACCTTCAGGTGGCAGCATGACCTATAAAACCTATGATTCAATCTTCTCCCTGGTATTTGCTTTAGCCACAAAACTCATTTTGTGTTCAAGCAGTACTCGCGTCCTTTCCAAATGGGTTGGAATACATCTTCCTTCATCTCTAGACAGATTGACCATACTTTGAATTGTGTACCTAAATCTACTGAGTGTTCTAAATATTGCTTACGAAGACTTCCTTAGCGCTTTCTGCAATATACAGGAATTCCCAGTCTGGCAATCAAAAAATTGCTTCTGTATAATTTGTTTATTCCTCCATTATTCTCAGGGTTAATTCTTAGACCATGTTTTCTATAATTTTTCTACGTAGACATGAAGATTGTATGCTTAAATCTCCAGAGTAATCAAATAGAAATATATTTTCATATCTCAAGTAACTACACAAAGAACTAAACAAGGTACATTTGCTCTCACCTGATGCTTTACTAACAGAAGAAGCAGCGGCAGTGCTAAATTCTGATATCACATCTATATCACTTGTTGAACAAGTCAAGTTAATCGGGCTAGTACTTTCAACTTCTGTTTCAGTGTCTGTGTGCTGTTTAAAAAATAAATAATAATAATGATGATGATGATGATGATGATGATGATGATGATGATGATACGAAACATGTAACAGTGATATTCATTGACATCAGGGCACTTGGTACCATGTCCAAGAATTTCACAAAACACATCAAGAAATTGCAGCTTCCTGCAATACCAGCGAAACTGCAAAAAACTGGCAAAGGTCACAAATGCAAATCATGTAACCGCAGGACACTACAATCATCATTTAAGTGTGAGTTGATTCCAAGCACCTGGATCATGATCACATGAACACGAGGGTGCTGGAACAGCCAGAATTTTGAGGACTGGTTATAAATCATTGTACCTTTCATCACTGAAGTATCAATGTATTTAAAAAGCAACACCAAGCAGTGTGGAATCTTAAAGGATGATAAACTATGCGACAATGTAAGTTTTCATGGACTTCAACCCGCTCATGAATTACATCGGATGATGGACACAAAAGGTTGTGCTTCAATATCTGTCAATACTTGAGAAATCACAAGCACTGCTGTTTTTGCTACATCAAACTAATAGCCACCTTCTGGAAACACATATTTTAACTATTATTTTGTTTATTTTATTTTATTTATTTGTGAGATTTATATACCGCCTCACAGTGCAAGCACTCTCTAAGCTGTTTACACCAGTAAGCAATGTATATTTATATTGCCCCCAACAATCTGGGTCCTCATTTTACCTACCTCGGAAGGATGGGAGGCTGAGTCAACCTTGAGCCAGTGAGATTTGAACAGCTGACCTGCGGATCACAGTCAGCTAAAGTGGCCTGCAGTACTGCTGCGCCACCTTGGCTCCTAATTATTCAATAAGACTTAGAAAAATGTTCTGGAAACCAGAATATTTAAGAATTGTTAAAAATTACTATAAAATTAGTTTGTTTTGTCAAAGATAGTAGCAAATGCATATTTTCAAGGAACTGCAAGGCAAGTGTGATTTGTAATTTAAGCTTTGGGTGTAATATGTTTATATAGCAATGGGACTTAGACTTGTATACCGCTTCACAGTGCTTTACAGCCCTCTCTAAGCGGTTTACAGAGTCACCATATTGCCCCCAACAATCTGGGCCCTCATTTTACTGACCTCAGAAGGATGGAAGGCTGAATCAACCTTGAGCCGAACTCAAACTGCCGAACTGCTGGCAGTCTTAGCAGGCAATACTGCATTTTAACCACTGCTCCACCACGGCTCTTATATAAGTGCTATATAACTGTGTAAGTGTAAAGAAGGTAGTTGTTATTTCTCTTGAACGCTATACTTACAGATGAAATATCATGAGTAACATCACCAAGAGGCTTGTCACTATAATCCTGTTTGCTCTTGTGAAGATATCGTCTCCAAAAATTATACAGAACTTCATCCTGATAAGAACCAGCATATTATTCATTAATATTAGTACACAGGCGGCTTTCTCATTCATCCATTTTGATGAGGTTATCTATATGATGGAACTCACATTAAACTATGGATTTTAATATTTTAATACAGAAAGAAAGTGGAAAAAAGGAAACTACAAAAAGGAAAAAAGTGGATATACAGTATTGCTAGTTTGCAATATTCCTCACTCAATAATTCAAATTGGTGACAAATATCGATGGGTAATAAGCTCACCTAAAGCATTAGTATATCTGTTTTTGTTTTTATTGCCCAGTCGCTCTGTAAATGAGATGGGTGATATCTAAGTTTGGCAAATAAATATTAGCCCATGAATTTAAAAAGGTTTACACACTTGAGTGGGAGGCTCTTAGTTACTCATGTCCTAACCCTCTCTCAACAACTCCATCACTAAAATGATTACTCTACATGGGGCTGCCCTTGAAAACCATTTGGAAGTTACAGCTGGCCCAGACAGCAATGGACATATCATGTTCTGGTTATATATCAACTCTGCTGCATGAACAGCACTGGTTCCCAGTTGGCTTCTGGATTCAATTCATGGGCATGGTCACTACCAGGGCCTGTTTATTTGAGGGTCTGTCTGTGTCAAACTCACTGACTGACCAGTGAGCTCAAGCAGAGTACATACATTCCAGGTCCAATCAATTAAACTGAGTCTTATCAGGACCTGGGTAGCACCTCCTTTCTGTTCCAGCACTTGCCCTCTGGAAGAGCATCCCCTGAAGATTTGTACAGCTCCAACTCTACAGCTGTTTTTCAAGTTGTTAAAAATGTGGTTCTGCTCCCAGGCCTGGGCTTAATTAGGGTAGATGCCTAGCCTTTGTTAGTTTATTAATCTGTTTTGCCCCTAATAAATTCCCTGGGAGGTCAGATAAATTATATGTGTACCTTCTTTTTCAGGATCTAAAACAATTTATTACCCATGCAGTAGCTAAACTGTGTTGCTGTGATGAACACAAGACACAATTGATTAAAAATGTTTTACCTTTGTTTTAAACTTTATTTTTGGTTTGATACATCTTAACTAATAAATTGTTATGGGATATATGGTTTTTAATTTTATAGCTATTAATGTTTTAGATGTGTATAACTGGATAATAAATGCATTGATATAGTAAGAAGAATGAATGTTACATTATGTGATTATTATTTTTTTGCCAGTTATTAGCATATCATTGTATCTACTTGTTTCACTCTGTTTTCATTCTTTTACATTTTGCTGGTCATTGACCAAATAAATATTATTGTATTGTATTGTCTGTTTGGTGTATGCTTGATTATTTATTCTTTCAGGCATGGATGCTTTTTTATTGACTAATCTTTCTGTTTTTATTGTAAGCCGCCCACAGTTTTCTGTGAGTTGGACAGTCTCCAAATCTAATAATAAATATATGCTATTACACCCCTAACATCAAATAATAATTATAATACAAACAAAGAACTTTTAGGAAAACTTTATCCTTCACATAAAGCGTTCCTACAGGATATCACTTACAGTACTTGAAATGTGCATAACAGATATTTGGGAGGTTTTTCCTTCTTATTCTAAATCAAGATTCCATATTATATATTTAAAAAAAAACCACAAAGCCATTATGTGGGCTTTTTACATTTTGGTTTGCTTAGTGTATGTTGCAGGAACCTAGCCATAGACTAGCAAACTGTGTAAACCCAGAAAGGTGCTTTATTTTTCAAATGCTTAAGCAAACGGTGATAAACTTCACTACTGAAAAGAACAAAATACCTTCATCCGAGAAGAAACTCCTAAAGATTGCAGAGCTTCAGCTTGTTTTAGAAGAATATACTGAAAACCTTCACATATAAACCATTCCCAGCCTTTATCTGAAAATTAAAAAAAGGTAAAATCTTATGAGTAGCTTATATCTGTCAGGGATCAAATTGTATCAGTTAGAAACTTTACGAATAGGTTCTTAAACATATTTATTAGGGAGCAAATACTGAAAACAGACAAGGATAAATTGCACAATCAACATCTACCTACCAGATAGATCTAAAAGATGACAATGACAAACCACCTTTGTATCATACGAAAAATCCTACATGATGTGTATTACTGGTTATATCCAATCCCAAAATGACAGATGACCTTATCCAGGAGATTCATACTGATTTCAAACAGAAGGGGCTAGAGTATCTAGCCTTATGGCACTCCACTTTTCAGAGGCGTTAAGCCCAATTTCTGCCTTCCAACAACAACATCTGAAAGCAACCATGAAGAAAGGAGAACCCATGTACCAGTGTCTCCTGCACCTCATTCCTGGAGGTGGTCCAGAAGGATACCTTGATCAATAGTTAAAGCCCATGAAGAGTCTTCAGCAATCAAGAATTAAGGTCCTCGCACCACCCTCTTCCCATCTCCAATAGAAATAACTGAAAAGCATGATCAGTGCTGTTTCAGCTAACACAGGTGGTCCTTAGCTTACAACCGCTTATTCAGTGACTTTTCAAACTTGCACAAGGGAGACTTGTGCTAGGTCCTGAGTTCTGGTTGTTGTAGCAAGCTGCCATGATGTGATCGTGACTGCCAACATTCCCTGCATCGCTTAGCGATGACTGTTCCAGGCCCTATTGCTAGCGTAACTCGAGAACTACCTGTATTCCGATCCAAAACACAACTGAAAAGATTTGAGATAATCCATTTTCTCCAGGATACTTTTTTTATAACTTACTATGTATCCATGTGTCTGCAAGGCTAGATTTTTTTTAAACTGAAACTTAAATTTTAACACTATGAAAATTAATATTATTGCTGTGTTTTTAATTGTTACAAGTGAATAGTAAAATACTTTATGCCCTATATCAGTGATAGCGAACCTATGGCACGCGTGCTGGAAGTGGCATGCAGAGCCATTTCTCCGGGCACGCCAGCCGTCACCCGTTGCTGTTCCGGCGCACACATGCACGCTGGTCTTTGCGCATGCACAGGAGCGCCGGAAACCAGAAGAGCAGCTCCCTGGTGCGTATGGGGAAGCTGAGCTTTTGGTTTCCGGTGCTCCCCCCCATGTGCGGTCCCGTTTCAGCACTCGGTGCTGAAAAGGGTCGCCAACACTGTCCTAGATGTTAGAGATTGAAAAAAATTGGCAAAGGTTGCAGCATTGTTCTTTTTTTTTTAAGATGCAAGGGTAGAGAAAACTATTTAGATCCAAAAGCCAAATCAGCGCTCTCTCTCATAATCTAGAGGAGCCATAATCAATTTACATGTGTTGTTTGAATACATTTGGCATGCTTGAATCTATTATTACTCTGTATAGTCTTCCTATATATAGCTGTTTTTAATAAATACCAGTTCTAATGCACTTTTATTGAGAAACACATATCTTATTGAGAAACACATATCCTCAATTTTGAGAATTAAAAAAAAAACGATTCCAAAATGTAGTCTTGCAAAACAGGACTTTTAGAAAACACAATAAAATTGTCTCCATATAAGTTAATGACTTCAGATTCTTACCTCTGTGTAACCATGTGTCTAGAGCAGCGGTTCCTAACATTTCTGGCTCTGCGGACTGGGGTGGGTGGGGGACAGGGGATTGTTTTCTGCACACACCTGTAGCTTATGAAAAATACCCCCCACTGCTTGCGCAGACCGGTTCTCAATGGGCCACAGCTTAGTACCCCTGGTCTAGAGGATTAGTTTCGTAAGCTGATGCTAAAACTCCAGCTATGAATAAACCTATAACCCAGAGATAGTATTTATTACTCCCACTGACAAACTGATATAAACAAGCACACCATATTGGATGAGAAGGCTGTAAACTTGTTCAGCATTAGCTGTATATGATGGGAAAAATTAATATTTTATACTTTTATAACAAACTGATAAAAAATAAATCTTACCAAATTTATTCTTCCTTTTTCTTAATCCTCTAGAGATAGACTGTGCCCTTGCATTAGTAATAACATCGCCAGTTTGAACTTCTCTAGTCTTCTGCAAGTTTTGAAAACATGTATTGTTAATACACATGCCCAAAATTATTCAGCTAAAACAACTGGACCAGGTCTACAACTATTTAAGAAGTTCATAGATTGCATTCGTGTATTTGACGTTAATAATTAATATTTAAAGATTTACACTTAAACTTAAGGTGAGTTTTAAAATTGGGAAATAAATAAGAGCAACCTTACTTCTATGACAGTGTGGCAAGATGTGCAGTAAAATCTGCCTTCTTCTGTAATGCTCCAGCTGACAGCAGAACAATATCCACAAGGTTCTTTGTAGTCTCTCTAAAACAATGTGAAAATGTCCATACATTTCATTCTATTCAAATGCACAATGCAATAAATATTTAAAGGGGGGAAATCAGCATTCAACAACAAGAACCCTATTTAGTCCTAATATACCCTCTGCATGTAACATAGCTTTTTAAAACTACTATTGTCTTGCATATCTGTAAATAAATTCAAGGCCATTTTCTTCAACTAAGCATGAATAAAATTGCACTTGATTTTGTGACATACAGTCCTAGGTATGTTTACTAGACAAAAGCCCCTTCATTGCAGTGAAGTTTACTTTATAAAAACAAAGCGCTACCACCACTATTATGCAACTAAATATTTACTCTCACAACTGTGCTTCTTGGCTTTGCAACTCAAATCCACAAACCTTGTAGCACAATTGGGGGGAAAGCATAAAACGGTGGAGAGGGAATAGTCGATAGATATAATCAATTCCACTCCACTATTAAGATGCATGACTTCGTCACACAGGTGTACACGGTTTTGAACAAATTTTATTCTCTTTTCCCTGATCCAAACCATGCAAGGAACAGCAGCATAGGAAGAGGTTGGCAACCCCAACACCACCTTACAGAGGGATGAAAATTCAAGCTACAAACAGAAACGATGAAATTAGTGACACAAGATCCAGAGTATCATTATTAGATGGCCGTTAAGAATGTATTCTGTGCCTCTTTACTGCCGCAACTTGCTCTTCCACAGTTTTACATCCAGATCGTAGCTCCTAGATTAAATATGCCCTCAAGCTGTGTCTTTCCTCTCTCAAAAGAGTCCTGAATTCAACCAATTAAACTTTCTCCAGCTTGGCGGTGAAATTTTTTTTTTAAAGCAAACATCCTCCAACAGCTACCGATGGGCTGTTACAGATACAAGAGTTGTGCTTTAAAAAAAAGCAGATCCCTCCTACAACATTATTTGTCCGCAACTGAATATATTATTTTCCCGCCTCCCCCCCCCCAATATGCCTGTCCGTTGCTGAAATACCGCCATCTGCCCGCCCCCCCCCCCAGCTACACCCCAACCTCACCGCGTCCTCTTCCTCCATCGCGCACGCCCCGATTCACGCGGCAGCGATCATCGCGACTGCGCCATAGCAACCAACTCGGGATGCTGTGGAGCAACAGAAACAGCTTGCCGGCCGGGAAACGAGACCTCTTGCTCTTGGGTTCCGAGGTTGGTAATAACAGCGTCCGCTTTCTTGCTTGAAGATTTTAAGCTTGTTGTGGCTCTTAAATCTAAGTCCAACTTATCTCCGAGGGATGATAGCTGGAAATGGAAAGTAGAAATGTTTGAGTGAAAGAATGGATGAATGACGATTGAACACGTGTCGTTTAGCGAAAGCCACCGCAACAAACGTTCCAGGATATATATATCCGGGCAGTAGTTAGTTACAAGCAGAGAGAGGCCTAATTACGATAGAACAATGTTGCTTAAAGTGGGGTTCTACTAGGCTCTCCCAAGATCCTCTTAGAGACCTGCAACATCAACATTATTTGCCAGCCTATGTTGAAAAAGAATACAATATTTAAAATCCCACCAATCATGAGAAGCGGTAGCAGCAGCAGTGGCATTTAAAATTTTTTTTAATATGGTGCATATTGATAAAATAATTCACGTGAACGAAAGTTGTTTTGAGGTCCTCCACATTTTTTTAAAAGCAACAAGCCTGAGAGAGAAAAGGTTTAAGAAACACCGAGTACCAGAGACCCAAGTTTATATTGTGTGTGAATCTCTCCCCCCACCTTTCCATTACAGCTGCTTTAATAGGAAGCAATCCTTGCCTCTCCCTCTCTGCCAGATGTCCCTGAACTACAAATCCTGGCCTATGTTCACCATTAGGCTTACAGACTGAACTGCTGGGAATTGGAAGTTTAGGAAGAGTTAGAGAAATGCTTATTTCTGCTAGAGATCAAAAGCGTCTGATTTTATTTATACATTAACCATTTTGTTTGAACAAGGGACTACAGTTGGTTTAAATTATGGACTATCAATAACTGGTGTATTATTTGGCTTTCTTGGGAAAATGCAAAGTAATAAACAGTTTAATTTAAAATAGATACTTCCAATCACCTCCTTGCAGCAATATTGTAAGCGAGGAAGAGTACAATGGCTCATTAGTATTTTACATCTGCAATCCAAACATTGCTGTCTCTCTACATTGGGCTAAATTTTATTTACATTCATTTAGGCTATTTATAAATCCGCATTTCTAGCAAGCAGTGAATATTCAAGGCAGCTAAAAACATTAAGATAAGGAAAGAATCTGAAAAACTACAAATGTAATTTGATCCTAAAGGTAACTAGCAATTAAAGGCCAGGGAAGGAGGTACGGTATATCTTTATATATTTCACTGTAAGATACTGATACATTTTTTTCAAACAATTATTATTGTGATACTTTATAGCACTGTGTAGAAGATTGTCTTTTTATGTTCCTTTTCTTCCTTTTATGATTTTAGTTCTAAGAGCAGAAATTGATTTCACCAGTTCAAAGATACTATCAAATGTACAGTTACTTTCTTATCTATCTAATATTTTAGGCCTCTGTAGTACTTTTAACATGCAGCATCATTTTATAATTAGTAATCAGTTTTTACCTTTTGTTGAAAGAAAAACCCAGGTCCAGGTCCAAGCCAGGAATAAAATGGAGGCTGCTCCATTTTAAGAAGAAGGTCCCTTTATTGATGAACAGAACCACCAACAGCCTGTGGTTCTGGGTCAGCTGCCCCAGAATCACAGGCTGGTTCTGTTCATCAATAAACAGAATCTTTCTTTCCAATCAGCCACCATTTTATTTCCAACGCCTTTCTCCCAGCTTGGAACTGAACCAACACTTTGATGCATATTAATATTTTACAGATGCAATTAAAATCTGTATATTTATTTTAAAAATAAAATTATAATATTGTTTCCTTTTCCTAGTAAAGAAGTCAAAAATATGCATTTGCTGTTGGAAATGTGAGTGTTCTCAGAATTACATTCTGTAATACACTACCTTTTGTGCATTTGCTTTATATATTGTCAGCTTTATCAAATAAAAAGTTCAAGTCATAGATATTAACTATGCAACCTTTCTCCTGCACTTATCAATATGAAATGAGTTTTTCTAAATCCTGGTTTTTATACTGCAAACCTATTTTTATTTCTTAGACATGCTGTTTGGGTTTTTACAAATTAACAGACTTAGTAGCAGGTAGAATGCATTGCTTATTGCCCACCTTGGTCATTGTACCAGAATTTGAATTATTAAACTACTGCATTGTCTGCACATTTTTTTAAATTTTCATTTTTTTTACCAAGGTTATCTGGAGTCTCAAGTATTGCACAATCTGTTGCTTGGCTGGCTGGTTCCTCTTGATCCATTACATATTTTTAAAGGGGGATCAGAATAACAGTTGGAAGGGACCTTGGAGGTCTTCTAGTCCAATCCCCTACTCAGGCAGGAAACCCTATACCGGTGATGGTGAACCTTTTTTCCCTTGGGTGTCAAAAGCGTGCGCGCGCGGCCACACCCATAATTCAATGCACCCCATGCACCCTGCCCCCGTCGCATGCACACATGCCCCCCATGCATGCATGTGCAACCCCCCCGCACCCCGTTTTGGACCTAGCAGGCCTTACTGAAGCCTCCAGAGGCCGGAAACGGCCCGTTTCCTGACTTCCGGTGGGCCCAGTAGGCCCATTTTTCACCCTCTCCAGGCTCCAGAGGCTTTCTTGGAGTCTGGGGAGGGTGAAAACAGCCTCCCCCGCCCACCCAGAGGCCCTCCAGAGGCTGGAAATGGCTCATTTCCCGACTTCTGGTGGGCCCAGTAGGCCCGTTTTTCGCCCTCCCCAGTCTCCAGAGGCTTTCTTGGAGCCTGGGGATGGTGAAAACGACCTCCCCCGCCCCCCCGGCCCTCCAGAGGCCGAAAATGCGCTCCCAGAGCCTCTGCGCAAGCCCTGTACTTACCTGGCATCCAAAATGGGCCGTGTGGAGACTCCTGGGAGGGGAGGGGCTGCTGGGCAGAGCCAGCCGAAAATCAGCTGGCGGCGCGCACATGCACTGGAGCTGAGCTAGGGCAATAGCTTACATGCCCGCAGATATGGCGTGCCATAGGTTCACTATCACGGCCCTATACCATTTCAGACAAATGGTTGTCCAATCTCTTCTTTAAAACTTGCAGTGTTGGACTTGGAGGCAAGTTGTTCCATTGATTAATTGTCTTAACTGTCAGGAAATTTCTCCTTTAGTTCTAGTTGTTTCTTTTCCTTGATTGGTTTCCCTCCATTGCTTCTTGTCCTGCCTTCAGGTGCTTTGGAGAAGAGGTTGACTCCCTCTTCTTTGTGGCCCTTAGATATTGGAACGTTGCTATCATGCAACCACTAATCCTTCTTTTCATTAAACTAGGCATACCCAGTTCCAGCAACTGTTCTTTTTAGCCTATGTTCATATAGTGTTTTAATTCTTTTACAGCAATTAATATATCGAAACTTGAAACCCGCCATCCTGGGCCCAACGTTTGGGAAACCAGGCTCTGCCTGTCACAAGCCAGGACAAAGGGTGAGTGATGGAGGAGTAACACCTCTTTAAAAAAACCTTGGTCCAGCTGGCCCGGCTGGTAGCACCTTGTAAGGGCCCCTTGCCAGGGTTACAGAAGATGGTCAACAGTTTTGAAGGTAGAAGAGGACCCTATGTCCTAACAGCAGAAAAAGGACCAGAACTGTCTTCATTTAGAAGCATCTGTACTTCAGTGAGCGGCTGCAAAAGGCGTCTTCTCCAGTAGAGCGGCCTCTTATTAATACCTGATAATAGGTATAAAATGCCTTCCATGATAGATGGAGTGACACATCAGTTAGAGTTGGAGTACCTCAGTCGTATCTGTGGTAATATCTAGTCAAATTCTGGATCTGAGGATGTAGCTTAGGCAACTAGCACTACGATACCAATTTGGAAGGGCAAGAGTGATGTGGCAGAATGCTTGAATTATTGGCTGATTCAGCTCCTGTGTCACACCATGAAAATATTTGAACGTGTTATCGATGCCAGGCTCTGCAAGATTGTCTCCATCACTCCGAATCAATGTGGCTTTCTGAAAAGGAGTGGAACGATGGACCCCACACTGCTCAGTTGCTTTTGGAGAAGCGGTGTGAGAAGACCAAGCCCGTCCACCTGGCATTCCTTGACCTGGAAATGGCCTTCAATCACATCCCACACAAACCAATTTGGCATACCCTATGATCCCACAATGTCCCTGAAGCCTACATTCAATGGATTCAACTATTGTACTGTGGCATCACTAGCATGGTCCGATGTGCAGTGGGAACATCGCCTCCCTTCTCCATCAACGTCAGAATACATTATATCTTGGCGCTTTCTCCTCTACTATTTGTCCTTTGCATGGATATTGTGACGCTTGACCTCCAATCGCCCCATCGATGGTCACTTCTCTATGACAACAACGTCTTCTTGGTGAATAAGCAATGTGAAGACCTGTGAGAGCAAACATGGCAATGGAATGAATGGCTCGGCGAATTTGGCCTTTGACTGAACATCAAGAAAACGGAATATAGGGAATGCGCCCCCCCCAAACTGATGGAACCATCAAATTTGGTGGAGAAGATCTGAAAAAAGTAGAGCAATTCAAGTACCTTGGCTTCTTCATAGGCAACGACAGCGATAGTTTTCCGGATGCCCACGCGCATATCAGTGCCGTCTAGATGAAGTGGCCCCAGGTGACTGGAGTCCTGTGTGATGTCTCTATGCCTCAATTCAAAGATTTACATAAAATAGTGTTCCCAGTCGCCCTCTACAGATTGGAGTGTTGGCCAGCTACAGCAAAGCATGAGCGGGCCCTACATGTGATGGAAATGCGAAGGCTCCAATGGTATCTTGGACTAATGTAATTTGACCACACCATGAACTATGACATTTGAGGTCGACTGGGAGTCACACCAGTTGTAGAAAAACTGCTGGAAGAAAGACTTGGATGGTATGGAACACATCATATGCAGTAAAGAAGACTCAGTGGCAAGGATAGCCAGTGTCTGGACCCTGGTGGCCGGCAACCCCTTGGGAAAGCAAAGAATCAGTGGATGGATCGCATCAAGGAGGACATGAAATGCATGGGTGAAGATGCCCTGGATTGACCCAAATGGAGATGAATATGCCGACACAGAGACCCTGCCATAAAGCCGGAATGCTAAGATATATCAACACTTAACAGTATGTAATTTATCTACATACATAATTACTTTTCATAGAGAAGTTTCACACAACATACTGTAGTAACTAGTTTTACTCACAGACTAGCCTACCATATTTTAGTCTGTTGTGTTGAATGAATACAGCCTGTGTAATAAGTTTATGCTTTAATGGATTTAATGAGTAAACCAGTGGTTAATACAACCCTGCAAACCTTTGTCATGCAAATACAATCTTTTGAGTAGCAAACTAGCTAATTACATATCAGCTGGTGATTTGTGAGTATAAATGTGCTGCCGAATATCTGTACCGCATTGTCTAGTGTTTCTTCCTTTGGGTGAAAGCTAGGCCAGATAATTTGATTGAAAAGTATACACCTATGTTATATCCACCCTGTTTATCTATTTGCTTAATTACATCTTCAAGGAAGCATTTAAACTGTGAAAATAATACGGAGGAAGTGTTTGGTCCTGGTTTAATATGCATGGAAGTATCTAGGGCATAAAGCCAGTCTCACAAGTCATCAATGTTATAAACTTCCAAGCATTCAAATGTCAAGTAAACAATGTACATCTTGAAAAAAGGATATTTGTATTATCAATTGATAACCATAGAGATATCTATAAAACTCAACACATCACCGGGGATGGGGAGCAAGCTGGTGTAGTTGGTTTCATGCTGATATTTTCCCCTCGCTCAAAAAACAAACAAAACCCAGACATACTTAATTTCAGGTTGAAAAGTGCTTATGAGACATTGAAATAGTTGAAAATATTTGTCAAACTGAAAAAAATAAAATATTCAAATTTGGAATGCAAAATAAATGCATACTGGAAAAAATAATAATCCTGAAACAGTTATATAATTATTGGAAGTCAAATTAATCATTTCAGTTCCACCTCCATTTACTCATCTGACCTAATATGAGTAGAGACTTACTTTCTGTCTTACAGACACACAAGGCTGCTGGGGAAAGCAAGTCCTGCCTTTGAATAATGGCACGAATATAACTGGTTATTCAACATATAAAATTATGTGTTAACCTTTGTCCCTAATTATAGGTTACCCAAGCATACTGAGGCCCTGATAGGAATATGATAATTTTGGAGTTAGGAGACAGCCTGTCTTCTCGCTTCAGTTCAGTTTCTAATTAAAAGGATTGCATGCAGCATATTCAAGTTGATGCACACTCTGATAAATATATGCCCGGTGGATTCTAACTAGCTACATTTCTAATGAGCAAGGTTCCATGGCTAATATTAAATTCTGGTCTTTGTTTTCCCAAACCTGCAAAGCTGAATAAGCATATATAATACAAAACCATTTATCTCCTTCAGTGTAACGAAAGTCTGCTTTTGAGCCATATTGTTAAACGTAGCATTTGCTTTCAGAATACAGTCAGGTTCCCTCAGATGAAGCTTCAAAACAGAATTTCAGGGAAGATCCCCAAGGAACATACCAATTATTTCTTTCAAGTCCCTGACAAAGAAGGGTTACAGATAATTGCTTCTCATCATAGACTTGCGAGTTCTGTACGTCTTTCTGATATACGGAGACGCCATTTCCTTTGCCTTGCAAAGGAGGCTGAATTTTTCACTTTGCAGATCGCATAATGCGGAGCAGAAATATTTCTCTTGCACACTGGGTTTCTTCTTTCAGGCTGCTAAGTAGAAATTGCTGTCACTACAGACTACTTCTGCAAACTTGTTGGATGGAGTACCAATATGGGGTATCCCAAATACTGTATGTATTTAACAACTGAGTGTGAACCTTGCGTTTCTGGCAAAAAAAACAACAAAACGCATTGAAGAAAGCTCATAATGTTTTTTTAAAAAAATTGGCAGGAAACAACAAACCAGCCACTTAAAAACATAGGAAACACTGTTAAAAGCATCAGTAACAGAGACTACACCCAGCCAATTTAAGCCTGATTCAGCTTCTAGCCTTGCTTACTCACCAAAGGCTGACCAGATTTAAAACACACACACACACACAAAACAGGATTTTCTTGCCATTGAGTGGATAACAGGGAGGGAACTTGCCTGATCCCCATCACAGGGAATTGTAAAGCTTGTAGCAACCACTTGAAAAGGCTAGTTTTCGGGTGTGGGTGTTTGGCCTACCCACCGCCAGAGACTTCACATCATAAACCCTGAATGGGATCACACTTCCCTGTTCAGGAAAGGTGTGCAATTTGAGATTTTTCCTTTTGCTTGAAGAGCAAATGGCAAATATGGGCAGAAAGGCTTCATCCTCTGAACCAGTTATGCCTGTTTCTGGACCATGAGGATCCCCAAATAGCTGTTCATACCTTGGTCATCATGCATGGACTATTACAGCACATTCTTCATGGTACTCTTATTGAGGTCCACTTGAAAGTTGCAGCCAGTCTAGTATACAACAGTCCGGGCAATTATGATAATGCTGTGGTTTGCCCATGTTACATTTCTGCTTTGTGAGTGTACTACTGATTGTCTATAAAAGTGAAAACCCACATTGGACCCGTGAATAAATTCTTGAAAAATTATTTCCAATCTATCAGTCAGAATCATTGTAAACAATTTGTAGTCATTATTCAATAATGATATAGGCCATAGTTTCTTGTTAGAGTCAAATCTTGTCTCTAGGTATTAGTCCTATATTGGCATCTTTCCAGCTCTCTGGCATCTTTCTTTCCTGTAAGATAGAGTTCACCATATTTTGTAAAGGTTGTAAAAGTTCATCCTCCAAACATCTATAATAAGAACCTGTCATCCATTTGGTCCAGGAACCTTTACTGGTTTAATCTTTTTTATAGTTTCAGAAATTTCATTTATAGTTATAAATCCATTCGTAATCTGTTTCTGTTCCTTTATAATCCTCGGTAAATTTTGTTTCTTTAGATATTCATCTTTCTTCTCCAAAGAGTTGTTTTATACAGGTTAGAATAATATTGATTAAATACTTTTTGCACAGACATACTATCCGTTAGTATAATATCTCCCTCTTCCTGTGTCAATATAATATAATATAATTTTCATTTTCCTTTCTTAATTTATATGCCAACCATTTCTCTGGTTTGTTTAGCAAACTCAATGTTTCGTTCCTTTACATAGTTCTTCCATTTTTATAATTGTTAACATGGATAACTATCAATGTAAAAGCTTAATTTGTTGAGAAATTAACATTTTCTCTGGAATTTTTTTTAATTTTTCTTTTCTCTTTATCTGAATCAAAATAGCTTGCATTTTCTCTTGCCTGTTCTTTTTTGAGTTTATTATTACGTTATTCAAAATAATTTCTGATAAAAGGTTTTTTTGTGTCTTAACTCATTCTTAACTCAGTACTTTGTTAACATTATTTTCAAAAAAATCTTTCAATTTCTTTTCTGCTTTCTGTAATTTTTTGTTTGGTCTCATATAAAAGAACTGGATTTCCTTTTACAAATCAAACTTATATGATTATGTCCTGAAAAAGTAAAAGTAATATCTCTACCTTAGAAAACTTGGTAGATAAAATCCTTTGAAATCCACATCATATTTATTGTTGAAAGGTATCTATGTCTTTTAGAAAAGAAAGTATGCCCTCTTGAATTGCCATTTTTCTGCCTTCATACATTCACTAGCCCTAAATTGTCCATCAAATAAAAGAAATATTTCAGTAACTTGCCTTAAGCGACTTTAGTATTTTTCTTAGAAGTTGTATTCAGTTGTGGGGAGATCACTCCATTCCAAACTCCTGTCAAGCTCCAATTTCCATAAGAGAAATCTGTTAGTGGTCCCATAAATCCTTTATAGAGCGGTACTTTTTCTTGCGGCATAGATTCCCAGTATCAGCCTTTTAGTCCCCTGTGCAAATCCACTCCAATAAATCTACCATGGTCATCAGTCAATACAAGTTCTGGTTTTACTTTGGGATTAATATAGAAAACAACTTCATTTCTTTTCTTTTTTTGTTCCTGATGAAATAAATTTTATAAATGAAATAGTTTACACTCTTTTTTCAAATACAGTATGTGTTACTTGCAGGCAAATAATATTTTGTTTAATGTTTTCAAATCATGATTCCCCCCCCCCTCTTTTGAGGATCATTTGCTCCACTTAGATTCAGTGTTAAACATTTGTAATCCACAAACAAGCCAAAAATTCAGCATCGGTGTTTGATCAAAATTTGGATGCTTGGCAACTGACTCATATTTATGACGGTTCCAGTGTTCTGGGGTCATGTGATCACCTTTTGGGACCTTCTAACAAGCAAAGTCAATGGGGAAGCCAGATTCACTTAACAATTGTTTTACTAACTTAACAATTTCAGTGATTCACTTAACAACAGTGGCAAGAAAGGTTGTAAAATGGGACAAAACTCACTTAGCAACTGTCTTGCTTAGCAACGTAAGTTTTGGGCTCAGTTGTGATCGTGCTGAAAACAAACCCTTGGAATGTTGCTAAGAGGCATTTTGTTCTTTAGCTTTACCTGTTCACTCATTATATTGTAGAATAGAATGGAATGGAATGGAATGGAATGGAATGGAATTAGAATAGAATAGAATAGAATAGAATAGAATAGAATAGAATAGAATAGAATAGAATAGAATAGAATAGAATAGAATAGAATAGAATAGAATTCTTTATTGGAAACACAAGGAATTTGTCTTCACAAGGAATGCTGTCAGTGTACATAAAAAGACAAGATACATTCATCAAGAACCACAAGGTACAACACTTAATGATAGTCATAGGGTACAAATAAGCAATCAAATCATACTAGGAAACAATATCAATATAAATTGTGAAGATACAAGCAACAAAGTTATAGTCATGCAGTCATAAGTGGGAGAAGATGGAGGATAGGAATGATGAGAAGACTAATAGTAATGCAGCCTTAGTAAATAGTTTGACAGTGGTGAGGGGATTATTTGTTTAGCAGAGTGATGGCGTTCGGGGGAAAAACTGTTCTTGTGTCTAGTTCAGAGGTGGGTTCCTGCCAGTGCGGTTAATAGCTGTTGTTTGGCGCAGAGCCGAAGACGCTGCTGCCGTTCGCGGCGCGGGAGCTTTCCCCAGGCACTGCCGCCGCCCGCATGGACACCGCCGTTTGCGTTCTTTTGCCCTCTGCGCATGCGCAAAGCGTTCTGCATGCGCAGAGGGCAAAAGAACGCAAACGGCGGCATCCATGCGGGCGGCGGCAGCGCCCGGGGAAAGCTCCCATGCCACGAACGGCAGTAGCTTCTTCAGCTCTGCGCCGAACAACAGCTATTAACCGCAGCGGCAAAAACAGGCAGGAATCCACCTCTGGTCTAGTTGTCTTGGTGTGCAGTGCTCTATAGTGTTGTTTTGAGGGTAGGAGTTGAAGCAATTTGTGTCCAGGATGTGAGGGGTCTGTAAATACTTTCACAGCCCTCTTTTTGACTCGTGCAGTATATAGGTCCTCAATGGAAGGCAGGTTGGCAGTAATTATTTTTTCTGCAGTTCTAATTATCCTCTGAAGTCTGTGTCTGTCTTGTTGGGTTGCAGAACCAAACCAGACAGTTATAAAGGTGCAGATGACAGACTCAATAATTCCTCTGTAGAACTGTATCAGCAGCTACTTGGGCAGTTTGAGCTTTCTGAGTTGGCGCAGAAAGAACATTCTTTGTGCTTTTTTGATGACGTTTTTGATGTTAGGTGTCCATTTTAGGTCTTGAGATATGATAGAACCTAGAAATTTGAAGGTTTCATAGTAATTGGGTTTCATAGGAGCATCTCACTAGACTAGATTGTGGATGCCTAAAGTTCTCTCACACTTGGTACAGAAACTGTTGGCAATAAATCAGTAAGTTGGGTTGTTGTTGTTGTTTTTCTGAAAAGGGAGGTGTTGCCACCTTGTGGAAATAGATTATATTACAATAACATACACTATAGATAAGAGCTCAGCAATTCTTACTGTAGAAGAGACTGACAATCTTATTTGTTTTATAATGTAGTTTATAATGGAGTATTGGAGTATAGTTCTGTTTAATTCATTAAATGGATATTTCCAATTTTTGATTCCATGGAGGAAAGAACGGTCTAGTGATTACATTTGATGATGTCATAATAGTGAACGTATTTCCATTCTGTTGATTGATTAGCATTAAAACTGCAAAAACTTTTATTTAGTAAAGTTGTTCATTTCTTTTTGTTAACAGTTCTAACAAAGCTTTTAGAAAAAGTAATATTTAACCATATGATAATAGCTAGCTGACCAAATTGTCAGGAGTGTACAAACTATCAATGATTGTAAAACACACAACATGCTCTCTTGGGATTGTAAAGTATATCCAGTGTTCAAAACTGAGAAAGTCTTTCCAACTTATACCAGGGGCGGGTTCCTAATTTTTTTTACTACCACTCTGTGGGCATGGCTTATTTTGTGGGTGTGACTTGCCAGCCATGTGACCGGGTGGGTGTGGGCCTCGGGAGCTTGGCAGCGTCTGGAGAAGTGGGGAGGCATTGCCCACCCGCAACGCAGCCTCCCGCAGCGGGAGCAGCAAGACTACGGCAGCAGTTCTTCTAGGAGGCTCCGTCCGGCCTGAATGCTTCTCCCCATTCGATGATCCTAGGCTCCTGCCGCCCGTTCCCCTCCCCTCAGCAGCTCGAGAAGCCTCAAATGTGCGAAAATGTCTGGGATCATCACCAGCGTTCGTGGCTTCTCGGACTGCTGAAGGGAGGGGAATGGAGATAGCTCCTGCCGCCCGTTCTTTCAATGTCTCACGCGCTCCCTCAGCCATCCTCCCCTGCTTGGACTCACTGTGGGGTAGGAAGGCAGCGCATGCGCAGTGCCGGAAGCTCGGCTTTTGGGCATGTGCAGAAGAAAAAATTATTTTTTTTAAAAAAAATGTTTTTTAAAATGGCGGCACTTAGGCACTGGCAACAGACCGCACCGGTACTGTGACATCACCAGCGGGCTGCTACCGGTGCTATAGAGTAGACCGCACCGGTAGGAACCCACCACTGACATACGTAATTACCAATATGCCTGATAATGATAAAAATGATGGAAATCTGATGGAAAGATCAATTAAAAAGTGAGTGTTAAATCTGATGGAAAGCAAATAGACTTCAATGATAAAAACCTCATTATTATTATTAAAATGAGGTTTATTATTGAAATACTAAAAATGAGGTTTTTATTATATAGGTTTTTATTATTCAAGTTTGTTTCTTTCCACTTTTTTTATTAATCTTTCATATATATATTTTTAAATATCTGAAAGGTGATCCAGAGTTTGGGGGAGCGGTATTAAAATTTGAAATGAGCATCAATGTTGTTCTTAGTGGCCAGTGGTTCTCACCTGGCTACTTTCTTGCAAATCCCATTTTTACCATGCTTTCCTGATGGTGACTTGACTTCAATCAAAGCAAGAAAGGCCTGAGATTTTTTTGTGACTTTTTAGAAAATTGAATTTGTTGTGTGTTTGGTGTGATTTTCACATTGTACCAGATTGTACCAGTCTGGTCTAGTCGTTAAAACACCAGACTAGAAAGCAAGAGATTATGAGTTCTAGTACTTCCTTAGCCATGAAAGCCAGTGGGTGACTTGAGCAGTTACTCTCTCAGCCCAACTCACCTCAGTGTTATTGTTGTGGAGAAAAGTGGAGGAGGAAGAAGTCTTAGATACATTCACCACCTTGAGAGATTTATAAAAACAAAGGCAGAATGCAAATAAATAAATAAATAAAATGAAATAATCCCTTCTTTTGAGTGGGACATGTAATTTCTATGGCAAGAATTTCACTATGATAAAGGGAGCTAACATTTGTGAGATAGAAAGGTTGAGCCAAAATACTCCTGATTGTATAATTGAGCTACACCACTGGTCCCAATTGCCTTTTCAATTGACTGATGCGGGTGATTGCTTTTTTTTTTTTACTGGTATGCCATAAGTTGCAAGACTTTGTTTATGAAAGTGTTAAACTACAACTGTGTAATTATGTTAACTGATAAAATGTTAGCATCACAAAATCGTGCTATTTGACATTTCATCTGATTGGATGGATCATTCAAGAGTAGTACTATAAGATATACTCTGAGGGATCAGAGCAAAGGCCAATTTAGTCCAACATCCCTTTCATATGATATATATCCAAACACTGTAGTTATGAGGGCCCCAGAAAAACAAAAAGGCTGCAACCACCTTTGATCTCTGTCATTCTTTTGATAACTGAGTGCCACTTAATCGGGAATAAAATTTCTTTTGATCTCAATTTGCAGTGGCCCAAGTTGTCACTGTGAGGTGGGTCTTTGCTGCCTCCTTCCCCTGCTTTGCACGTTCCTTCTCCTTTTCATCAAGGCACTATGGGATTAGGGAAGGAAATTGCTTCTCTTATCCATTAGCGCATAAATGGAATGCCTCCAATGATATACCTCCAATGATATACTCTGAAAAATGAAGTCTGAGCAAGACTTTTCACCTTGGTGGGAGCCACTTTTTTACAGTCACATTACTTCCATTAGGAAAGCAATCCAGGTACTTTTCCAGAACATCTGTCCATCCATTTTGATACTTTGCTCAGAGGAGATTGCATAATGAGTAGTCAGTGAGTATGATTTGCAACATTCTCTGACTGAGACATAGGGACAGGTGATTGGCAGCTTTGGAAGCACAAACAGATAATCAAATCTTCAGAATGGTCAATCATACCAATAGCTAACTTTGAGAATTCTTCATTATATATGTGAAACTCTCCTGGCTGGAGAGATTCACCAACTGCTTTCCTCTTGCAGTAGGTAGTGTAACTGTGTTGAATCTATGTGGTGGCATACAACCCTCCTAATGATAGGTGTGGGAGAATATGTGGTCTACAATCCTTCTGTGTCTGTCACCTGAGGAAAAGGTCTCTCTTTCTGCCTTATGGGAAGAGAATCTTGTTCCCAATAAACAAGTGTGCATTTAGTCAACATGGAATTAGAAGAGCTTTGTCAATCTTTGCTCCCATCATGAGTTGCAAGTATCTTTGTATATTTACAGAAACTCAGGCATCTTTTCCCACAAAGCATTCTATTTTAAAAAAAAACCAATGCCAAAGAGGAATATTCACATAGTGTTGATAATTATTCATGGAAATAATTTTCTCTGCAGACAAATCAGCTTGTTTTCAAAAATCAGTTTTTGTTGCACTCCTGCTGTTAAATCTATCTGCATTCTCACCACTCATTTATATATTTATAAGAGATAATAATAGGGATCCGTCAACTTCAATTCTTTAAGTTGACTGTTCTCAGTCTAAATCGTTTAATGTCGTCCAAGTTCAACACGATTGTGTTCTACTATATAATTTACTATACTTTTGAGTGAACATTTGCTAAATATTATTGTAGCTAGCTATTATAACTTTCTTAATTTCTAGAGAACATTATACTATTGTTATGAAGTTCATGGATAAATTATATGTTCTCATTCTTATTCATACTTCTGGGATCTAGAGTTTGCATAAACAGAACAAAAGATAGCAACTACCGTATATAACTTCCCATCTTGATGGGAAGCTCCAGCATAAGTCATATTTATTTTTAAAAGTTTGAGTCTTGTATTGTGGTGCCAAAGATTATTTGGATTAAGTGCAAATATATAACAGAGAAATATATGTTCTAAAGTAAATATAACCACATACTAAAATAATAAAAATTGAGAAAAATGAGGGGCTTCCAAGGAAGAAATGGCGATGATCACTGTGGCAGAATGAAGAACTGCTGAGTATGAAAACTAGCTCTTCATATTTGCTCTCCAGGCAAGGAGAAGACCTGAGATTGCCCTCAAGTGATCTAGAAAGTTACTCCTTTTGAGGAGACTACAAGACAGCAGCCTTTGGTGGGTATAGAGCTCTGGGAGATGAGGAAATAGCCATCTTGCTCAAAATACAGTCTGTGCCTTTAAAAGGACATTGGATTTGCATGTTTCCTTTTCTAATCACTTTTTGAAATGGCTTGTAATTGTTTTTCAGCTAATAAGAAGGTTTGCTTTGATAAATTGGAACACTCTGAGTATTCTTCAGTCCTCAGCAAAATAAAATTTACGTATAAGGTTAGAATGTAAAACAATTTTTTAAATAAACAGCAAAAGGGTGAAAGAGAGAATTCTTCCCATGGGAAAATGCTTTTGTTTTGAATTCTTTTTAAAAAATCATGATAGGATGGGACTTTGAAGGTTGGACACTAGACGGAACCAGAAGGAACTAAAGATTAAAATAAAAGAAGACTTAAACTTACAAATACAGAATGAAGCAAAATACTTTAACATTGGACATATTGAAAAGTATTTTTGAATAATGGACTCAGAAGTTAATTTTAAGAACGTCTGGACAGTATTTAAAAATTCCAAATTCCATCAAATATGAATTAGGAAGAAAATCTTACATCTTGATATATTTTCTTCCAGAGTTCTGACTCATATTTCCTAAAGACAAAAGCCTTCTTTTTCCTGAATATGGAAGGGTTGGCGAAAATCTCTTCCTCTCTATGTAAGCAGCCCAGGTCACACTGAAGGCCATGGGAAATAGCTGATAGTCTGGAACACTGTGAAGGTAAACTGGTTCCACAATACCACCTTCAACTGTACCACTTACCTTCAGCCATTTTGCCTCCATGCTTTGGTATCACAATTTAAGGGTACTGGTGGAACACAAATAGGCAACTGGAGGCCATAGGTGACCTATGATTTGCTAATCCTTGCCATGCAGCCATCAAAATAGCAAAGGTTGCAATAAAACACTTTTTAGTATCCCGGTGCATTGCATTGTTCTTTGCATGTTTGCATTTCAGAAAACAGTTCCCAAAGAGAACTTAAAAACATTTGGTTAACACGATTGAAATCAACAGAAGGGGGGAGGGGGAGAAAAACTCTAAATAAAAAGCAGTACATTGGAAAAATGTTATAAATAATACTTATGTGGGGTCCTTAGTGCTCTCTGAGCTTGACTGTTTTCTTGCAGGCATTTCATTACCCAACTAGGTAATATCATCCGTGCTGGAAGGGAGATGGGTTTGCTTTCTGTTTATATATTAGTGCCTTGCGCTGTCAGTGTTGGTGGGAGTGTTCCTTGGCTTAACAACTATGGCATAAAAGTTAAATTTGGGCACAACTTACTGAATAACTGCCTTATTTAGCAATGGAAATTCTGGTCCCAATTGTAGTCGTAAGTCAAGGACATAGCATAGCATGTCCTTGACTTACGACATAGCATCGTATAGTATTTTACTGACTCAGTTTCTGAGTCATATTTCACAAATAAATTGTGCCTAACCAAATGTTATGAATTATAAGATTTTCAAATTCATTTAATTTTCTCAATAATCCCCTTTGTTTCCATAATTCTTTTTTCGTTGTGCTGCTTATTAGGAAGTATCAAAATCAATTTAATACATAAGAACACCCATGAAGTATGATTTGAAAAAGATGCGATTACAGTACTGCAAAATATTGTGAGCTTCTACCTTCTTTATAGCATGCTAGTTTGGTGGAAGGCAGTTAATAGAGTTGTAGAGTGGTCATAAAGGGATCCGTTGCACGAAACTTGGAATCTGGATGAACTGACTGTATATGCTGATTTACTGGTAGAATTCACTTGCAGATAGAAATTGTAATGTAGATTTAGATCACACATGCACAGTCGCATGTGTGCCAAACTATAGTGCTATCAATAGAATGCCATGCATACAGTGATATTGTCACCCAAGTGACACCATTGCTGTATGTACTTGCATCCCAACATTTGACACAAATAAGTTCAGTCATGGCCATTTGCCTATTCTCTGTGGATCCATGCAGATTTCTGTCTCCAGCACTTTCAGGTCTATTATAAACACAGAATCTACATTGAGCATACTGGCTAGGAATTTAGGAAGTTTACACTTCTGGGGGTGCTGAAATGGGAAAGGCAGCTCTAGGGCCTCATAGAGGGGCTGATGTTTCTGACAACACTGAGGATCAACACAGAGGTGGGTGAAGGCCCAAATGCCTGGAATACGTTCTTTGTCAGGGCTCTTCAAATTAAAATCTGATTATGAAAACATTTGTTTAAAATATACAGTACAAGTTGGGTTTGTACTGTCAAACAAATCATTGGATTTGCTAAAAGCATTGTAGGAATTTGAAAAAACAAACAGCCCTTATCATATTTATCAATGTTTTTTTTTAAAAAAAAGACTGATTTGCCCAAATGAGAAACTCTTTACATTATGTCAAAAAGAAAGCCAAGTTAAAGTTGTGCGTAAAAAGAGTAAAGTCTTTTTCAAGTCGAGCTTGATTTCTGGTGACTTTGTCCACACGGCCATGCTGTTTTCTTAACAACAGCACTGAAGGGGCTTGTTTTTCAACTTTCAACTAGCCTACCAACACTCTGTTATTTCCTAGAGATTTCCCATTCAAACACTAGCCAAGCACAACCCTACTTAGTTTCCAGGCCCAGAAAAAGTACTTTTGGCTACTGAGATTATGCCTTAAAGGGGGGGGGGAAACCCACCTTAACACAAAATTCAGTTTTTCATTCTGTGCAAAGTCCTTTGACATTCAGGATTGTTACATAGGGGCAGGTAATTCAGTTGTTGTTTGGCAGTAAATGTAGCAGAGAATTACTGAACCATCAAAGAGGTAGGCAGGAAAACAGATTTTGTAACCTGGCAACAATGCAAGGTTTCTGCAAGATAAGAGAAAAAAAGATAATTGGGGAGACATTTTTGGAAACAAAATTGGCCGTTGACTATATAGCTAAAGAAAAAACTCTCTAGGAGGGCTAGCATCATTAAAAGAATGTTTGCAAGCAAGTTTTTCCAATGTTAAATGCAGATACAGCTTTTTAACTGTTACAGATAGACCTCTGCTCCAAACAGATGTTTCAGAAAGCTTTTACAAACACCCACACACCCACACGTTGTTATACTTGGAGTTAGGAGAAGGAAAATCACATACACACTAGACCCATCCCATATGTTGACATTGGATATTAGTATAAACAGGTCTGGTGCCATACAATCACTGTTATGTTTTAAATCAATGTAGCAGTATCATATGCCTCTAGAATTGAGTTAAAACAGTTTTACAACAGCATATAAATTGGATTTTAGGGCATGTCTGAAATATCGATGTATTATTGGTCTGGGTGGTGTGAAGATGATAGAAGCTGCATTCCCACACATGCTTACCTTGGATTCTGAATTAACCCATTTTCTGGATTCAAACAATATATCAAAGCATAAGTTAGCCAAACATTATTGGGTTTGTACAACACAGTAAGTATTAAAAAAAAACCTAACTGAAGTTAACAGTGTCCAAGCTTATGACTGTTGTCTGCAGACCAAGCTTATGACTCTTGACTGTTGAATTTTTAAACAAAATATTGTGAAAAATGTGTCACTGGCAGATAAGCTGATCCACATTTTTATGGTATTTTGGTTAAAAGCTCAAGGGGCTGCTTAATGGGGATGGGCTTAGTCTTATACATGAGTATTTAAGGAAAATATGGGTACTTAGTACCATGTTTACTTTGTGGGGATGCACATCCATGGCTATACCAAACCCAATTTTTGTGGTGCATTTTGACACCTAGAATTCTTGGCTTATCCACAAGTAAATAGGTTATATTATTAGGCAAATATACATGATAGGTGTAATTTATCTGATGTGCATGTTTTTGAATGCAACTGAACTGTTTGGGGATCCTGCTATATACATTGCTTTGATTTTGTGATAAAAATAATATTCTTTCTCACTTAAAATTTCCTAATAAATATTGAAGGAGATTTAAATAATGTAAAACATTGTTTCTTTTAATTTGTTCCCTGGAGGTTGAAGAGAATTTTGTACCAAAGAAGATTTGGATATTAATTGTGTTAATGTTCTAACTTTAGTCTATCCATATGGCTAAGAATAAGATGCAAAGCTGACAACACTAGAAATTTGTATTTCTTGCATGTGCTGTTTGTTTTACTCTTTGCCAGAAAGACTCCACCATTGAAAACTTGTTTAAAACTAAGTCAATACAGTTTTTGAAATTCTAAATTATTATGGCTGGGCATGCTCTGAACATAACACAGAAGCAGCACTTCTAATGAAATCACCCGTGTTTTTTCTTTTTCTTTTCAGATTTTCATACGGGTCTAAAAAAAAGAGGCAACTGCTTTACGGCGATGACTCATTAAAGTGATAATAGCATCTTTTTCAGATTTGTCTGAAAAGTGATAGGCATTCATAGAAAGTTCAAAGTATGTTCTCCAAGTCAGTTTGGAAACATGCCTCCCCCTCATAAATATATATAATAACCTTTCTTTTAAAAATAGTACTTTCTATGTATCATGCTATGTACGTGTAAATTTTATTAGAAAAAAATAGCAATTACTGTATTTTTTGCACTATAAGATGCACCGGACCATAAGTCGCACATTAGCTTTAGAGGAGGAAAACAAGAAAAAAAAGTCTGCCTCTGCCTCCCAGCATCCATCCGGTATTCATCTGGCGAGCATCATTGCAGTAAACAGCCTGGTCAACTTTAGCACGTTATCGCAGCCCCAGCATGTGGCTTGTCAGGGCTCCACTCCGTTGTGCCCACCACTGGTCAACTGAGCTGAGCTGCTGCCGCTGCCGGAAACACTAGAGCCTCCGCTGCCAAGCAGCTGATTGGTGGTTGGATCGGCCTCCCGGACTATCGGCGATCAGCTGTTCTAGGTAGGGAGGATCGCCTTTGCTGTTCACTGCCGATCGCCGTTTGCCCCCACCGTTGTTCGCCAATCGCCGTCATCGTTCCCCAATGGCAGTGCCGGCAATCCCCGCCACCTGGAACAGCTGATTGGCAGTATTCCGGGAGGCCGATCCAACCACCAATCAGCTGCTCAGCACTGAAGGCTCTGTTACCCGGCAGCGGTGACA
This sequence comes from Diadophis punctatus similis, assembly GCA_023053685.1. NCBI lineage: Eukaryota > Metazoa > Chordata > Lepidosauria > Squamata > Dipsadidae > Diadophis > Diadophis punctatus. The sequence continues at coordinate 143,325,335 of JALIGW010000001.1, read as the reverse complement.
GGCAGCGGTGGCGAACACCGCCACACCAACCTCCTCCCCCCGCTGCAATATTCGCTCTATAAGATGCACAGACATTTCCACCCACCTTTTGGGGGGGGAATTGTGTCTTATAGTGCAAAAAATACGGTATTTTTCATTTTCTATTATATACTGTGCATCAATATTTCTTCCCTGCAGCTTATACCCAGTAGAATGTAGCCAGTAGAATGCAGCTTATACCCAGTAGACTATTGGGATAGCTCAACATTGATTTCATAATTAATAAGAAAGAACGTTAATTTATGTTGAAAGGATATTATTTCCTGGATGTATGAATAGAGAGAAACTGCTCTCCAGTTTATAGATGACGTCTTACACAAAAAGCAAACTAGTTGACCATTTTTTAAAAAATCCAAAATTCCTACAAGGGTAATTGTTTTCATCACTCTGTAATTTATGAAATGACAGTACAATTATTTCTAATTCATTTCTAATAAAGGCTTTCAACTCTGTTTTTGGAAATCCTGCTATTTTGGTTTTTGGTGGTGTTATGAATAAACAACAATAATTTTCTTCTGTCTTCTGAAATACACATTTCTTACTATTTTATATAAACTGTAATTGACTGTAGATCCATCATGCATGGATATATAACAATGCAATCAATTTTGCTTTTAAAATCTGGTGACAACTTTTCCCACTCATACCAAGTATCCCCAAATAGTCCAACTACAACAAGGTTTTTTCTTTTTTTTTAACCCATACTTACTCAGCTTACAGGCATCATAATTGCACCCTGTCCAATTCCTTACAACCAGTTCAGGAATTGCCAGTAATGGAGAAATTCTATCAATTCCCGCACCCCATTCAAACACGTATTTCTATCATTTTTCCAATTAACCAGTATATAACTATCTTTCTGTTTAAATGTTTATAAACTGAATTGCAATGTGACTTTAATAAAAAAACAACTATTCTTCACTTTGTGCCAGGAAGAAGATAAAGTTAAATTACTCCTTTATTTATTCCTTTTTATAACAAATGTATTTAACCCTGAGGCAAGATTTATGAGAGGCTGGAAATAAGAATACATTGCATTTAAGTAAACCATCACTTTCTTTCCCTAAATTATTCTCAAAAGTTTAATAGTTCTGAAGCATTGTTTGAACATAGTTCAACAGAAGTGGAATTAAAAGCATTTATTCTAGCCATATATTATCCAGCAGTATATTTCCTCACAAGGTTCTTTTATTAACTCTCAAGTCCTTTACAAACATCAGTTAAAACGATATCTGCTATTTCATTCTCACTTACTGATGTCTTCTAGTTTCACTAACTTAGTGATACATTATCCATTATTATTTTTTAATCTCTTAATTGCGGCACAATGCAAGTCGGCTCCTTCTCTGCTACAGTTTCCTGGGTGACCTTTGATCAGATACTCTTTCAGAATGACTTTTAAAAGTAAAAGATAGCAATGCTCACAGAGCATGCAGGATAAAAGCATAACATTTCAAAAGGATCTCTTTGGATGTTGGTATTTATATAGGTATAATATATTACATATAAATGTAAATAAATTACATCTATTTACCTATCTCTTTATTAAAAAAATAAATACAGCAGTTGCTACTCCAAAGGTATTCTAGTGTAAAAAGACACGGAAGAGAAAGAGAGAAAATGTGCCAAAACAAGAAATACATGATTGTTTCAGTTATTAGTCTTCTAGGTTTGTACACTGAATTATAGCACCCGCATAATAAGACTTTCTAAGGCAGGAGTCCCCATCCCCCGGGCTGCGGACCAGTAGTGGGCTTTAAAACCTGTTGCTACCGGTGCGCGTGCGCGCATGACACTTCTGCGCATGCGCAAAAGCGTCCTGGGTGGGTGGGCGGAGCCTCCCGCCACCGCTACCGGTTCACAGAATCTGGCCGAACCAGGAGCAACCCACCGCTGCTGTAGACCAGCACTGGGCCATGTCATGCCAGAAACCGGGCTGCGCAAACAAGTGAAGCCCATCCGCAGGATACAGGCAACATGCGAAACCACGGCCCCTCAAGTCTGCTGAAAAACCTTTCTCCACAGAACCGGTCCCTGGTGCCCAAAAGGTTGGGGGGGGCCGTTGTTCTAAGGAACAGTGATTTTGGAGGAGGCATATAATAGAAAAGAGGGTTTTCCCCCCCAATTCCAGGCATAAAGGAAAATTAGCAAACTTGTTTATGGGAAGAGAAGAATTGATAAAGCAATCGGAGCTGGATAAGAAAATTATGTGTCAACACTGAGGCCTCTGGGCCATGCGGGGAGGAGGTGTCAGAGCCCTACAGCTCTACAGGAATCTTGGTTTGGGCAAAGATAAAGGGATCCAAAATTGTGGTCATTTAGGTTTGGGAAAAGTGCTAAGTGTGAAATCTTAGAATGGCCCTGAAAGAGAGAGAGAGGGCAGAGTGATATGACTACTAACTGACTTCTTGCTGATCATGTGCTAAGAACGCAACCAACTTTTTGCAAGTTAGCTTGTCTCCCTAGGCACAGGGCAAGAAGACTATTTAATGCTACCAGTCAAAGTACTTTTATTTTATTTTATTTTATTTTAATTCTGCCTTTATTAATTTACAAGTAACTCAAAACTGCAAAACTACAAAACTACTTCTACGTACCTACTCCTCCTCCTCCTATTTTGCCCAAAGCAAACCTGTGATGTAGTTGGGCTGAGAGTGACTGGCTCAAAGTCACCCAACTGGCATTTATGCCTAAGGCGGGTCTAGAACTCTCAGTCTCCTGGTTTCAAAGCCAGCACCTTAACCTTAATGAATGGAAGATCTATACAAAGTATAAATTTCGATCATAGAGCAAATTAGGCAAAAATATGACGGATTTGATTGTAGTTCAGTGTCTCTTGTGAACTCAACAAATCTGAATGCCTACCAGTAGTGGGTTCTAAAACCCGTTGTTACCGGTTCGCGCACTCATGCGTGCGTGCAACACTTCTGCTCATGCGCAGAAGCATCCCGGGTGGGTGGGCGGAGCCTCCTGCCCCCGCTGTTACCGGTTCAAAGAACCGGGCCGAACCAGGAGCAACCCACCGCTGATGCCTACCAATAAGCACAATTCCTCTCCTGTCTGTTCTGAAACAAGGTCAGGTCGTGAGAGCGTTGGATAGCCAGGAACACTTTCAGAAAAGCCAGGGGTCTAGTTTGTGGACAAAGAGACATTTGTAACTGAATTTACTGAATCACAGGGACAGAACTCTTGAGTAGTGTGGGTTGGCTGTGTCTAGACATCCTTGCATTTTCCCAGGACAAGCTACGTGAGGGGCCTTGTGGAAAATTAAAAGATAGCTAAATTTAGTTTAGCAAGTGGTGTTCAGAGTACCAAGCCAAAAAAGGGGGGGAATCTTCCTAGAATAGGTCTTAATTCATGGGCACGTAAAACATAGATTTACCTAGATCTGTCGTGTATGGCTACAGATCTACAGATCAAGATCTACCTATTGGGTCAAATGACAGCCTCTGTATTCCTCATCAGTAAAAAAAAAGATACATCTGTACAGGTGTGTAATACTGCACATTTAGTTTTCTTTTTAACTTGATTGGGCTTATAAACTTGTTACCAGCTTGTTTCTTTCTTTTTCAAAAGATGGCACCCAAGTAGTCTGATGTTCTGGATGAGAAACTGAAAATATTACATTATGTATGATATAGTTATATGGCAATTAATTAGCATTTTATTAAGCCATCTATGTAATTTATATTTGCCTCTGTTTAGAAAAATTATCTGGATAGTTTCAGATATAATCTCCTAGGAAAAGGTGAAGTTCCTTCTGACAGAGTTCAATTCCCAATTGCATAAAAATGTCCACACTACCAATAGAAGAGAATATTTGTTGCTCAGGGTTAAACTCTGGGGTCTTTGGTAAAGAAATGTCTGCAAGAAAACAACCAAGCTCAGAGGGCACCAAAGACCCTAGAGCAGTGATGGCGAACCTTTTTTCCCTCGGGTGCCGAAAGCACGTGCGTGCACGCTATCACGCACATGCGAGTGCCCACACCCATAATTCAATGCCTGGGGAAGGCGAAAACAGCCTCCTCCGCTCCCGCAGAGGTCCTCTGGAGGCCAGAAACGTCCCATTTCCCGACTTCCAGTGGGCCCTGTAGGCCTGTTTTTCGCCCTCCCCAGGCTCCAGAGGCTTTCCTGGAGCCGGGGGAGGGCAAATATGCCCCCCGCCGCCGCCACCGGAGGCCATCCAGAAGCCTAAAATGCCCTCCCAGAGCCTCCGCATGAGCCAAAAATCAGCTGGCCAGCACGCACATGCACTCTGGAGCTGAGCTAGGGCAACAGCTCACGTGCCGGCAGATATGGCTACGCGTGCCACCTGTGGCACGCGTGCCATAGGTTCGCCATCACTGCCCTAGAGTTTAACCCTGAGCTACAATATTCTCCTCTCTTGGTAGTGTGGACATTTTTATGCAATTGGGCATTGAACTCCAAATTTAGCCTACAATCCTATTTCCTGATGCTCTCGTCTCCAAATATTAATCATGTTGCTATTTAGCTTTGCACAGCAACTTTACTCCCAAGATCATTTGAGTGTTTACCACACAAAGTATTTATCACACACATTTACACCCCATTTATCTGAGGATGGCCAGAATGATAGAAAACCACACCCAGTTTGCAACAATTTAATGAAGGCTTCTATGTCTGTTTGAGAGACCATTTGTCTCAAATTGTATAGGGTCGTCTCCTGCTTGAGAAGAGAGTTGGACTAGAAGACCTCCAAGGTCCCTTCCAGCTCTATTCTGATTGATTGATTTTGATTGATTGAAGCCAACTCAGAAGTTGGCTTCATTTTCTTCAGTGGGACATATTTGGGCATTTGACAGCAATCTTGGGGAACTATAATTTTTCAGCTTATTTGTGTTTTATACTGAAGTTGCTATATCTTAAGCAAGAGTATTCCGAAGCACTTGGAAATTACTCAACCTTCACTGTACTTGACTTTGGTCACATAAAAATAGCATATGTTGAGCATTAGAGCAGAAAACTAATATTTCCTAGTATTTGGAAGAAATTTCAGAGGTCAACTAATCTTCAACTATATTGATGCAACATATAAACAAAGTTTCCTGTCTTTCAAAGGTTATGCAATATATCTGCCTTATTCCAGTTCTTTGGTTTATTTAAGAAAAAAGAAATAGATTATATTTTGCAATGCCAGAGTGCATCAGTTTTGACATTCTTCTTTAAGCCTTCCTTCCTCTAGTTTACCTCTTTCTATTCATGCCACAAATTTCTTATCGGCAGTGCACTTTTTCCAATCTTCATGAATGCAAGTCACTGCTTGAAAATGGACTTATAACCGTTTTTCCCTCCCACTCACATACAATGTTTTTCCATAAATACAGTTTCTTCATTACTATAGAAACCATTGTCTCGCCAGGCTAAGCAAGTCTGACTGTTAAAATTATCTATTTGTCAAGCTCATTCCGATTAGCCATGTTGCTTATTCAAGTAAAGAAAAAAATTACATTGGACTATACATTTGTATATAAAATTCCATAAACTGTCAGTTTGTCAGTATTTTAACCCTTAGGATAAGGTGACCAGACGTCCCGCTTTTGGCGGGACAGTCACGCTTTTGAATAATTTGTCCCGCGTCCCGCGGCGTTTCAAAAAAGTCCCGCTTTTTAAATTTTAATTTGCCCTGCTGCAGGGTGAAATCCTGCTGGTTCAGCCAGGCCAGTCGTTCGGCGTAGAGCCGATGGAACTGGCGGCGGTTGCAGCGCGGGGCTTCTCCTGCCCGCTTCCCCCGCCCGGCTGGACACCGTCGGGTTATTTTGCCCTCTGTGCATGCGCAGAACGGCTACAAGACGCCCCTAACATAGGGTGACCCAGCCCTGTTTGGTCCTGGCAGCCTCTAGCTTCTGAAATGAGCAGAGCATGCGCCGGAGGGCTCTGCCCCTCATTGCAACCGGGAATCTTTTAGGTAAGAGGTAGAGAGGGTTTTTTTTTTAAATCGCCTAGAGCGTCTCGCCTCTCTAGGAAGGAGGGCTCGTTCGCCTTTCTTCTGAGCTTCTTGGAGTGGAGGCGGTCATGGGAGTTTCTCCCAGGATCGGAGACGTGAGAGTGTGAGTTGCAGCTGCTCCTTTCACGCATGAAAGCATCGTGGAAAGCAAAAACCCCGAATGCATTGAAGCGCCTTTCTGGGAAAACTGGGAAGGAGCTTGAGGAATAGTGGGGGGAAAGGGTCCCTTCTGCGCTCCAGCAGAATATAGGAACGGAGTGCATGGGAAAGGGGTAGGGGTCGCCTGGAGGATGCCTCCCCCGCAGATCCCTGGACGAGGCTCAGCGCCTTCCACGATCCTAACCCTTGCTAGCTGCCCCTCTGACCTCCCTGCTCCCCACGTAGCCCGTTTCCTGATCTCGGATGCTGCTGATAAAAAAAAATCCCTGGAGGAACCCACCCCTGGCTGCGATGAAGGGGGGGTGTTTGGGGGGGGCACAAAGCTGCAGGATAAGAGAGACGGACCCCTCCCGTCTTGCTCCCCTAGACACCCCCCCCGTCAATGGTGTCCCGCTTTACAAAAAATAAAATCTGGTCACCTTAACTTAGGACCTCTTTATACATGATATTTTATGTTCTTTAAGTTCTTTAAAGATACAATTTTTTGGGGGGGGGAGAGATTCCCAGATGGCTATAACTCTCAGATAGATAGATAGATAGATAGATAGATAGATAGATAGATAGATAGATAGATAGACAGACAGACAGACAGACAGACAGACAGACAGACAGACAGACAGACAGACAGACAGACAGACAGACAGACAGACAGACAGACATGCTCGACTACTACAATATAGTCCACATGGTCTATGCTTGAAATGTCTCCAGAAGGTGTAATTGGTGCAAAATGCAGCAAACAAACCTACTAATCAATGTAAGGCATAGCGATTGTGAATGAAAGGATCAAAGTATAAACACCATATGATGCCTGTATCAAAAAAGCTGCACCGGATATCCTCTGCTCACCAGCTACAGTCCGATACAAAGTGTTGGCATAACCTTTCATACCCTAAATGGGTTAGAGTAGAGCTTGACTATGGCCACCTCTCCTATTGGACACCCATCCACTTGTTAAGATTGGCTTTTTTGAAGATGCTTCTGCTGCCCAAAGCACATTTTTCCATATGGGGACAGGGCTGCTTTCAAAAGCCTGTGCTAGGAGTGTGCATTACAGTTTGCCAAAGTGCAAATCCTGAGTGAGTAATATATTTTCAGTTAACTGGATTGAGAAAGATCAATGGTAACTTGCTGCATTCCAACTCTAGATTTTTATCAAGGGCTACTCTATTGGAACTCAGGTATATATCAAAGAGCAACACTGCCTATTAAAAATAAAAGTTGCCGTTTCACCATTTTTAATTAAAGTGGGGAAGAGATGGCAAGGGAGAATTTGATTCAGTGATTTGAGGATGAGAGACATTTTTGAATTGTGCTATTTGCTCTACCTCATTGTTATCCAACCTCACCTCCTGAGTGGTTTAAGAGCTATTTTAACTGAACTGGTCCAGTGGATGTAAAGGAGATAAAAGCTGGCTCTTGGACGTTCAAGAAGGATTAGGGAATAGGTTGGCAAAAATGTTTAAAGATAAATCAGCTAAATGTTGGAAATGCCACCAGACACCTGGGTCTTATCATATGTGGTGGACATGTGTAGAAGCAAAAAAAATACTGGACAAAAATACATACATGGCTGGAAAAGACGATAAAGCAGCACATTGATTTAAAACCAGAAATATTTTTGTTGGGGATTCTACCTGAAACTTACAATAAAGGCAATGCATATTTAATTATCCATGTATTAACTGCAGCTAGAATTGTATTCGCACAAAACTGGAAAAGTGAAGATATCCCTACTGATGAGAATGTGATTAGGAAAATATTAGAATGTGCAGAAATGAATAGATTAATGCTTGCAATTAAGGAGAAAGAACAAACTGAATATTAAATGACATGGGAATTATTTTATCGATGGTTAGAGAATAAAAACGGAAGTTAGAAATAAAAGAAGGAGATCAGTGAAATATAAAAAATATGTTAAGATAGAGATGTAAACAATATGATGATTGTTATTGTAATGACTATTAGGATTATTATGTTTAATATTATTATTATATTCTTATTAGAAGATATATTAAGAGGGAGAAATGAATTGGTTTATTATGTTCAATACTACTATTGTAAGATCAGAGAATCAATATCAATGTAATGAATACTGTTGTAAATTTTGATTGTTATTGCACAGAGACACTTTTACCCAGAAGACACGCTGTTTATTGGAAGATGGAATGTTTATATTAAAAAAATAAAAAATAAATTATATATATATATATATATATATATATATATATATATATATATATATATATATATATATATATATATATATATATATATATGAATTAGGTAAATCCCTTTCCTTTGTAGGAAATTCCCTCAAATTTGTCTGAAATTTGTCATTGGTAGCCCCAACGACATGAAATCACATCATAGTTCATCTGTAACAACAATGTTTTGCATGGAGCTATGAAACTCAGACACTCATGTATTGATTCCATATAATGATTCATTTTTAATTTTTTCATTTATTTATGGTGAGTCAGTTTTTTTAAACTCTAGGGACTGCCTGCAGTTTTCTTGACAAACTTTTTCAGAAGTAGCTTGTCCTTGCCTTGATCCTGAAAGGGAGTGCCTGGCCCAAGGTCATCCAGCTGGCTGTGTGCCTCTGCTGGGACGAAACAGCCTTCAGTTTCTAGCCTGATGTCTTAACCACTGCACCAAACTGGCTTTCTTAATTATTCATGCTATTATAAATACCTGGTGTGTCTGCAATTTAATAGTATTTGGTTGTGGGGTGGAATTACATGTTTTCCCATAGTAAGAAAGGAGTCCAATACATAGTTTTCTTCAAACTTGTCTGGATCCCAAAACTGACTTGGACTATCTGGACTAGTACACTCTATATGTGAAGTTTAATAATACATTTCAAGAGTTTGCTCAAAGTCCTCTTAATCACATTCTTGTTCTCTTCTTGAAGAGGCTTCTTTTCTGTCTACTGATGTGTTATTTCCCTTATTTTTTTCAAAACATAGTAATAAGGGAAATGTCTACATGTTGGCATAAGTTCAAATATTTAACATAAGTGCAAAGATTTAACAATGTCAGTTATTTATGTTGGTCTGGTCCCAAGAATTGGATGATATAACAGTTATTCCATTGAGGAAAATAATAAATTTTAGCTCCTCTTTGTACAAGCATGGAATATTTTTTCTGGAGAAAACAAATCTATATTGTGTAAAACAATATAAAATTCAAGACTCATACTGCATGGAACATAAGCAATTGCAATTCTTTATTTTATATTTGAATATTGCAAACTTTAGGACCAATTTTAAGAAAGGCACGAACAGTCACTTGCAAGGAAAAACTTTAAATAGAAAGGTTGCCCCTACAATAAAAATATAATAATACATAACAAATTGGGTCTGGAGCAAGACAGCAGAACGTTTATAAAAATTGTGGAAAAACAGATTGAGAACAGCTAATTTTGGATTGTCCTTAAAAATTGGTGGAATGAATTGCATCAGTTTGGGGAAAAATGTAAAAGTTGCCCATCTGAAAAATAGTTCTTGCTATTGCAGATCTCAGCGTTCCGAGTAATGCCTTCAAGGAAATCAGAACTTCAAGGCAGGAACATTCCTCAGATAACATGTTTATTGGATACATCATATTGGCATAGCTAATGAAAACCAACTCTAAAAAGTTTCCCGTGGTTACCATATAATTAAAAGAGCAAAAGTTTTCCTCCCCAGGTGTCACAGGTCACATTGTCCAATCAAAGCAGGTGGCGGACTCCCTTGATCACTTCTGCTGCTCCTCCAACTGCCACCTGTTGGGATGACCTTGGTTCCCATGGGAGAGCTCTTTATTTTGTCTACGAGACGGTCTAGCTATTTTCCCCTCATCCTCCCCCATAGTGTGTGGCAACTGTGAAGCAGCACAAGATGGCTTCAGCCAGGTTCGATTCAGAGTTGACAGCAGACTAACTTAGGTGTGTACATACAGATGTTATGGGCAGAAGTTTCCATTAATTAACTTTTAATACGCAGTCATAAAACAAGCCAGTATAGGTTAAGTGCTGTGCATTGTGCATATTGTGCTATAGGTCAGTATCTATATATGGTAGCCATACCTAAACAATTATATCTTTGGTATTATTATGCAGTCCTGTGGACAAGCCATTCCTATTTGTGGAAAGGCCTGAAAATCCAAAAGTATATTTATACTGATAGAGAAAGTTTGTAGTTCAGGGTTGAAATGAGGGACTCTTGCTACTCTCTGGACTTGTTTTTTTTTTCTCTTTAAGATGTTTCATTACCCAAAATATCACCATCAACACTGATGACATTACCTAGTTTGGGTTATGGAACATCTGCAAGAAAACAACCAAGCCCAGATAGCACCAAGTACCCCTTATATTTATACAGTATTATTTTTAAAAAATTAATTAACCCAGAGACTTGCAGGTTCCTTTTGGATCAGTTTTGGGGTTGACTTTAAAACAAATATCTGAAAAGAATTCATTTTAAATTTAGCCATATTCCAATCCTTGGAATACACCTTTTTAAAAAATTCCCAAGCTGAAGCAGTACTATTGTCTTTGTATAAGGAAAACCTGCTTAGCCCAGCAGTCTGACAGCCTACACATGGCTAGGCCTTTGGCACTCCTTCCTTCCTTCTCTGTGTCATGCTGACTCACTCTGCAGTGACATTATAACAAATGATTTGAGAGCATTGTGTCTTGATACAGCATGCCCTTTGGAAAGAAAGTGCCGGTATTCACAGCCAGCAAAGCCTCCTCTTGGTAGCTCTGGCAGATTGCAGTACTGCCCTGCCCTAATTAAGGGTTTATTGCCCAACAGTCGGTGACGTTGTAATATACTCCCCTTGCAGTTATTTGTTTTAAGCAGCCAGTTGAGAATATTCTCAGCTTCCAGTTCATAAATGCTTGGACATAGTTTGATATTCAATCTCAGGGAACTTTCTCAGGGCTCGTTCCACGTGCTATCCACCCAAACTCAGACAGCAAATAACTACAGTATATCGACATAAAGTGTACTGTATTCTCCCTATTAATAATTTCAAAATCGTCATAGACATCCAATGGTGATGTCCTTATGTACTCTAAATCAATGTTGGGGAACGATAGCCCCTTTATGACTTGTGGACTTCAATTCCCAGAATTCCTGAGCTGTCTCAGGAATTCTGGGAATTGAAGTCCACAAGTCACGAAGGGGCCAGCGTTCCCCACCCCTGCTCTAAATAGGCCATGTTAGGGAAAGCAACTAATGGTTTTCTTTGTTCTTCTTGCCACAGCCCAGGAACTGTTTAGAAGAGAAGAGAAAGAACTGGATAAAATTGCAAAATATAAAGACCTGAAAATAGAAATAGAACAACTGTTTCAAAAGAAAGCAAATATAGTACCAATAATAATAGTGCAGTGCAGTCCCAAAACAACTGGCGCACCACTTGAACGCCTTTGGCATTGACAAAATCGTTATTAGTCAATTGCAAAAGACAGCTTTACATGGAACAGTTTACATCCTGCAATGATATATGTAACACCCTCAAACAAAAACATCTGCCTATCCAGGTCCTTGGGAAGGACTCAATAGGTTGATAAAAATGCCAAATTCAGTTTAACATCTGGCTGACTGTGTGACTAACCATAACAATAATATCCAATAATGAGAGATAGTTTGGTAGTATGATACTAGGACTAGGATGCAAAACAGGAGACTGTGAATCCTATTTCTCCCCCGGGTATGAAAACCATCTGGGTAACTTTATGCCATTCACTGTCTCTCAGCATAACCCAATTCATAGGGTTGTTGTGAAGAAAATAGGATGCAGGGACACTGGGTATGTATCTGCCTTGAGTTAACTGAAAATAAAGGTAGGCTGAAAAAAAAATCTAATAAATAAATATTTTTTTTCTGCCTAGGTCCCCATGATGTTGCCTTCATTCCATCCTCAATCCATATGCACAGGAAGAAAATATCCTATTTCTATCAGCAGAGGTTCCATTACCTTCTGTGCCTTTAAGTATTTGCCAATGTTTTTTTTTTTGGGTGGAAATTTGAGGAACTTAGAACTATTTACCAGATTGCATCCATAAGCATCTATCTGTCTTTTAGTTTGATTAATGCCATGGGTCAGAGATGCATTTAACATTTCCTGGATTCTGTGTAATGGATAAAAGCATAGTGCTTACCAAATAAGGACATAAAAGCTATTCTATCAACATAAGAATAGCTATAATATTAACCTTTAAAAAATCCTTATTCATCCTATACCGATAGCTTGTCTTTCAACAGCCATCCACTATATACTGGTATTTTGAAAACAGCAACAGTCCCCCAACAACATATTGGCTATGTAACCATTATTTAATGAAAGACACATGCCCCCTTTTTTAAAAAAAACCTATCCTTGAGCTAGCTCTACCTTTAACCATTTTCTATGGTTATCTATTTTGTGATCTATTTAAATTCAGTATTGGCTGTTGACCTTCTCCTAAAGCAAAAATTAGCATTGCATGGTGCACTGTGCAGATCTTAAAATAAAATTGCCGTAACCCTCAATTTTTCTAATAGTCAGCATTCTTTAAAGGGATGAAAAATGAACCATTCTTCAGCCTAACAATGCTCTCTGTAAGAAAGCTTACAATTCTCACATAAATAACTAGAATGCTTTGAATACCCCGTAGATGTCACAGGAAGCTGCAATTATTTTAATACAAAATAAATCACACTCTCTGACTGTTTTTTCAATGTTGAATTTATCCTGCTGTGTATATTTCATTTTATAGCACATTTTCACCAATGTGTCTATGTTCTTGGCCCTTTTCTGAAATGCAGTACTAATGATGGTTAGATTTGACAGGGTTGCATGATGAAATGGCTTATTGATGTGACTCTCCTCGTGACGGGAGATGAATGGAATTTCACACAACATACTAATGATCACAATATTTATTCAGAATGCATGAGAGCATTGGCTGCACTGCTAAATCAGACATCACAGACAAGAGACAAACAGCACTGCACTCTACTGAGGGCTATGAAAACACATACAAGCTGGAAAGATCATAGTTAATACTGAAACATTCTAATTAAAAAGATTATGGTTAATAGTTGGTTTGTTTATTTCCACTTCGTTGACATGAGGAAATATGTGCACCATACTGTGGATGAAATTTACAGATTTAAAAAAGAAATTAAATGAGAACCTATTGTAATTACCAGACAAAACATACCTGCATATTCTTTTCACTTGATCATATGTATTTTTGTACACTTTTTTTTTAAGCTATAGAAAAACAATCCCTTATTCCAACCAAGCTGGGAGTCTACTGATATTAGTCAAATTATAAGGGGAGCTGAAATAAGAGAAAGACTGAGCAGCAGACTATACACAGAATCTTAGGTAACCAACTCTGTCATACTAAAATCTCAGCAACTTGAATAGGATTTATTTCTTAATAGGGACAGACAAATCTGACCATTTCAGTTCTTCATTTTTCCAGATCTTTCCATTTTGCTTTCTCTTGCTTTCTCATCTTCTATTTGTAACAGTTCTCTATTTTAAAAACACCCCCCCCCAAAAAAAACCCACCTTTATAGCAGGGGTGGGTTCTAACTTACCTTGCTGCCGGTTCGCTTCCTCCTGCACCGTGTGGCTGCACCTCGTGGCCGGGTGCGCACTTTGCGTACATACGCATACGCAGTGTCAAAAAATAAAAAAAAATCCCCCCCCAAAAAAGCCAAAAACAAGATGGCGACCGTATGCACAGTGCCAGAAACTCGGCTTCTGCGCATGCTCAGTAGAATTTTTTTAAAAAAATTCAAAAAAATAAATAAATTCAAAAAAAAAAAAAAGATGGCGGTGGCCACGGACCGGCATCGACCGAACCGGTTCCGTGACATCCTCATGATGTCACCAGCGGGTCGCTACCAGTTCGGGCAAACTGGTCCGAACCGGGAGGAACCCACCTCTGCTTTATAGTAAAACAGGTCTGATCTTTGGTCACTTTTATCCAAACATTTACAGTGTTGCCTCATGTGTAATTTTAGCACTGACTACCACTGATGATTTTACCTAGTAATGAAACATTCGCAGGAAAACAACCAAGCTCAAAGAGCACCAAAGACCCCCTCATGTATAATCTTATGCTAACATTTTTCCTAATATAATCATTTTTAGACATTATATTAATTATAGCTAGTTTTTACAATTTTACATAAGGTTCAGTAAGGTTTGCAACAGCAAAAATTGCAAAATTTTGAGAAATGCAAATTTTAAATCTTAATACTTTCAGTACTAGTTCCAAAACGCAAACTGCATTATCATCTCCTTCCTCCCTTTCTTTGGGAAGGAGGTTTAATTTAGCAACTTTAATAGGTAAATGTTGAGATTTTGATGATATAATTGGGGTAAATTGGGGCAAATTACTGAAACTGCAAGAATTAATCTTCCAGAGCCCAGAAACAGATATATGAACAGTCGCTAGGATATAATGTCACAGAAAGACTTTAGATTAGAATTTCAGAATCTGAAATTGATTTTTGCAGATGTGTTGCACCACAATTCTTATGGTTGGCCATACCAGCTGGGAGATGCGAGTGATAATGAGATGGTATCAGAAATATGGCCTCAAGATAAGCAAACATGTCTTAATCTAAACACTGGTGCCAAATTGCTAATTCCTTTCTTACCTTGCTAGTGTTCTAGAGTGATCTCTGCTTTCTGAAAGATAATCCAGTCTTCCTCGAGTTGTAGGTATTTCCTCTGTAAATTGCATGCCAGATGATTGGCTTCTATTTATTTATTGTTTGTTTGTTTGTTTGTTTTATTTGTCAATACATGTACAAGATAACAGGTATGATATAAACATAAACAAAAGCAAAGTAGGTATAAGTAAATTTGGACAATAGGACAGTAGGACAGGGACAGTAGGCACAATGGTGCGCTTATGCACGCCCCTTACAGATCTCTTAGGAATGGGGTGAGGTCGACTGTAGACAGTCTAAGGTTAAAGTTTTTGGGATTTGGGGAAGAAACCACAGAGTCAGGTAATGCATTCCAGGCATTGATTACTCCGTTGCTGAAGTCGTATTTTCTGCAGTCGAGTTTCGAGCGGTTTACATTGAGTTTGAATCTAGTGTGCTCATGTATTGTTGCGGTTGAAGCTGAAGTATTCATTGACAGATAGGACATTGTGGTAGATGCTATTCACAGAAGTTCACAGCCCATCCAACGTCTGGGATCATTTTGTAATTTTACAAATACTATATTGATTTGACGATGAGACCCGTTTTCCCAAATAGTTATCTAACTTATATTCTCTGAAGATATGATAATAAAAGAGCCGAGGTGGCACAGCAGTTAGAGTGCAGTACCGCAGGCTACTTTAGCTGACTGTGATCAGCAGTTCAGCTGTTCAAATCTCACCGGCTCAGGGTTGACTCAGCCTTCCATCCTTCCGAGGTACGTAAAATGAGGACCCAGATTGTTGGGGGCAATGTAAATATTCATTGCTTAATGATGTAAACCGCTTAGAGAGAGTGCTTGCACTGTGAGGCGGTATATAAGTCTCACTAATAAATAAAAGAAATTTTTATTAAAAGCAAACAAATGGAGGTACAAAAACTAAAGCTGCTGTTTTTAGCAAGGTGAGCAAGTATACTGCCCCTGTCCTCTTCTTATCATTCTCCTCTATCCATGGAGGCTTTCTACATTAATAAAAAAATCACGATCCTGAATTGCTTGACAGATACTTATCCTGAAAATATAGATAACAAAAGGACTAAACATCTTCAACATACTGAGACTAAGAACAATTAAGCCCACTGATATTTACTACAAAGTAAACATGCATAGACTTTTCTGGTTGCTTGCAATGCAGCAACAATATCTCTGTTCCCTAGAGAGTTGCATAATAGGTTAAAAATGTTCTTTTCCAAAAATTCTAAAATTCAAAGTATTAGAAGACTGGTATTGCTTATCCCTATATATGTTTTCTTACATTTCTGGGGGGGGGGATCATATTCCATAATAATATCTTTAAAACAAACTTTAATTATTCCCTTTGAATTCTTTTTTTTTCCAGCATGAGGATAAACTTATACATAAATCATTATTACTACTGGTTCTAGCCAACTGTCTTTAACTATTACAAGCCTGGATGTTTATTGGATCAATTATCCTAATAAATAAGGCTTACTTCACCACCTTGCCTCTTGGATGGTGAGATCTGCATGACACACTTTTTGCAGTTCTTTCATTGCTTCCATAATAATTAAAAAACTCTTTTTTTACCCACCCAAATGTATCAGTTTATACAGAGGGTGTGATGGATGAGGAGACCACACAACGGGATAATGTTAAACTGATATGAATATAAGTATTATACAAACATATCACATATGGAAGCAATTAGGTATGCACAGATTCATTGCACAAGACCACGTATGAGCGTCCTTGAAATAATCTTTCTTGTTCTAGAAAGTTGGTGGGGACAAAAGAGGATAGATGAAACGAAATACCAGGAAAAGTTTTCACACTAGAAATCTGAAGCAGCTTTGCATGAGTCTATGAGATAAATCCTGGTCTGAAATGTAAATATGAACTTGTTTTTCTTTTTTGCTTTCTTTTATTTCTCCATCTTAAGAAAATATATATTTATTTATAGTACTGAGATGTGGTCAATAAAGCATCCTACTGAATGTCTGGCTATAATCCAGATTTTAGACAAAAAAGAGCTTTGTTCCAAAATGTTGACATCAAAATGTCTAAAGTAGTTTGTAGTTAATTTCCTGCAGGTGAACAAAGTATAGCATTATAGCAATCATTTCTGTTGGCTTTTGGCTAATATTTGCAGAATTTTCTCTTGAATCAGCTCCAGAAGATGACAAATTCAAGATGCCCCAAAACCAACCCGTATTTCAAACATGCATAAAGACAAAGTGTTTCATATGTGAAACCCATATACAACAGTCTGCATGCTTTCCATCTATTGGCTGGTACATGAACTGGAATCAGACAGACTCCCAATCCATGGCCCTCCCCCTAGGTAAGCCCCCTAGGATGCTGACTGGACATCAATAAGGCCTTCCTGATATCTTAATTCTCTTTCAAGAAAAGAAGTGCAATTGACTTCCATACCGTCAAATGAGAAATAATGTTGCTTTAAAACTATTGTTATACTCCTACTGACTGTTTAATGTATTGGGTTGTTAAAATTTTTACTGGAAGTTTTGTTGTGCAGCAATGTTATAGTTGTATTATTTTGATATACCATCTAGGACAACTCTGAGAGAAAAAATGCAGGAATAATAATTTAATCATTATTTACTTATTTTGTTCATACATTCCCCATATAGCCGACCATCTCACAAATGTGGCTCTGAGTGACCATAAAACCAAAATCAAAACATTTCACAATAAGAACATCAGTATTGTTAACAAAGACTAGAAGAGAGGATCCTTGGTGTTTCAAAAACTAAACCATGGATTGTAAAAGATTTACACAGCCTTCTGTGAGGTTACCAGTATATGAAATAAAAATGGAGACACTATTAGCCTTTTAAGGTGGGGGGGGGGGAACCAGCCCTTCTTGATTTGCACAAAGCATATATTAAAGAAAGACATTATAGCATTTTGATTGCCTTATCTATATACATGCCTGGCCCTTAACCCAGAGACAAACGGGTCAAGTTCATAAAGAAGGAATAGGGGTTGGTCATGCAGCCCTTTTGCTCACTGAGTGGAGAACAAAAAATCACATAAGTCGTTATTATTCGATAGTAAACAAGTTAAGACAACTACTGCATGCAGTGCAGGATTACTGCCATCACGACATGGAAAAATGTCAAAGTGTTCATGAGTGATGCCGAGCCTTCTGACAAAACACGTCAACTGCTCTTGACTCATTGTGGGTGGTTTATTGCAAATCCGAAGACAGAATATCAGTTGCCCATATTCTTGTCTTCTCTACCAGTCACTTCTCCTCTTGCTTTATCAACATTGCTCTCTCTTAAATAACTACCTGTTCTATATTTGAAATGTTCTCTAATGTAACAGAAGCTCTGTGGTTTCTTTCCCGTCTGTCTCCAAAATCATAAGCTTTGTACCTATGCCTATCACCTATGTGATAGTTTGTTTCTTTTAAATGTATTTTAAAGTGTTATTAAATTATATTGTTTAGCTGTTCTTTAAATGTTGTACGCCGCCCTGAGTCCCCAGGGAGTAGGGCGGCATATAAGAGCACAAAATAAAAAAAAATAAAAAAATAAAATAAAATAAATAAAATAAAATAAAATAAAATAAAATAAAATAAAAAAAATAAAATAAAATAAATAAAATTAAAATAAAATAATTAAATGAAATGAAATGAAATGAAATGAAATTAAATTAAATTAAAAAATAAATAAAATAAAATAAAATAAATAAAATAAAAAAATAAAATAAAATAAAATAATAAAATAAAATAAAATAATAAAATAAAATAAAATAAAATAAAATAATAAAATAAAATAAAATAAAAAAATAATAATAAAATAAAATAATAAAATAAAATAAAATAAAATAAAATAAAATAAAATAAAATAAAATAAAATAAAATAATAAATGCCACCTTCAACTTGAAACAACCTTAGGTACACACAGTAGCTTTTACTGCTGTTTTTCTTTCTCATTCCTTTCTTCCTGATACTATTATTTTCAACCACCCTGTGCAGTTTAAATATAGATTAATACTTCTTTAAGGAAAAAAAATCATACATTACATACCAAAGCACTCTGCCATGCATGTTGATGCAAAATGTCTTACAGCCTACAGGTTGTTAAAACTTCAAGGTTTAAGTTCCTAAGCTTATTATCATTGTTGTTCATTATTATATAAATACTTGCATTTTTTAAATTTTTCTTCCTCCAAAAGGAGCTCAAAAATTCCCCTCCTCCAACAAAAACAACAAAATATAATGTAAACTCCCTTAAATCAAGGCAGTACCGTTAGTTCATGAGATAAGGCCTTTTTGCACCATTGAGCTGAACTGCTATTCATCATACTTAAGCCAGCTGAAAATTATATCAGTATAAAATTGGTTGTCCTGATTGCAGATCCCTATCCATACATAGGGATTTCAAGTCAGTGAAATAGGAGTAAAATTCAAAGCGCTAAAAATTTATTTCATTCTGCACACAAGAATCTGATCTACTAACAGTCAAGCCAAATTGGTGCTAGATAAGGGTCTACGGCAGTGGTTCTCAACCTTCCTAATGCCGCGACCCGTGCCCCGCCCCCACACCCCCACCACGACCCACCCCACCGCCGCGCCCGCTGCCGCAACCCCCGCCCCGCCGCTGCCATTTGGGTTTTTTTACCCTCTGTGCATGCACAAAGCGTTCTGCACATGCGCAGAGGATAAAAGAACCCAAATGGTGGCATCCGGGCGAAGTCTCCCGATCCCTGTGAAAGGTTTGTTCAACCCCCATAGGGGTCGCGACCCCCAGGTTGAGAACCGCTGGTCTACGGGATTCACAGGGGCTAGATTTAAATCTCCTGTGGGAATTACTCTAAACTGATGATGCGTTTGACCCCACCATTGGGCTCTGCCTGGTTATCTCCTACAGATGATTTTGTAATAAGAAAGAAAACACAACTTGAACACTAATATAGCTAAGGAAAGCTTAAAGCTGTCTTGCTCATTGGCTGGGCAAGTTGAGGGCATCGGGCTGCCCTTGAAGACTTCTTAAAACTTCAAGGAGTGCAAAATACAGCAACATGTTTACTTAAGGAATAGTTTTCTGGCTAATGTAGAACATTGCTGGCACAAGAGCTGCATCATCTCTCAATATGTTTCCTAGTGTAATTCAAGATACTGGTAATTAACCAATATAGCCATATGTTTCTCTGACCTTAGGTATCTGTGAGGCTACCTATCCCAGATAGATTCTGCCTCTCCAATCAGAGTCAGCTTGCCAAAACTCCTTGCCTGTCAAGTTGGCATGCTCTGCAGGAGCATCTCTACTTTCAAACCGCTTGACCCCTGAAAGAAGAGTAGCTCCAGCCTAGAATGTTCTGAAAGCTTTGAAATCTCTGGCTGTTTTAGAAGGTCTTTGGAGTTTCATTGCTTTTTAGCTCAGATATTTAACAGAATAACAGAGTTGAAAGAGACCTTGTAGATCATCTAGTCCAACCCCCTGCTCAAGCAGGAGACCCTATACCATTTCTGACAGATGGCAATCCAGTCTCTTGAAAGTTTCCAATGATGAAGCTCCCACAACTTCTGAAGGCAAGCTGTTCCATTGGTTGATTGTTCTCACTGTCAGAAAATTTCTCCTTATTTCTAGGTCTGATCTCTCCTTGATCAGTTTCCATCCATTATTCCTTGTTGTCTGGCCTTTGGGTGCTTTGGGAAATAGCTTGACCCCCTCCTTTCTGTGACAGCCCTTCAAATATTGGAATACTGCTATCATGTCTCCCCTGGTCCTTCTCTTCACTAGACAAGCCATGTCCAGTTCCTGTAACCGTTCTTCAAGTCCCCTAATCATCTTTGTTGCTCTTCTCTGCACTTTCTAGAGTCTCAACTACTGCATATGTTGCTTACAGCCATTCAGAGTCAGACTGAAGCTATGCTGTATGTAAACCCTTCAAATAAATAGACATCCTGGGACATGCAGAAAAAGAATATTCTGAGAATATGTTTGCACCATGATTAAAGGCAAATGGGGAAAACCCCTTCGAAGACTCTAATCTTCCTTCCCAGAAACCAGTATGCATTATATACTCCCAGATGACGTGATCTTGCTGGAACTCAAGCAATGCTTGGCCCACAAATGTCAATAGAGTAAAGGTCTTCTCTATGTCAGAAAGGGGAAAAGGCCAGGTTTCAAATCTTGCACTTTGATAGAAGCTTCTGACCATGGCCATATTTGGCATGGCTGCCATTTTGGATTTGTGGAAAGATGATCTAACTTTGTAATTGGAAGCTTTATTTTTCTCTCTCTCTCCCAGTTTTGCCAAGGAGTTGACAGAAAAGTTTCCTGGAATCCTTGGGAGCAGTGAGAAGATGAGGCAAGTTGACTCTTGCTCTTCCTTTTACCTAATGTAAATAAGAAATTAAGCTTTGCCTTCCCTTTGCTGGATAGAATTGGAATTCCTTTGCTTAAGCTAAAAGGACAGTTTGCAAACTCACTATTTTGACCTGGTCTTGGAATTGTCCTTGTGTATTCCTTTTTGTGATTGAAGAATTTAGAAACATTGAAAATCAATGCCCAAATAAATGGCCCTATGGCTAATTCTTTAAATTAGGAAGAAGCAGATAATGTTTTATTAGTGCCAAGCCTTTTCCCACAGCCTCTCTAATCCAGTTCCCACCCTCACTTTTCCAAATAAGGTTTACAAAAAAGGTGCGGTTTCACAATGACTCATGGGTGAATTCCTGCCAAATAACAGAATGTAAAGCAACAACGTTCTGCTTCCTCCTAGTAAAATGAGATTGTTCAAATCTCCAAAGCATGTGTTATCTGTGCGCAAATTGTATTCCTTTGTTATCACATCCTTCCTTTGAAGAACAAGGGTTGGAGTAAATGGCTTGCCCCATTTTATCACCACACTAGCTAGGCTGGAATGTCAGTCATCAAAATCATCTCTGAAGGGATCTGAACTCAGATTTACCTTCGAAACAAGCTTATAGCAATTAGCCTTCATAAACTTTGGGTCCTTAGAAAGTATTTTTTGCAGGAGTGAAAGGTGAGATAACAGCTTTAAGTCAAATCATGTCTACACGGGTATACAGTATCTCTTGTTATTTTCAGGTGCCGTTCATACAATCCTTTTTCTTTTTTGCATCCTGAAAAGTATGAATGGATCTGAAGGTTTTATTGATACCAATTATAGAGCATAGTTTAGTTTACTTTATTGTCATTGCACCTCGTACGACGAAATTAAATGCCATCTTCAGTGTACATTATAACTATAAAAATAGAACACACACATCCTTCACATTCCATACAATTGAATTGAAAACCCAATATTGTACTATACAGTAGAATTCAATATACCGTATTTTTCGGAGTATAGGACGCACCGGAGTATAAGACGCACCTAGATTTTAGAGGAGGAAAACAAGGAAAAAAGTATTCTGAACCAAATGGTGTAGTAATATATTATTTAATAAAATACCAGTGTAGCAGAATACTTTTTACAACCATGTATACTTTTTACAACCATGTATACTTTTTACAAACTTCAAACTTGACAGCTTTTAGACTTGTGGACTTCAACTCCCAGAATTCCTCCTCCAGTCATGCTAGCTCAGGAATGGGAGTTGAAGTCAAGTCTTAAAGCTGTCAAGTTTGAAGTTTGTAAAAAGTGTACATGGTTGTAAAAAGTCTTGCCAAGTTTGAAGACCCTTGCACCCCTAACCCCTAACCCAGGGGTCTTCAAACTTGACAGCTTTAAGACTTGTGGACTTCAATTCCAATTCCTGAGCTAGCATGACTGGAGGAGGAATTCTGGCAGTTGAAGTCCACAAGTTTGAAGACCCTTGCACCCCCTTGGCAAGTTTAAGACTTGTGGACTTCAACTCCCAGAATTCCTCCTCCAGTCATCCTAGCTCAGGAATGGGAGTTAAAGTCCACAAGTCTTAAAGTTGCCAAGTTTGAAGAGCCCTGGGTTAGAGGTGGCAAGGGTCTTCAAACTTGGCAAGTTTAAGACTTGTGGACTTCAACTCCCAGAATTCCTCCTCCAGTCATGCTAGCTAGAGTTGAAGTCCACAAGTCCTCTCCATACATGCTAGAGTTGAAGTCCACAAATCCTCCCGGTCTCGCAGCCAGTTCCCTCCTGAAGTTTCAAGGGACGCAACTTGAGCTGAGCTGATCTGCGGCGAAAGCGGCGGCTCCTGGTTTTCCCGGCCAAAGAGCGCTCGCTAGAGAAGAGCAGCTGGGGAAGCAGGTGAGGCGCGGAGGCAGGCAGGTGTCTTGGAAGCGCCGAGGGCAGCACGCGCGTCCGGGATGCCCCTCTCTGGGCTTTCCGCTTAGGCGGCGGCAGCGGGCGCAGCGAGTCCCATCCCCACGCGCGACCCCGGCGCTTGCTGTGGCGACGCTGTTTTCTCCGAGACCTTTGGCGCCCTTTGCAGAGCAGTGGCACCTCGAAAGGACTGGGGTGCTAGATTTCATGCTAGCTCAGGAATGGGTGGCGGGGGCAAGCAGCGGTGGTGGCGGCGGCAAGCAACAGCGGGGACGGTGGGGGCAAGCAGCGGGGGGGGCAAGCGGCGGTGGCGGCGGCAGGGGCGGGCGGCAGGGAAAACCTCCGAAGGGTGGGGGGTGGGGGGGCTACATTCGGTTTATAAGACGCACCCAAATTTTCACCCTCTTTTTGGGGGTAAAAAGGTGCGTCTTATACTCCGAAAAATACAGTAGTTACTGCCCTGGGATAGAAGTTGTTTTTCAGCCTATTTGTCCTTGTTTTTATTATCCTGTACCATCTGCCAGATGATAAAAGTTCAAAAAAAAAAGGGTGCCCAGGATGAGATGGATCTTTAAGAATGTTTTGAACTTTCTTAAGGCAGTGGGAGCAGAGGTGGGTTCCTGCCGGTACGCTCTTACCTGTCGGTCGCCACAGAGCCGAAGAAGCTGGTGGCATTCGCAGCGTGGGGCTTCCCTCACCCGCTTCCCCTGCCCACCTGGACGCCGCCATTTGCGTTCTTTTGCCCTCTGCGCAAGCAGAACGCTTTGTGCATGCGCAGAGGACAAAATAACGCAAATGGCGGCATCTAGGCGGGCGGGGGAAGCCCCGCACCGCGAACGCCACCAGCTTCTTCAGCTCTGCGGCGACCGACAGGTAAGAGCGTACCGGCAGGAACCCACCTCTGAGCGAGAGCTATAAAGCTCTTCCAAAGAGGGGAGAGGGCAACCAATGATCCTCTGGGCAATGACGTTAACCCTCTGGAGTGCTGTCCTATTTGCCACTGTGCAATTGGCAAACCATACACAGGTGCAGTAAGTTAAAATACTCTCTATGGTGCAGCGGTAGAAGGTCACCAGCAGTTTTTCATTCAGTTGTTGTTTCCTGAGAAGTCTCAGGTAGTATAATCTCTGCTGGGCCCTTTTGAGCAGTGCTGCAGTGTGAGTGCCCCATGTCACTTTTTAATGATAACACCCAGAAACCTAAAACTGGCCACTTGCTCCACTCGGTCTCCATAGTGTATATGAAACATCATTTTGTAATACAGGTAATGTTCAAATTTAGTCAGGATATCTCAAGAAAGACATAACACTGCCTAATAAAATGCAGAAATAGTGATGTACTCTAGATTTGTCCTCTTTACCAAAGAGCACACTTTGAATGTTTTTCTCCTGTGAGAAATGATTACGTGATCATTCTCCACATCATAGTCTGATGTTACCGTCCCAACCTACTCTTCCAACTTGGCTTAATTCAGCCATTGCTTTATATCTACTATGCAGCCACATTTTGCTAAATATACTGATGCATTATGTTCTGACTCACTTTTAAGGGAGCTTTAAAAACTACCTAACTTTTTTCACTGAGTAATTATTTCCCTTGCCAAATTTATTTTTATTTTTCCTGCTGTATAATGCAGAATGTCTATTAAGGCTGTCTTGGCCTGTCCACAGAAATGGTCTTAGCTATATTTTAGCAATAGCTATGTATTATAGAAATGATCTATGGGTTTGAATGTGAGTTGTGAATTATGAGTGGAATGAAGATATGAAAAGCCGCAGCCATGAAGCTTTTGCAAATTTTATTTATTTGTTTGTTTGTTTGTTTGTTTATTCAAACACATATTAAATAGTACATATGAGTATAAACATGAATTGAATACATGAAATGTATATGAATGAAAATAAAAGGGTACATTAGGACAGGGACGGTAGACACGCTGGTGCGCTTATGAACACCCCTTACAGACCTCTTAGGAATCGGGTGAGGTCAACAGTAGACAGTCTAAGGTTAAAATTTTGGGGGTTTGGGGATGAAACCACAGAGTCGGGTAGTGTATTCCAGGCATTGACCACTCTGTTGCTGAAGTTGTATTTTCTGCAATCGAGTTTGGAGCGGTTCATTTTAAGTTTGTATCTATTGTGTGCTCGTGTATTGTTGTGGTTGAAGTTGAAGTAGTCATTGACAGGTAGGACATTGTAGCAGATAATTTTATGAACAACGCTTAGGTCATACTGAAGACGGCATAGTTCTAAGTTGTCTAAGCCCAGAATTTCAAGTCTGATGGCATAAGGTATTCTGTTGTGAGCAGAGGAGTGGAGGACTCTTCTCCTGAAATATCTTTGGACACGTTCAATTGCATTAATGTCCAATATGCAGTGCGGGTTCCAGACAGATGAGCTGTATTCAAGAATTGGTCTAGCAAATGTTTTGTATGTTCTGGTTAGTAATGTAATATTACTGGAGAAGAAGCTACACAAGATTAGGTTTACAACTCTTAATGCCTTTTTGGCGATGTTACATTGGGCTTTGGAACTTAGAACATTAGATATGAGTACTCCAAGTTCCTTGACGGAGTGTCCACTCAAGCTTGTATTTTGTGTTCTGATTCTTTTTGCCAATGTGTAAGACAGATACAGTGTTGGTCCTAGAATGCTGCCTTGGGGGACACTGCTGTTAACAGGTGCAGGATTTGATAGGGCACTCCCTATTTTGACCACTTGTTGTCTGTTTGACAGGAACGCAGCTATCCAATTATGTAGGGGTCCAGAGATGACATAGGATTTTAGTTTTAGAAGTAGTTTGTTGTGTACCACTGAATCAAAGGCTTTACAGAAGTCTATGTAAATTGCATCTATTGCTTTGCCCTGATTGAGTTTTGTAGTTTATATGTTTTTGCAGTGTAGAAGTTATAGATTACAGGATAATTTTTTTCTGAAACCAAATTGTTTGTTAGAGAGTAGGTTGTTTGTCTCTAAGTAGAGGGTAATGGATTACGGTAGTTAATGATTGATTCCATGACTTTGCAGGTGATGCAGCATAAAGAGATTGGTCTGTAATTTTCAACTAGGCTGGGGTCTCCCTTTTTGAAGATAGGGATGATTGTGGCTAGTGACTATAGGTTGGGTAGGGAGCTGATCCTGAAAGATTTTTCAAATATTATGCTTAGAGGTTCAGCTATAGCAGTGGAAAGTTTTAGATATTGTGATGTATTGCTAGTCTTCTCAGGTAAACTGGACAGGAAATAGGACTAGATGAACTAATTCTACTTTATTTTAAGACTACATCACAGAATTTTGCAAATCTGAAGGCACAAACTTCCCGTTGCCACATTTAACTGCTTAGGGTGGGTCCTTCTTAGGTTTATTTCACTTGACTGTTAAGCCACTGGAAGCTCCTGCCTCTTGTCTGATTGCTTCTTAGGCAGCTTCTTCCCCTCTTTCCCAAAGGCCATTCACACGTTCTGTGTGTCTATACCTTCAAAGATCAGAATAGTGGAAGCAACAGTATTCCACGTGATACCCTATGAAAGCAAAACTTGGATTTTGAAGAAGCAGAATAGAAAAAGTTTTGGTACTTTTGCAATTTGATTTTGGGGGGATACTCCTGAGAATACCATGGACAAGAAAAGAAAACAATGGATTACTGATCAACCCAGAGATCTCACTCAAGGCAAAAATGACCATACTTATTATGCAATAAATTTATTTGGACAAGACTCTAATGCTGGGAAAGAGGGAAGAAATAGAAGAAGAAGACAACTAGCAGTAAGAGTTATAAAACACTATAACTCAGTTATAGTGGCAATTGGTATAATGTTGGAAAATTTGAAGGGCTAAGGCTAAGTTAGGGACAGATCATAGTGGAGAAAATCCATCTATATCAGTGTTTCTTAACCTTGGCAGTTTGAAGATGTGTGGACTTCAACTCCCAGAATTCCACAGCCAGCAACGCTGGCTGGGGAATTCTAGGAGTTGAAGTCCACACATCTTCAAACTGCCAAGGTTGAGAAACACTGATCTATATGGTTGCTAACAACTTGATGGCACATAATCAATCAATCAAACAAACAAACAATGGAAATGGGATGAAGTGGCAGTTACGTCTCTTCTCAAATCTCCCAAGATTCTTTTCTTCATACACCTTCCAAACCTGTATTTTAAATTCTCCTATTCCACCCATTCCCGATTTGTACCATACATTTAGTTCAACATTTAGTTCAACAGATATTGTTGAACTAAAATTGTAATGGTCATTGATTGCGAGGATCCTCCTTGATCATAATCCAAAACAGCTGGAGCAATCTAGCTGAATGATATTGTGTAAATATCAGAAATTATGCTCTTTTTGATATTAGGACATATAGCTGTTAGAAAATAAAGAAAACAAACACCAAAACCCCTATCCTCTACATCGGAGGTGTCAAACTGGCGGCCCGTGGGCCGGATGCATCATGCACAGGCCACGCCCACCCCAGCTCCACAAAAGGAAAAAACATGATGAAATGTCACGTGAAGGCAATGTGACCCACGAGTTTGACACCCATGTTCTACATATAAGAGCCATGGTGACACAGTGGTTAGAATGCAGTATTGCAGTATGAGCCACGGTCGTGCAGTGGTTAGAGTGAACTATTGCAGGCTACTTCTGCTGACTGCTGGCTGCCTGCAATTTGGCAGTTCGAATCTCACCAGGCTCAAGGTTGACTCAGCCTTCCATCCTTCCGAGGTGGGTAAAATGAGGACCCAGATTGTTGGGGGCAATATGCTGACTCTGTAAACCACTTAGAGAGGGCTGTAAAGCACTGTAAAGCAGTATATAAGTCTAAGTGCTATTGCTATAACTCTGCTGACTGCCATGAGTTCGATCCTGATCAGCTCAAGGTTGACTCAGCCTTCCATCCTTCCAAGGTCAGTAAAATGATGACCCAGATTGTTGGGAGCAATAGGCTGACTCTGTAAAGCACTTAGAGAGGGCTGTAAAGCGATATATAAGTCTAAGTGCTATTGCTATTGCTATATCCTCCCCCATCATCAATTCAGTTCTAATGAACAGGTCAAATTTATTTTGCAAACAAAGGTCTTTTCTATCTTCTCTCTTTTATAGCAGGTGAAGCAGAGTCAGTAAATTCCAGCGAGATAGCCAATTGGGGGTGTTGCAGACTTTCAAGGTACTTGAAATCCAATCTACTGGAGTGTCTTTGCCTTAATAAATGTGTTTATCATTAGACTGCTGGAGATTTTTATTTCAAAATAACTAAATAGCCAAGAATTTGAAGAAACCACAGTTGTCATCTCCATAGGTCTTCCATGAAATTTAAATGTCAAAATCCCAGCCATCTTTTCTTCCAGCCACTTTAGAAGGAGACTGTTTCCTTCGGTGTAGGGTTGTAGCAGTGTAGGGTTTCCTGCCTAAGCAGGGGGTTGGACTAGAAGACTTCCAAGGTCCCTTCCAACTCTGTTATTCTGTTATTCTGTTACCGAAAGGCCTGGGCATCAATTTAAATATCTTGACAACTTTGCAAGTGCAACCTAATATGGCCAGTAAAATGGATGACCCATCTTGTGGCATGTCATTATGCATTTTGCACAAGACATTGTGATATCTCATGCTTCTGGGTTTCTGTCTGGGATTGGGTGGTGTGAGAGAGAAAGTTGAGCTCACTGTCTGCTCTTTTCAAAAGTAGCTGCAGTCATGCAGACAAGTCAACCCCGCCTTCCCTCAGGCATTCATTCATCCATTCCCCAAGAACCGCACTCACAGGCATCCAAGCCGGTGTCCCAGCTGCCTGGCTAACTGAGCCAATCCTGGTGGTTTCAAGGACATGCTGACCTGAACAGAGGCAGCATCACCCAACTCAGTCCTTTGAGTGTACTGAAGCAAATGCAAAGACCGAGTGGGAGGAGAGGGTTGTGTGGAGCAGGAAAAGTGAAAGCATACGAGGCTTACAGATGAGGAACCAAGGAAGTGGAGGCCGTGTTTGAGTTTGGCAGTGTCACTGCGTTTTTTGTATTTGCCAGCTGAGCTTCCATTCTGAGCATTATGGTAGCTGGCTCTGAACTTTTATCAACATATAGATAACAGTGTCTTGTGATTTATGACCTACTGCGCATGTCTTCATTATTCTCTTATTCTCTACTTTGCTTTCCTTTGTCCGCCTCTGAGACATATTACTACCGGTAAGATGTAGTTAGCTATATTTGTTACTTTTATAATAAAAGTGTTTATTAGAATATATACTTCGGGTTTTATTTTTCTTTGAGAGTATACGCCATGGGAAAACAAGGTCCATTCTCCTCTAATTATTTACAGTCTCCCCAGGAAGGGGGAGCGACGCTGTTTCACGTTTCGACAGACAGCTCTCACAAGCAGGCAAGCAGACCTTCACTCAACTGCCAGAACCACAAGCTATGGTGAGCAGCATATCTCGCAAAAACTAGAAAAGGAGCAACCATAGTGACACAGGAGCTCATCCCAACTATTGTAAGAACATTTGAGAAAAGGGAAAGGTTGTATGTTACTTTAAAGTCTTTGAGACTTTGGTCTGAACTTGGTATTAAAAGAATAACTATTAAAGGAGGGCGTATTAAAGATGTATTTGCATGGCAACATCACCTTGCAAAGTCCTAGAAGGGTGAAGTTGACCCAGAGCAATGGCTTGTTGTTGTGGAAGGTGTGTGCCAATGGTGGGTTGCTACCGGTTCACCCTGGATCGGGCAAATTGGTAGCGGCAGTGGCGGGAGGCTCCACCCACCCGCCCAGACATCATCAAAAACGCTCTGCGCATGCACAGAAGGTTCTACGTAAAGCAAGCGTGCGCGCACTCCCGTTCCCAAACCGGTAGCAAAGGTAACTGAAACCCATCACTGGTATGTGCTGCAATAAAGTATTGTGTACAGATTTGCTACACTGTCCAGTCCTTGGAGAGCAAAGAACCCTCATGGGTGTGTGCCCGTGTGTGCAGTTTCCATTATTTTATTTGTTCCTAATTAGGATTTACAGCAGGAAATAATGTGCCAGACCATTACTGTTGTTTATGACTCCATATATTTGCAGCTGCTCACTGGCCATCCAATCTCCTCCAATAACTTCCTTCCTCTATACTGGAATCCTCTGGCTGACCAAATGCCTGTTATTTATTCCTGTCTCCCTTTGTTTTTCCATTACAGTACTTCTTCCTCTTCCTGTTCATTGACAAATATCAGGAAAAAAAAGAATTTACCCCGGTTTGCAACAACCTCAATTTATAAAAAACTGAATGATTCTGCATGATACTGGCTGAAGAGTTCTACTGTAAGCATTTCGCCTGTTTCTGCAATACGTCAAACTCTGGGGTCAGAAAGAACATAAAAGAGAGCTTTCTCTCAAAGCTTTCAGATTTGGGCAGCAAAAATCCAGATAACCAAAATAGTTGAGAGGTTTTTAATCTCTTTGCTGCCATTTGGCCATTGACCAGTTTTTTCACAATCTAACCTTACCAGTATTTCACAGGTAGTCCTTGAGTTACGACCACAATTGAGCCCAAAATTTATGTTGTTAAATGAGACATTTGTTTCATTTATGTTGTTAAATGAGACATAAATACAATCGAGAGAGTCCAGAAATATTTCACAAGAAGAGTCCTTCACTCCTCCGCTCACAACAAAATACCTTATTCCACCAGACTTGAAATACTGGGATTAGACAATTTACAACTACGTCGCCTCCGATCTGATCTAAATGTAGTTCATAAAATCACATACCAAAATGTCCTTCCTGTTAATGACTACTTCAGCTTCAACCGCAACAATACACGAGCACGTAATAGATTCAAACTAAATGTAAAGCGCTCCAAACTCGACTGCAGAAAATACTACTTCAGCAACAGAGTGATCAATGCCTGGAATGCACTACCTGACTCTGTGGTTTCTTCCCCAAACCCCCAAAACTTTAACCTTAGACTGTCTACAGTCGACCTCTCCTCGTTTCTAAGAGGTCTGTAAGGGGCGTGCATAAGCGCACCACTGTGCCTACCGTCCCTGTCCTACTGTCCTATTGTCCTCTTTTATCGTTACTTTTTACTTATGTTTATACAAATTACTACTATCCTATACATGTTTGACAAATAAATAAATAAATAAATAAATAAATTTGTTAAGTGAGCTTGTTTCATTTTACCACTTTTCTTGCCACAGCTGTTAATTGAATCACTGCGGTTGTTAAGTTAGTAACATGGTTGTTAAGTGAATCTGGCTTCCCCATTGATTTTGCTTGTCAGAAGGTTGCAAAAGGTGATCACGTGACCCCAGGACACTGCAACCGTCATAAACACGAGTCAATTGCCAAGCATCTGAATTTTGGTCATGTGACCCTAGGGATGCTGCAAATGCTCTATTTTGGTCTTTTCCATTGTGCAGCAAGAGGTGTGAAGGACGCTACTGTCTGTGGCTGCTGGCCATACGACTTAGATGCCTTCTCCCTTATCAATCCATAATCATCACCCCAAATGGAGAAATCATCAGAGCTATAATGGCAACAAGAACTTTTGTCAGGGTTCCAAATAGCATCCAAAACTAAATCAGAGTCCGAGGCAGAGTATTCCTCAAAGTTCCAATTTATTAACAGAGCCATGTTGGCACATCTGGGAGAAACCCGAATCTAAAGCTATGAGGGTTTCTCCACCCAGTTTAAAGTTCATTCCCTTGTTCCCACACCCACAAGTTCATCACGTTGACCAGTGGTCTTCTGCCAACGTGTCCGATACTCCCATCAGCTTCCGGCCAGGTGCTGGACAAAGGATGACCTTGAAAGCCTAAAAGGAATTTGTTATGGCTACATTAGACACAAGAACAGTTTTTTCCCGAACCCCATCAGTCTGCTAAACAAATAATTCCCTCACCACTGTCAAACTATTCACTAAGGCTGCATTACTATTACTATTAGTTTTTCTCATCGTTCCTATCACCCATCTCCTCCCACTTATGACTGTATGACTGTAACTTGTTGCTTGTATCCTTACGATTTATATTCATATTGATTGTTTCCTGATTGCTTACTTGAACCCTATGACAACCATTCTTGACAAATGTATCTTTTCTTTTATGTACACTGAGAGCATATGCACCAAAGACAAATTCCTTGTGTGTCCAATCACACTTGGCCAATAAAGAATTCTATTCTATTCTATGTCTACATTGCTCATGCAACCACCCCTCCCAAATTCCCACAGCAAGTATACATTCTAAGCATCAGATGTGGCAGGCCAAAGTCTCTAATAAAATATGGCTCCGGCCTGACAAACTTCTTTTGAATTGGTGGCCTTACTAATGTGGGGACAAGTCTCTGGGAAAGAGATATATCCCAGTAACGTGTTTTCCCAAAGGCATTCATATGTTCACTTTCCCTTTGCCCATTTCCTACGTTCGCACATACTGACAATGGAGAAGAGACTAAAGCATCAGCATCTGAAAAAAGTCCTCTGTTTTGAGGCAAACTCTATTTCGGATAACCGTGGCAACATCATAGACCTGATTCGCCATTGCCCTCTTTCATATTTTCTTATCTTCCTAGCTTCATCTGCAAACCTAAGATTCCCTGGTGTTCCCCATCCAAGTATGACCAAGCCAATTTTGTTTCGCTTTGGGGGGGGGGAGGGTCAGCCAAGATTCCCTAGATGTCACCAACTACAGGTCATTAGTATTGTGAGGATTTGGGACCATAATCTACTTCATGTGACGCACAGCTTATAATTCTGTTAATTTTAAGGTGCTACAACTCTCTTTGTATTTTTGCAATCATTAGGAAATATGTAACAGACTTATTTCCGAAATCTTACTGGAGAGGAGGTTACAAAGAGGAGGCCCAGCATTTCTTGAGGAGACTAATTCCTCTTTGCCCAGGAAGAAATCAATTTCCAGCCTAAAAATGATCCATTGGACCTGATAGAGAAATGTTAACAATCTTATCAAACCAGAAGAGGGTAACTGTGCTTATCTACAAGCAGCTATTCTTAAAACACAGGGGCCTGAGTGATGGGAACTGAGCTAATCAAGGAATCCCCGGAGGCTGTATTTGGCTCAATGCTATTTTAGCATAAACAACTGTATTAAAAATAATTATATGCCTTTTTGTTTAAAGGATGGGGAGAGGTAAGTTGCTAGTCTATTACAGGATTATCCTGGATACGGTCCCGTCACAAACCTCGTGGCCTTCACAATTCACTCCAAAAATACTGTCAACTGACTATTTTCCCAGTGGGGGAAAATGGTAGATTTTGTGCCATGAATAGGATTTTCTTCACAACAAAGCAGTGGTTTGTCAAGGCATCTGGGTTTTTCAAGTAACAATAAGCAACTTTTGGGTATTTACTGCATACAAAGACACACACAAATAGACAAATCTGAAGCTAACGCCAAGGTAGGCAGGTAGCTTAGCATCTTTATAACTGAAAGTTGTCAGTGTTTTATTACAGTCTAGCTAATTTGAATAATTCCTATGGTTCCTTGTGTTGGATATAAGAAAATTCAAAAATAAAATAGTATATAGAAATTTATATAAATGTAGACGATTTAATTCTGCTTGGGCAGGGGGTTGGACTGGATGACCTGCAGGGTCCCTTCCAGCCTGAACTTGTTAAATGTTAGTTGCTTTAAGATAGTTGGAGAAAATATATGCTGAACAGATATTCTTTTGTTAGTTAGAAAGGAGCTCAACTAAAGGGACATTCCTTAATGCCAAGGCAAGAGAGATAAGAAAATGCTGTGCTTGCAAAATATTTTATGGGCAATAATGGGAAGGTGTTGATGAACATGTCCGAGATGCTGTGGTCTCTGAGGCATTACGGAGTAGCTGTGATTCGTGACTGTATCCGATAGGAGGGGCATGGGGAGGGCATCGAGATAGAGACTATAAATGTAATGCTTTTGAAATTTTAAGTGTGGCTTTTGGCTCAAACCTCAATTTAAGGTCAGGCTGAAAGATCCACCGCACTTTGCAAACTGCTATTATTATTATTATTATTGTTGTTGTTGTTGTTGTTGTTGTTGTTGTTGTTGTTGTTATTTCTTTCCAATAAATACTCTTTGTTTTTTTAATAGATCCAAGTTTCTTTTGTTATTTCTAACACTTGCCATGTCAGCAGCTCATATATAGGATCACAACATCGTGTTTAGAGTCTATGTCAAAAATAGACCTGAATCTGCATAGGTTTCAGAGGTGGGTTCCTACCGGTTCTAACTGGTTCTTTAGAACCATTAGTAACTCAGATATGACATCATGGTGCCGGTTCTGTCGGTGTCTCTGTGGGCACCGCCATCTTGGATTTTTACTAATTTTTCCTTCTGTGCATGCGCAGAAGCTATTTTTTTATTGCTGCGGGCATGCGGGCACGCACAAAGCTCTCCCACGCGCCCAGTGCGACCCAGAGCAAACTGGCAGCAAAAGGATCCAGAACCCACCCCTGATAGGTTTCTGTACAAATAGCATCCTCCAAAGAATTGGGCTCACGTTCTGTTAGGATTGAGGCCGTGCAACTTCAATGCAGCCTTTCAGAACAGAAAGAAAAGGGTTGTTTCATCAAAGGCAGAGGCTTCTAAATAGGGTGTGAACTCCTTTGCGGAGATACCATCATGGACATCAGGGAGTGGTGCCTTGGGAATTACATGAGGAATATGTCTGTGCTTGTTTTGGTTTCTATGGCCTCAGGAATAAAAGGAAGCCATATAAAAAAACAGGTAGCAAATCTGCAATTACACTATCCATAAATAGATACCTGAGAGAGTCTCCTCCCACCCCTGCCAACTTTTATAATTTAAAAAAAAGGTAGATTTTTTTATCATTCAAATCTTTTTTTTTAGGAGGCATGACTCTTAGAAGTTGAACTGTTTGCCTTTGTATCTTCAGTGATCTTATGTAAAGACAGTAGTTATGGTTTGCATGGGGAAAGCTCTTTTACATGGGCTACATTTGCTACATGCCCATGATCTGCCTTAATCATAGTTCAGAGGAGTGCTTTGGTTTAATTCAACAAACAGGCCCAGCTGCACAGCTGGCCTCAACTCTATGGTGTCTCTCTCTCTCTCTCTCTCTCTCTCTCTCTCTCTCTCTCTCTCTCTCTCTCTCTCTCCCATCTGTTAATAGTATCTCTCTTTTTAATACTATCATACTTGTGCCCATCCACACACTAAGCTGTTACAAGAGAGTATCTGGAAATGTCTGCTGTTGCTTTAAATCATCCTATTTTACCACAGAAATACGATTCCTGGCTTCTGCTAATCCATCCCTCAGATTTTCAAATGTTGCGCAACCAAAGTAATAGCTTCTTCCTCTCAGAGACTTTTCAGATATTTAATGACTTCTGGCTCAACAGGGTTAAAATTCCCCTTTTACATATTTTCCCACTCTTTGTAAAATCTTTGGGAAGGGAACAGTGTAGAGCAGCGGTTCTCAACCTGGGGGTCTTGACCCCTTTGGGGGTCGAATGACCCTTTCACAGGGGTCGGGAGACTAAGCCCGGATGCCGCCATTTGGGTTCTTTTATCCTCTGCGCATGCACAGAGGGTAAAAGAAGCCAAATGCAGGGCGGGGGTTGCGGCGGCGGGGTGCGGTGGGGGCGCGGGGCGGGACGCGGGGCGTGGCATTAGGAAGGTTGAGAACCACTGGTGTAGAGATTTTTGTGTGTGTGATGTACATTGTGGCTAATTGGATAGTAAAGGTTTACAAGTCTGAAGATCGTCACGGATGGTACACAATAATACCAACCACAGCAAGTCAGGAACCAGTACAGATAGTCCTCGACTTACGACTGCAATTGAGCCCAAAATTTCTGTTGCTAAGTGAAACATTTGTTAAGTGAATTTTGCCCCATTTTCTGATCTTTCTTGTCACAGTTGTTAAGCGAATCACTGCAGTTGTTAAGTTAGTAACATGGTTGTTAAATGAATCTGGTTTCCCCTTTGACTTTGCTTGTCAGAAGGTCGCAGAAGCTGATCACATCCCCCCCCAGGGCACTACATCTGTCATAAATATGAGTCTGTTGCCAAACATCTGAATTTTGATCACGTGACCATGGGGATGCCGCAACGGTCGTAAGTGTGAAAAATGGTCATAAGTCACTTTTTTTGGTGTCGTCATAACTTCGAGCAGTCACTAAATGAAGTGTTGTAAGTTGAGGACTAGCGGTACAGATCTTAGAAGGGGCAGGTGGCTAACTATTCTCCCATTCTCCCACTTTTCTTCAGAAAACGATGTAAAAGGATTGCAGACGTGGGACTGCAAGGAAATAGGGAATGCCACAAAGAATGAAATTATTTACAAACCTTATATGAGCAAATGGAGTAAAAAGTTCTGAACTGCTATAAAGAAGATAGAAATTTGCCACTAAGTAAACTGATAAATGGATCATTATTCTCAGGAGTCGTAACAGCATCCTGCTCACCGTCAGTTTATCATTTTGCAAGATCCCACCTGCGTGCCTAATTCATTTCTTTCCATCTTCCCCATTTTCTCTTAAAATCCAGAGTTTAGTGCCTTCAAGTGAACCCACAGAGGCAAACTGTGTGTGTTTAATAAAAACGTACTTCCAAGTAAGCAGTAATGACAGAACGTGTTTCCTAAAGAAATCGATGATCTTCTACCTAAGCTGAAAGTAAACTTGACACTTACTGTTGGAGATTTTATTTTTTAGTGGCTTTCGAAAGCAAACAGCCTCCACCTGTTTATTGGACCCGTGCCCGTCCTGGTTGGTCTCGGCCAGCAGGGAGGTGACACGCGGCTGGATCCGGGCGGTGGTCATCGCTTCTTTGGGGGAGGGATCCGTACCGCAGTCGTTAAAAACTGCGGTGGTGAGACCCCTCCTGAAGAAGCCTTCCCTGGATCCAGCTGATTTGAAGAACTATCGTCCGATCTCCAACTTACCTTTTTTAGGGAAAGTTGTGGAGAAGGTGGTGGCTACTCAACTTCTGCGACTTCTGGATGAAACAGAGCATCTAGATGCCTATCAGTCGGGTTTCAGGCGCGGGTACAGTACAGAAACTGCCTTGGTCGCTCTGATAGATGATCTCTAGCGGGCCCGGGATGGGGGAAACTCCTCTATCCTGGTGCTACTTGACCTCTCAGCGGCTTTCGATACCATCGACCATGGTATCCTTCTGCATCGTCTCGGTGAGTTGGGAGTGGGAGGCACCGTTTTACGGTGGTTCTCCTCTTATCTCGCCGATAGGATGCAGTCGGTGTTAACAGGAGGGCAGAGATCCTCCCCTAGGCCCCTGTTATGCGGGGTGCCTCAGGGGTCGGTTCTCTCGCCCATCCTATTTAACATTTACATGAAACCGCTGGGTGAGATCATCCGCAGACATGGGGTGCGTTACCACCAGTACGCTGATGACACCCAGCTGTACATCACCACCCCGTCTGACTTCAGTGTGGCAGTTGATGTAATGTGCCGGTGCCTGGACGACGTTAGGATCTGGATGGGGAGGAACAGACTCAGACTCAACCCCGACAAGACTGAGTGGCTTTGGGTATTGCCTCCTAAGGACTACGACAACTGTCCCTCCTTGGTTTTAGAGGGAACGAAACTGATTCCCTCGGACCAAGTCCGCAACTTGGGGGTCCTCCTAGATCCACAGCTAAAATTGGAGCATCATCTTACTGCTGTGGCTAGGGGGGCCTTTGCACAGGTTCGCCTTGTGCACCAGTTGCGGCCATACTTGGAGAAGGAGGCTCTACTCACGGTCACTCACGCCCTTGTCACCTCCCGTTTGGACTACTGCAATGCGCTCTACATGGGGCTACCCTTGAAGAGTATCCGGAGACTCCAACTGGTACAAAATGCGGCTGCGCGTGCTGTGGTGGGTGTACCAAGGTACACCCATGTGACACCTTTACTCCGCCAGCTGCATTGGTTACCCATTTGTCTCCGGGTCCAATTCAAGGTGTTGATCACCATCTTTAAAGCCCTTCATGGCTTAGGGCCGGGTTATCTCCGGGACCGCATTCTGCCTCATACTTCCCTTCGACCGGTTAGGGCCCACAGAGTTGGCCTCCTCCAGGTCCCATCGGCTAAGCAATGCCGGCTGGCGGGTCCTAGGGGGAGGGCCTTCTCTGTGGCAGGCCCCGCGCTCTGGAACCAACTTCCTCCAGAGACCCGAACCATCCCCATCCTGCTGGCCTTCCGAAAAGCCGTTAAGACGTGGCTTTTCCTGCAGGCAGGGGGCAGAGCTTAACTCCAGCTGAACTCTCCCCCGGGTATGCTTGGTTGTTGCATGGTTGTTTTTATATTGCATTTTTAATTTTTATATTATGTTTTTAAATTTTGTTTATTGGTTTCTTGTATTTTCCTATGCTGTACGCCGCCCTGAGTCCTTCGGGAGTTGGGCGGCATATAAGAAAGCCGAATAAATAAATAAATAAATAAATAAAGGCTTCATCGGTCACTTTTCAAAGGTATCATCCCACTAAAAATCTTGTATTTTGAGAATTTGGGGGGGGGGGGGGATGAAAAGACATTACTTCCAATGAAAGCATTGTGCTTCATCTGCAACCTTCCCCATCTCTGTTTTGAACTACAACTTCATCCTTCTTATTCAGCATCTCTGTCTACGGCAGTCAGCACCTCTGGTGGTATCAGGATGAAATTATGAGAGGGGTAATTGTTTAATCAAATGGTGTATGGAGAAGGGAGAGTCAGAGATAGATATTTCAGTCCGCTGGTGCTGAAGTAGGACTGAATAATGCAGTCATGGAAGGAGATTCAGTGTTTACTTTTGAAAGGTAACATCAGTCTCTTTTCTTCACTGCATTGTCCTACCCTGCTCAACCTCATACGGACCGAAATTCAACTTTATACGGATACAGTATTTGATAGATTTTCCCCCAAGGCTGAAACCTGTTCTTATTTCCATAGTTTGGCTATATGACTATAAAATGGTCATAAAATAGTCCCTATATGACTATAAAATAGTCATATAGGGACTGGAGGCTAAAACATATAAAGAACGGTTGCTGGAATTGGGTATGTCTAGTCTAATGAAAAGAAGGACTAGGGGAGACATGATAGTGTTCTGATATCTCAGAGGCTGCCACAAAGAAGAGGGAGTCAAGCTATTCTCCAAAGCAGCTGAGGGCAGGACAAGAAGCAATGGGTGGAAACTAATCAAGGAGAGAAGCAACTTAGAACTAAGGAGAAATTTCCTGACAGTTAGAACAATTAATTAGTGGAACAACTTGCCTCCAGAAGTTGTAAATGCTCCAACACTGGAAGTTTTAAAGAAGAGATTGGATAACCATTTGTCTGAAATCTCTACTGTCAAGAATGATAAGATCAGGGGTGAGCTTCAAAATTTTTAGCAAGGGGTTCTCTGCCTGGTTGCTGGGTGGGCATGGCCATGGCCGGCATGGCCTAGTCGGCCTCCTGCACCATGGCGGGGGAGTGTTTTTGCCCTCCTTGGGCTCCGGAGGCTTTCCTCGAGCCTTCGGGAGGACGAAAACCAGTGGTGGGTTCCTACCAGTGTGGTCCACTCTATAGCACCGGTAGCGGCCCGCTGGTGACGTCACAGTACCGGTACGGTCGGTTGCCAATGCCTGGGCACTGCCATTAAAAAAAAAAATTTTTTTTCTTCTGCACATGCCCAGAAGCCGAGCTTCCGGCACTGTGCATGCGCTGCCTTCCTACCCCACAGTGAGTCCAAGCAGGGGAGGATGGCTGAGGGAGCGCGTGAGACGCTAAAAGAATGGGCAGCAGGAGCTATCTCAGTTCCCCTCCCTTCAGCAGTCTGAGAAGCCACGAACGTGCGGTAATGATCCCAGGCATTTTTGCACATTTGAGGCTTCTCGAGCTGCTGAGGGGAGGGGGAACGGGTGGCAGGAGCCTAGGATCATTGAATGGGAAGAAGCATGCAGGCCGGACGGAGCCTCCTAGAACTGCTGCCACGGTCTTGCTGCTCCCGCAATGCCTTCCCGCTTCTCCGGCCGCTGCCAAGCTCCCGAGGCCCACGCCCACCCGGTCACATGGCTGGCAAGACACACCCACAAAATAAGCCACGGCCACAGAGTGGTAGTAAAAAAATTAGGAACCCGCCCCTGACGAAAACGCCTCCCCAGGCTCCGGAGGCCCGTTTATTCGCCCTCCCTGAGCCTCCACACGCGCCCTGTACTTACCTGCATCCAAAACGGGCCGCGTGGGGACTCCTGGGAGGGTTGGGGCGGGTGGGCGGGGCCAGCCAGGAGTGGGATTTTGGGGTTCTCCGAACTGCACAGAATCTTAGCTAGAGGTTCTCCCGAACCCCTGCGAACCCCCAGCAGCCCACCCCTGGATAAGATTTATACAAACCTCTCTTCTATTGTCTTTTCACCAATCCCAAATAGCAAATTGGCAGCTAATGACTACAACATAACCCAAACCTACCCAGAAATAAGCCTCTTTTAATTTAGTGGCTGTTTTACTGTTGCTTCATCCTATCCACCTAAGTTTTTTATCTGATGACTTCAGAATTGCCATTTTCAGATTCATGAGAGATAGAAAGTGGCGACCCCAATTCTGGCCTTCCTGTTCAAAAGAATCATTTTGCATCCTTTATGATAAATCCAGCTTTGTTTGACCAATCATCCCTCTACAGAACCTATTCAAACTCAAGATGCTCCAGTGTGATCGAACAGGTATTTCCTGAATTTTTTTTTTTAAATCCAGGAACATTTCCAATAGAGAGATTACAAAATAGCCCTGTCATCTGTGTGCGAGGATGAATACTTTTTAAACAAATGATCTGAAATATAACTGGATTTTTAGAAAAAGCTCTTCCAAGGAAGAGATGAATAAATGTCTTCTTGGCAAGCAAAAAGAAATCAGAACAAAAAGTTCATTAGATGCCTTTTTCGAAGAAACACTGGCATTTTCACATTATATTTGTTGGCAGAACAATTTCATGCATCTATAAATATTTTATAGGCAATCACTATGTTTTGCCGTTATGTTCCAGCACTATAATTGGACTCTGGGCCTTAGTTCTAATTGCTGCTTAAAGCTTCATGAATAGGCT
Organism: Diadophis punctatus similis; assembly: GCA_023053685.1. NCBI lineage: Eukaryota > Metazoa > Chordata > Lepidosauria > Squamata > Dipsadidae > Diadophis > Diadophis punctatus. The sequence goes on along the minus strand of JALIGW010000001.1, from coordinate 143,284,246 downwards.
TTCACGCATCCCTCAGTGGAATCCCACTCACGAGACATCCCCCTTTCCAACCCAAGAAAAGCAGGAAAACAGCTTTTCCTATTCCCTCTGTCCACACAGTCTCTTTTCTCCCTTTCCAGAGCTCTAAAGCAGCGGAATGGGGAGATTAAAAAGGGTCTATAAAGAAACTCAATGAAAAGCATGTCTCCTCTAAACAGAAATGTCTGCTAGCTTGAAGGCCATTCTGAAGATTCTTTTCATGAATTGCTGGGATCCAGGTTCGCAACACAAGTAAGACAGATTGTTTAAAATCGTGATTAAATCATTGTGCTTTGTATATATCACACAATAAGACCAGGGTGGGCAACCTATGGCCTGCAAGTTGGTGAACATCAGAGGTGGGTTCCTCCCGGTATGCTCTTACCTGTTGGTCACCGCAGAGCCGAAGAAGCTGGTGGCGTTTGCAGTGCGGGGCTTCCCCGCCCGCTTCCCCCGCCCACCTGGACGCAGCCATTTGCGTTCTTTTGCCCCCTGCGCATGCGCAAAGTGTTCTGCTTGCGCAGAGGGCAAAAGAATGCAAATGGCGGCGTCCAGGCGGGCGGGGGAAGCGGGCGGGGGAAGCCCCGTGCCGCAAATGCCACCAGCTTCTTCGGCTCTGCGGCGACCAACAGATAAGAGCGTACCGGGAGGAACCCACCTCTGGTGAACATCCACCCCAATCTAATTTTTGCAAACCTTTTGTAATGAAAGATTGTGCCCTCCACCCCCGCCCCCAAACTCTGTGGCAAAACCATGAAAAAATTGCGATGTAATTTTGAGGAAGTTTGGCAACTATGATGCAAAACAATCTTGGTATCAGTCTCCAAATCCATAACGCAAAGTTATCAATCAGCTTCTTTTGCTCTTTCTCAGTATCAAACTTTTCAGTTTTACACTACGGTGTTTCCCCGAAAATAATACATGTCCCCATAATAAGGCCAATCAGGCTTTTCAGCGCATGCACTGAAATAACCCCCCCCCCCAAATAAGGCCCCTTCCCCAACTACTTACGCATGCGCAGCCCGCCCCGCCCCATCCCCTGTCCCACCTGCCACTCCCAAATTGCGCCCGAACATCTTACGAGTCTGGCAGCTCCACCGCTTCTCTCTCTCGGCCAGTCTGTGCAGGGAAAGAAAAACTTCTCGCGAGTGCAAGCAATTAACAACTTCTCACACTCACGAGAAGTTTTTCTTCGTACCTCTGCTATTAAGTGACGGTGGCTCCCCTGCTTTCCCACCGCCAATCTCCCCATGCCATCAGTGACTAAGGGGTGCTTCTCTTCCCGCCCTTCTTTAGTCGGAAGGAGGATGGGACGAGGAAGAGATGACCCCCCCCCAGTTGCGCTCGCTCACACGGTGCTTCTTTCCATCGTTTTTGCGATTTTCCCAACACAGACCAGACGGGAGAGAGATGTGGTGGAGCTGCCAGAGTCAAGTAAGATGTGTATCTCGCAGCCTGCCCTGCCCCATCCCCACCTGCCATCCCAAAACTGTACCCAAACTCGAGTTGCTGCTGCCCTCGCCGCTGCCACCTATGGAGGCCCCGGCCTGCCTCCTGCAGGCCAAGCTCAGCTGCGGGCAGGGAGCACTGGCCATGGCTGGACCAGCCGAGCTGTGTCTGTCGGAGCTGCCCTCGGCGTGGCTGCCCGGTGTCTCGCCTAGGAACACGATGGAGCTACAAGTCCCAGGTAGAACGCATGTCTTGCGGCCCACCCCACCCCGCCCTGCCCCACCTACCACCCCCAAATTGCACCCCACCGAGAGACGCGCATCCTACCTGACACTTGTAGCTCTGTCACGTTCCTCGGTGTTGTGTCCAGGAAAGCCCATTGTAAAAGAAAACTTCTTGCGAGTGCAATCAAACTTCTCAAACTCATGAGTTTTCTTTTACAATGGGCTTCCCTGGACACAATGCCGAGGAACGCGATGGGGCTATAAGTCCCAGGTAGAATGCGCGTCTCGCAGTCCAACATGTTCCACCTGCCAGAAATGAGTCTCTTTGAGACTCATCACGCCACCTCCGCTGCCTCATGGAACAGGACTCTGCAAGGCTTGCAAAGCACTACCGCGAGTTTCGACATACCGGCACAGCTGTGAGCGGCAGGACACCAGCTGTGCCGGTATGATGAAGCTCGCGGCAGTCCTGCAGTTTGTGCATGCAACGGCACAACAAGCCTTGCAGAGTCCTGCTCCACAAGGCGGTGGTGGCGGGCCAGCTGCTTGGACGGCGCCAAGAACAGGGAGGGGAGGTGGGAGCGATGGGACATCCAGTCCCACACTCGCCACCTACTGCACCCCAAAATAATAAGCCCCTCCGATAATAAGGCCAAGGCCATATTTCGGGGGTCAAAAGAAAATAAGACCCTGTCTTATTTTCAGGGAAACACGGTAGTACTATGTGATTGTAATTTGGTAGTCTGGTTAATATTTTAATTAAAGGGCACTCTAATTTACAGTATAGTTTCATCGGCTGCAAAAGAGAGTTTCTGTTCTGTTTGCTCTATGTTCATTGTTATGTTTGATGTTACTCATACATCATGCATATTAAATGCACTGCATAAAGCAAGCCATTCAACCATCCATAGCTATAGTATAGAACATTATCTGGACACAATCTAAGGCAAATTCTACTATGGTTTCAACAATCTATGAACATTCCTTGACTTTGGAATTTGCAGTAATATCTCCCACACAGTGTCTATGGAGATTCTCAGTCATCCAGGTCATGGTTGTCCCAAAGGTGCTTTTTTTCACGAGGCAACTGGACTTTCTGGGGATTTTTTTCTTTGAAGACGTTTCATTTCTCATCCAAGAGCTGAAGAAGCTTCTTGAATGAAAACAGTGGTGGGATTCAAAATGTTCTACTACCGGTTCTGTGGGTGTGGCTTGGTGGGCATGGCTTGGTGGGGTGGCACCTTGCTGTGAGTGACATTGAGTTGGCCACACCCACTCAGTCACATGACCACCACCAGGCCACGCCCACCAAGCCACGCCCACAGAACCAGCAGAAAAGGCAGCTCCTGCGGCCTGTCCCTTTATGGTCCCCCCTCCCCTCTGTGTTGAAGTATCTTAAAGGGACACCACAGTCTGGCAGCCTTCCAAGCAGCTCCGCTGTGATGCCGTCCCTCCAGCACAGCAGGCCATTCTCCTGGTCGGGTCTTGCAATGGGGTGCGGCAGCACACGCGCACCGGCAGACAATGGGGTGCGCATGCGCGGCCGGCAAGAAGAACCGGATGGCAACGGCAATGACGGGACTTCAGGCCTCTTTTTCAGCCTGCAGTTTTTAGCGCAAGAATCCTGCAGCCACCACTTCTTTTTCAGCATGAGAAGCCTCTTTACCAGCCAGAACCAAGTCGGCAGTGGCAGCTGCAGGCTTCTTGTGCTGAAAACTACCGAAAACTACAGGCCGAAAAAGAGGCCTGAAGAAGTCGCCGCCCTGTTCTTTGTGCCGGCCGCGCACGCGCACCCCATTGCCTGCCGGTGCGACTTGCGGCCAGACCCAGCCAGGAGGGATGGCGTCGCAGCGAAGCTGCTCAGAAGGCAGTTGAAAACTACCAGTGGCTGGAGTCTCGCTGGCCGAGCCTCGCCAGGGACCCCCAGCAAGGCGCAGATGAAGATGAGCGAGGTGGAGGGCGAATGGGCGGCATGCGGGTGGAGGCTCTGGGGCAAGGCTGGAGCTGGGGAATGGCCCGTTCCCTGACCCAGCCAAGGCGAACGGTGAGCGGGCGGAGGCTCTGGGGCCTCGGGGAATGGCACATCCCTGGGCCCCGACCTGAGGCGAAGGGTGAGCGGGTGGCATGCTTACCTTTGGTGAGCAGAGCAGGTGAGGTGCAGAGGCCAGGTGAGGCAATTAGCTGGGCCACGTGGTGAAGGCAACATATATAGGGCAGTCGGGCTGGGCAGGGCGAGCAGGCGGGGTGAGTGGGTAGGGTGAATGGGTGGGCAGGGCAAGCAGCAAGTGAGTGGGCGGGCAGATGGGGCGAGCGGCAAGCGGGCAACCGGGCGGGCAGGGGCGAGGCCAACCAGAGGCGGTATTTGCCAGTCCGGCAAATCTGTTTGAATTTCTGCTACCGGTTCGCGCAAACCAATCCAAACCGGCTGAATACCACCTCCGGATGAGAAGTGAAATGTTTTCAAAGAAAAAAAATCAGAAAGTCCAGTTGCCTCCTGAAAAAAAAGCACCTTTGGGATCTCCCACACAGATGACCCAAGATGAATTGTGGTGGTGACAGCAATTGTGATGGTGGTGGTGGTGGTGGTGGTGGTGGTGGTGGTGGTGGAGGAGGAGGAGGAGGAGGAGGAGGAGGAGGAGGAGGAGGAGGAGAGGCAGCTATGGCTGCTCCAGTAGCCTCATAGAAGGTTCTTGATTGCCACCATGCAGGTAATTGTTCTATATTAGTGGAGCCAGTAGGGAAAGCAGCCAGTTCCGTATGTGAATAACAGGCACTTGTCTATATTTACGGATATTGCTGACCAATGACTCACTTTTCCTTTTGAAAATCTCAGCCAGAGTCTTTGGAGTAGAAGAGTCACTGAAGACAAGAGTTCTAGGTTAACACCTTATATGGGATGAGTGGGTATTAATTCCATGGCAATATTTATCTCCCCTTATACATAGACAGACAGTGGCTATTCATTATGATAGACACTACAGGGTGTTACAGACGTTTGGAACTGCAATGAATAAAAGAGCAGTCCAAATGTTCAATACATGAACAAGGAGAGACTCAAGACATCCTACCACAGGTTGCTTTAAGGAATTTGCTGTCTGATCTCAGACTTGCCCATTCTTCCATGCTCGGATTGTTAAATGGTTAAACAGCTTTGTCAGTGACTGGGTTGACATGTCCCAAGGCTTATATGGTTTTGGTTTAGCATGTTGTATCACTCTACCCACTAACTTCAAAAGTGTCCTGCACGTCCTCCTTAAAACGAAATGGGACCTCTGGAATCTCCCTTAGAATTCAGATATTCAAAGACTATGTTCACATTACGTTATTCTTCACTGTTAAATGTTTCACTCAGTTAATCTAATCTGTGGAGCGTGCAATCACACCAAACCACGCATTATCTACACCCGAGCAGCGGTGGGTTGCTCCCGGTTCAGTGAACCGATAGCGGCGGTGGCAGGAGTCTCTGCCACCTGCCCAGGGCGCTTCTGCACATGCGCAGAAGCGTCGAACGTGCGAGCGCACACACGTGCACAAGTGAACCGGTAGTGACGGGATTTACAACCCACTACTGCACCCGAGGCAAGACTGAGTGCATAGCTCAGTGTGTAGTCTGAACCAGCCCAAAAATGTCATGCTAGACAGTATACTTTTGGTGCATACAGTTCACCTTTGTATTATTTCTATTAAATAATGAAAAAATGAAAAACCAAATACTTAAGCTATCCTATAGGAAGATCTTAGCTAGACTATCCTAATTTATTTCTTTCATTGATAGCCTTGTTTTCTGTCAACAATTAGCTGGAAGACTCATTTGCTGTCAGTTCCTCCTGTTCTAGTTTCTTGGCAGATACATTTCCTGTTTCTTAGTGTGCTGTACAAATTATATTTGCTTTTGGGTCAACAAATCCGGAAGTCTGATGAGTGCTATTTTTGCACACCCAGCCTCCTTGTTTTCTTTTGCTAGAGACTAGCCGTGTCTTTTCCTGTAGTGAGAGCTGCCACTCTAATTCTGCCTAGTAAGAGAAGAGCACCTAGGCTGCTGGTAACAATGTAGATTACAGCAAGCACTGAGCAGTGTGAACAACAGAATTTTAGAACATTTATTTTTCATTGCAATATTCACTCCCCCCCCCACTTCATCTTTCATCCATTTTGGGAATGGGCATCATTGAAGGTAGCTGAACTGAGTTTTAGAGGCTGCCTGGCAGGCCCCAAACCAAGATTGTCATGTGGTGATTCTGCCAAGCTGTGTTCTTTATTATAATTTTACACCAATAGAGAGAACCTTGCCAGACTGAGCGCTCTAGTGTCTGCATCTATCACTTACTCTGTGAACTATGAGTTAAAGAAATAAACCAACATCTTATTAGCTGAAGCAGCTAAATGAAGGCTTTGTTCAAATAACCTGGCTTGTTGGGCACTTAGCAAATTGAAATGATAAGTTAAGGCTTTTTTGTAACTTTTACTTCAGCTTGTTAGAAAAATAACTTATTTTGAGTTTAGCAGGCAGAATGAGGCAGATGGGAGTGACAATTGCTCATTTTGGATACAGTGAACTCTAGAGAATTTTGGCTTATAATGTCTATGGAGATTCTCAGTCATCCAGGTCATGGTTGTCTCAAAGGTGCTTTTTCAAAAGGCAACTGGACTTTGTTTTTTCTTTGAAGATGTTTCGTTCCCCATCCAAGAAGCTTCTTCAGTTCTGACTGAATGGTGGGGAATGGAAGGATTTATATTCCTTGCAGTCATGTGGTTGTTAGCCTCTTTCTGAGAGTCATTGATGCCACATGGAGATTTATCTGTGCCCTCAGGGCAGGGGCGGGTTGCTCTCAAAGTTGCTACCGGTGCACTGTGCGCGCATCTCCATGTTTCATGCGCACATGCGCACACTGTGGGCATGGGCCCCTTGTGTGATTTTGCTTTTGCGCATGCACGGAAGCAAAATCTCGCGAGGGGACGCACGCGTGCACATGATTTCAGTGATTTTTTTGCTTCCACACATGCGCGGAAGGAAAAAAATTGCCAAAATCTCTCTCGCGCGTGCATCCCCTCATGAGATTTTGCTGCCGCGCATGTGCAGAAAGCAAAAGAAGACAAAAAATTCTGAAAAAAAGATGGCGACGTGTGACGGACCGGTGAACACGACGGACCGGTGTCACGCGCAAATTACATCATCAGCCGGCCGCTACCGGTGCAGTAGAGTGGACCGCACCGGTAGGAACCCACCACTGCCTCAGGGTAACCTGGATAGTACAAATGGGTATGGAACCATCTTGGAACTGTGGAAAGGACTGTCTCTAATCTCCAACTGCTCCCACTACTGTAGGCATATACTGTATCTCAACACATTTCCCTCAGCTTCTGTTGCTTTAAACACATACTCTGCAAAATATGGAAACAAGGCTGAACACCACATTAGCACAGGATTTCATCACGCTATATAAAGCAATCTTCTCAACACAAAAGGTTTCCTTTCTGCCAAAATTTAACTGTTAACATCGGAGCAGTTCAGACTTTCTTTTTAAAAATGTGGCAAGATGCCTAATATTTTCTATTTTAAGCAGCCTATATATACTGCACTATTCCTAGGGACATTTGCTGATTGTGAATGAAGGCCAGCAAACTCATTTTAAAAAGCAATATCCGTGCAGGAACAATGTTTTTTGGTTAGTTTCTGTATTATTAATTAGCATTAATTCTTTCCAGTCCAGGTGATTACTTGATCAGGAAACAGCACAAGACCTGTTAGAAGTGACAAGAGTATGTACATGTATGTACGTACATATGTATGTACACGCACGCACACACACGCACACACAATGTATCTCATTACACAGAAAACACGAACTCCCAGCTATAAAATTCCTGGTCATAAAAATTCTATTTCAGACAAGACTGTTTACCTTGTCTGCAACTACTATGCTTATCCTTCCACCATCTAAAGTGTGGTAAAGGTTAATCTCTTCAAGTAGAATTTGACTAATGGTATCTACATCAACACAGCCATATAATTTTTGTGGTAACAGTAAAGCTGCCTTTGCCACTGTCTTTTTATGAGATACGTTGATGACTTTCTAGTCCAACCTACAATCCTGGTGTTTCCTGATCTCATTCAGATACTAACCAGGCCTAACCCTGTTTACCTTTTCAAGATAAAAATTACCCCGAGTATTTTAATTTTGGCAGTGGTGAAGAACTACCCCACTAAGCCCTTGAGGAAATGAGGTGCCCTCTATTCATCTTGTTCTGTGTTGAAAGTTGTGCCTGCCTGCAGCATTTCTATGCAAAAAGCTCGAAAGCAGTTTTGGAATAACATCAGAGTGAAAACCCCATGCAAGTGTGCGTGCAGTTAGCGCTGTTGTTAACTTGAAGACAGTTTATTACAATGTTATCAAAAGGGTATGACAACACATGTAAGGAATTCTTTACATTTGATGCAGCTTTTTCCAATTTGGGACTCTCCAAATAAGTTGAACTTTGTCACATAGTCTCCAACTGATGTGATGAGAAACAGAATACATCTGAAAGAAGTATGTTTGGGAAAGCCATTTCCATTTCCATAATTTCTTAATTTGACACAAGCTCAACCATTTGCAGTCTCTAAGATGAGGGCGTTGAATGGCGCAACCATCTCTCTGAACAGTTAAGTGGTAATTAGAAGCAGTACATGGGAATGTGTATTAATGGAAAAGTTTGTTAATGAGAATGTTAACTGCAAAACATCCTATATATTCCACTAGATATGTATAGAAATTTGCTTCCGGATAGAAGTATAAAAGTGAAATACTAAGACCCATTATTCTGCCTGCCTAATTCATATATTAGAAGAGCTGAAGTCATCCTGTTATAATTACAGATAGTCCTCGACTTAAGAATTTATCTTGCTAAGTGAGAAATTTGTTAAGGGAGTTTTGCCACATTATATGACTTTTCTTGCTGCATTTGTTACGTGAATCACTGCGGCTGTTAAATTAGTAACATGGTTGTTAAGTGAATCTGGCTTCCCCATTGACTTTGCAGAAGATGGTCACATGACTCCGGGACACTGCAACCGTCATAAATATGAATCAGTTGTCAAGCATCTGAATGTAAATCACATGACCGTGGGGATGCAGCAACAGTCATAAGTGTGAAGAATGGTCATAAGTCACTTTTTTCAGTGCCATTGTAACTTCAAATGGTCACTAAATGAACTGTTGTAAGTTGAGGACTATCCTGCAATAACAAAATAAAAGCAACAACAGTAAATAGCAAAGCAGCAAAAAATAATATCACTGAAATACTTCAGAGAGAAATCAAAGCATTACCACAGAAATCAATATTTATTACCATTCCAGGATTTCTTTTCCCCTCTTCACAGCTTTTGACTATGACATACTTTGTTTTCTTTTCAATTCTAAATGTGCTTAATACTTAATTAAATATGATCCCCTAAATATGATTCCCAAAGAATAGTAGGGACAATATGCTTGTAACTCAAAATATTTGTGCTTGCTGTGTAAAGTTTACTATGCTTGCTGCGTAATTCTACTAGGAGGGGAAAGGAGAGAAAGTAACTGTTAGGATCATATGATCTTGTGCCTGAGATTCCCAATATATTTGGACACTGATCAGTTATCAATGCATGGTTCATCACATCAATCCACAATAACAACAGAGATCAATATTTATCAGTAGCAGGTGCAATATCACATTACATTTTTCTGCAAGAAAAATTAAGCCAATACCATAGTGGACATGCACAATAAAAGCACGCACTGGGCACATACGTTTTGTTACCTTCCCAATCTGGCTTTTTCAATGAGGCACATTCCAGTTTATAGGAAAAAAATTGTCTAAGTCAGCAAGAAGATTAGTATCTCCAGGAGATTGCCTTACTTACACAGAAGTTGAACGTTTAGATTGTGTATTTGTTTCCGGGTGAAATATAAAGTGCTAGTTACTATTTTTAAGGTCTGCATTAGGGCTGTGTTTTGACATATAAGAGGGACTCACGGAGTGCCTGTTTTGAACTTGTGAAAGCCACTCTATCTTTCCCTAGAATCGTGTGATTACTTTGGCAACTATATATGATTCTGAGAAGTGACGCATGGAGTTTAAGAAGATACTGGCAGGTGTTACGTGCATGCTCATGCACTGTTCTGGCACCTTGTTCTCTTTGACTCTGAAGTGCTGTGCAGTCCTTTTACATAGCTAGAGTCCAAGCTACTTGAGAAAATGCTTCTTTTATGTGATTTCATTGAAATCATCTGAGATGGTTCAAGAGTGGCTGAGGGCAATTCAGGGCTAAGTCTTCTCAGTCTTGGGCATATGGTCCTCAATGTGTTGAGAGAACTGGTGCCTTTTGTTAGCTTTAAGAAAGGTCTTCAAACTCAACTTTTAAAAGCATTGTTGGGTTTTAATGTTGATTTTAATACTGATTTTAATGGTGGTTTCATACAGTATATAGCAGGGGTCCCCAACATCCAGGCTGCTCCCCATTACTGGTCCATGGCCCTTTCAGAACCAGGCCTTGGAAACAGTGGATTCACTTGTGTGCATGCAGTGTGCCGGCACATGCGCAGCTCTTCTGCGAGCCACAGGTACGCATGCCCATCGCTTGCACAAATGCAGCTGTGCACACCCGCACGCTCATCCACTGCTTGCACGGAACCATCTCCTCTCCCCACCTCACCCCCAAGTTGGAAAGATCAGAGACCACTGGTATATAGTACAATCAGCAAAACAAGACGACTAAATCTTTTACCTTTCTTCATCTTTGTCAAGTAGTCTTTCTCAACAAGTCCCTTCTTTGTTTGGCTGGATTGTATGTGTTTAGATATTCCACTGTATCTAGAATACTAATACTTTTTAATGGAAATTCAAACATTGAATTGAAAATGATCTTAGTGCAACTATTATACAAGTCTTCCCAAATGTTGTGCCCATCAATTTTCTCAGCCAAACAGAGCTGGAGAGCCCCTAAATTATACCACTGGCATAGTCTTGGAGAACGCTGAAACCTCTTGGGTGCATTTACTAAGCACGTTACATGTGCTAAGCGATGGCTTGATCAGCCACAATTGTTGAAGAAACTACATTTGGTCAATGCCCACAACTGGTTAAACCATAGACAAATATATAAAGATAGAATCAGGTAAGTAGGAGAAGTCTGTGTGCAGGTAGGAAGGGAAAAACTTTTTTGAGGATAAACTCAGATCCTAATTCGCTAGTGAGCTTAGCCAACATCTGCAGCCCCATGGGCAAAATATTTTTCTGGATTTCTTCCAGCATTGGGAGTTGACCACCATTTGCTCTTTCCTGGAAAATCAGTGGCACATGCTTATCCCTTTCCTCAGGACCGCCCTATAGGGTGTTTCTGAGGGCAATTTTCCCTTCTGGGCTTTGAAATATCTATGAACTTGCTTAGTGACATTGTTCCAGAAATATGGAGCATAATGTCATAACTTTGTTTTTGGCTTTTATCTGGTTCAGCTGATGGGAGGACATTGAAGTAGTCACCCAAAACTGAAAATGCTCGAGATCTCTTGCTGCCCAATTGTCAAGGGTCTTGGGGAAATCAGGAGATTCAGGCAGTCCAAATGAGTATAAAGATTTATTGCAAGCTTAAGCTCTCCACAAGAATCTGACCAATTGGCTGTTAAGGGAAATGCACAGGAGATAAGAGAGGCACTCAAGGTGGGCTGGATTTAGATCTCTTGCAGGCGCAGGGACTCATGACTTATGATGTATTTGATCCCTCCCTCGGGCTCAGCCTGGTCATCTCCTACACCAATATGCTACATAGCATGGGAAGAACTAATACTGAAAAATAATGCTAAATCTGGTGCAGTTGTGACAACAATCACTCTAAACAGCATCTGAAAATAGCTATAGATTGGCCAAGGATGAGTAAGTGTACGTTCATACTCAGTATTGCAAAGTTCATTACAGGAGGAAAACTTAGTGGACTAGGTTACCTGAGAAGTATTTGCCTTGGATAGCATTGTACTTTGATTTGTAGTTTGGATGCTAAATATTGCTGTACCATATAAAATAAAGAAAAAGAATTAATACTCTTCCCATGGACTATATTCAAGAGGCAATTAACTGGCAGTTCACCAGTAACCTCCCAGCTATGTTGAGTAATCTCCCAGGCATGTTCAACACGAAGCAATAAAACAGTGAGAACTATTAATAGGCTAAAGGTCCTTATGAATACATTTTAAATAGGCAGGGGGCCTCTTAAAAGCAAGCCAGGTCAGGCTCAATTTCTGTGATTGTATCCTTCCTTTTCCTTGGCAGAGTTACAGAAGTTAATTCCCCTTGCCTTAAAAAAAAAAGGTTCCCTTTTTCCAGGTTCAAATCAGCATAAATTTTAGGGTCAGCTAGGTACTCTTTTCTGACAAAGTGGATATAGGTGGCCTCATCATTGTCAAATATACCACAATAGGAATCAAATGATTATCATTTTATTTTAATGCACAGGCTCATAGAATATGCTATTTAGATTGAGAAATCCAACCCAATCTGGCATACGTGACAAATTCTTCTTCATTCAGTACATCCAGTGGACAGCTCCTGATCTTCCTTAGTACCTTAGATCCAGTCAAGCCCCTTTCCGTCACTTTACGATCAAGAAAAAGCAGGGTTCTCGTGGATTCAGAGTTGCAATCTTATTGCAATGAGCATGGGGTTAGGCTTCAGAATTTTAGGAAGTGGATAGGTACTTATATACTTCGGTATCCATTTATGACTGCACTAGGACTGGTCTTCTCTACTGCCTTTGATCTTCCTTCTACAAGAGTAATTGATCTATAATTCTACATCCTTCACCTTGGGATAAGAGAGAATAAGAATTGGGTTTTGCATGACCTCTCTTAAGGTACTTGAAAAATGCAAGGATATGTCTGCGTTTATCATTTTTTTCCAAGGCTAAACATGCCGAGTAAACTTCGTTTCTATTCCTGTGATCATCTATACCTGTGGTGGCGAACCTATGGCACGCGTGCCACAGGTGGCACGCGGAGCCATAGCGGACGGCACGCGAGCGTTGCCCACCGGCAAACCGGAAGTGCAGAAAAACGCACTTCCGGTTTGCCGGTGAGCTGTTTTTTGCACTCCGGAGGATTCAGGGAAGTTCCCTGAAGCTCCGGAATGCAAAAAACTACAAAACAGACAAACCGGAAGTGCATTTTTCCACACTTCCGGTTTGTCCGTTTTGTAGTTTTTTGCATTCCGGAGCTTGAGGGAGCTTCCCTGAACCCTCCGGAGTGCAAAAAACAGCTCACCGGCAAACCGGAAGTGCGTTTTTCCACACTTCCGGTTTGCCCGTTTCGTCGTCCCAGGCTCCGGTAAGGCCTTTGCGCGGGGGTGGGGGGGTGTGCGCATGCGCAGGGGCAGCATGGGGGGGGGTGTTGTGCGCATGCGTGGGGGGGAGGGAATGGGTGTGGGCACGCGAGCGCGCGCTACCGCGCGCACCCCCCCCTTTTTGGCACGCGAACCTAAAAAGGTTCGCCACCACTGATCTATACTGTTCTTCTCTGCTTTTTAATTTCACAGAATTTTTCTTTAAATGTGGCGCCTGGAACTACTGTAGACATGTCCATGCTTCTCATGTTCTGGGTTCCCACTGCAATTCTGCCTCTGCAGCTTGGGATTGTCTATTCCTGTATGGCAACATCAGCAATGTCCGAAGGCTTTAATGCAGTCACATAAAAAATACTATTAGTATTCTGAATGATCCTCAACTAGTCCTCAGTACCATGTCGAATGACATCTGGCCTGAAGGATCAATCATCTGGCACTATATTATCAATCATTTTATCTTTATTATCCATGGGGTTTTCTTGATAAATACATGAGAGGTTTATCATGCCTTCTTCTTCATAGTACCTATGAAGTACATAATATGATGCATAATGAATAATAAAATGAAGTACATAGTACGTGAAAAAAAGACTTTCTTCATGGTCCCTCAATCAACTTCTTACAACATTGTAACTCCAAGTAGGTGCTAGCTTGCTTTAGCTCGGCAGGAGGGAGATCTTCATATATTAGGAAACCCTGCTGGAATGCCGGTATATACACCCCAAGAACCCTCTGGGTGGTCCTCACACACTCTTCCAAAGAACAGCCTCCTACCACAATGAGGCAGCATAGAAGGATTTGGTGTACATGGGATAACAGACCTAAACTTAATTTTAATGGATTAATCGGGGAAATCTATTGGACAGCATATGACTTACATCATTTGTGTGATACATCATACAAATGAAACAAATTGCTTCATTTGCATGACATTGCCCAACTGAAATAAATTGATGCATAATGACATATATCATGTCATTTCTGTTAATAACCCCCATTCATGTAAAATGCAGTGGAATTTAGCCTGCTGCATATAAAAACCTGTTACATCATCGTCCAGGCAATTGGGGTTTCACTGTATCACTTCCATAATATTTAAAATATATTGTTTGCTAAGGTAAATATTCCAAGCAATGCAAATCAACACTATTAATACAAATTATAAAGAAGAAAGTTTAATGCTAGTAAAACTACTAATGTATCAAATATGTGGGATATTTATTTTAACTCTCTTCAATTAGTAACAGAAACACAATGTTTTGGGGAAGGTAAAGACTCCAGTACTGGTAGGTACTTTTTTGGCACAAATAACACTATTACCATCCTCCAACAGAATTCTGCATTTATAAGAGTTATTGAGAAACATTCATCTGCAATATCATCAGCTATGTTTGCACAACTTTCTAACCCATGGTTTACTGAGTTATTCCAACCTCTCATTTTACACAACACAATGAATCATAGACTAATCACAGTCGATAAGTCTGTATCAGGTCAGATTAAAAATTATTTTAAAATCAAAATGTCGAAATGCTTTTAAATTTGAATCATTTCCTTAAAATGTCAATAAAAATGAGAATAACTATCATAGTTATTCACATTTTCATTGACATTTTAAGTACAGGTAGTACTCAGCTTACAACTGTAATTGAGCTCAAAATTTCTGATGAGTGAATCACTGCAGCTGTTAAGTTAGTAATTTAACAGTTGTTAAGTGAATCTAGTTTGATTTTGCTTGTCAGAAGGTCGCAAAAGGGGATCACATGACCCCAGGATACTGCAACCATCATAAATATGAACTAGTTGCCAAGCATCTGAATTTTCATCCCATGACCATGGAGATGCTGCAACGGTCATAAGTGTGAAAAATGGTCATAAGTGACCATTTTTCGGTGCCATCATAACTTTGAATGGTCACTAAATGTAATCGTGAATTTAATACTATTTCAGCTTTTCAATATGAACATAAGAAGTAACTCATCTGATATAGTAAATAAGATCTCTATAAAAGTACAAAAAAAGTTATGAATTATAGTGATGGGGTAGTTCTGTATAAAGGAGAAGAAATATTGAAGGGAAATTACTAAAGGGAAGTTGTTAGGAAATGTTTACGGAGAAGTGTGCAACCAAATGAGAGGCACCATACTGTACATGCTTAAGTATCAACAGAAAAAGAGAGATTAAGAAATGTCCGCATTGATAAATATTTACAAGAAGCAGCAGTAAAAATGGTAAGAAACTGTCCAAAAACTGTAGCATAATTTTCATTACTTCTTTAATGCATCCTTTGGTAAAACATTTAATACTTCAAAAAGACAGATTACTGTAAGAAATATTGCAAAATTTTCACAATCAATACTGAAACAGTTGCTTGAAAAAAATTAAGTGCAATCAAATAAATTTACCAACAACACATCCAATAATGAAGGAAGCTGAATCTATCAAAGCCATTTTTTTCAATATAAAGATAACAGAAATATGACACATTTATAATTGTTTTAAAGCCTATTTTTGTAGCCAAAGGTATAGAAAAGTAATTGCTTGATGTCTGAATCTGTGGAAATTTGGAAAGAATTGAGTATAATCCAAAAGACAAATAGGCAGTGACAAGAGTAAAAAAATATATATGAAAGGACAAGCCCAGTTTCCAGCTTGATTTATTGCTAATATTTATAATACATTATAATAATTTATAATGTCAGAATTAATTTTTAATACCTCTAGTTGAAAAGAAGTCAGCTGTGACATGAACATCCAACAATCCCCCCTCCATAATACCATTTATAATGTATTTTAGACAAAGGGGACCCATTGAAGAATTTCTTGCAGATACAGTATTTTAAGGAAAGTCACATCGTGAAATTGGGAGAAGAAGCTGTTAAACATTTGGATTCAGAAATTGCTTTAACAAACTCCAACTTTTATTAGCGGTACAGGAGCCACTTTTGCTACAGTAGAAAAGTTCATTCAGAACTGAGTAATTTAGAAACTGGGAAAGCAGGAATACTTACCTTTCACTGGAGACTGCCTAAAGAAGTTGAGTACAGATATAAATTGAATTCCCCAGCTCCCTTTATTTTAGGTTTCCTCAGCTGACTTGGCTGACAGTGCTTGTTTTTAATATATAAACAAATAAAATAGCTAAATAAAATGTCATGTTTTTTGTTAAAATAAAAACTTTATTTTTACTGTTTGTTGGCAAATAATAGGAAATTCACATCTAATCTACTGATCTAATTAATTAGATTTAATGTCTAATTAAATATAAATTAATTCTAATGATTGTTCTTTTGGAACATAATAATAATAATAATAATAATAATAATAATAATAATAATAATAATAATAATAATAATAATAATAATAATAATAATAATAATAATAATAATAATAATAATAATAATAATAATAATTTTATCTTAGATAAAAGTTTATCTTAGATAAAAATTTTATCTTAGATAAAACTTTTTATCTTAGATAAAAATTTTTATCTTAGATAAAAGTTTATCTTAGATAAAAGATAAAAATCTTAGAATATCTTAGAAAGATATTCTCCAAACATCCACTAAAAGTGAACTGCAGCTGGTTCCATTGTTAATTACTTAATAAGGAAAAGTCTAATTAGTTGACGCTAATCATTTCAATTTAAATGAAAATTATTCCGAAAAAAATCTGATTAAATAATGATTTTATATACCACTATCTGTAAAAGTGAAATTCTACAGGGTTTTTGAGCGCTGAAAATGCCCAACCAGTAGGATGCATCCAATTAACCCCAGTGCACTTTTACTAAAAACGGTTAAAGAATGTCCCTGACTAGCGAATAAGTAACTATTTAAACCATTCAACCGACTTTTCCCGAATTGTGATTTCAATCGAATCCATCCTGGTTGGCATAACAATAGACCAAAATCCAGCCATCATAAAAAGTTGCTGTACAAAGCATGAAAGTGAGATAACTTTCCTGCGTCAGTCATCAGTGCGCTAGCCACTTTTCCCCCTGCAGCGCTCTATATAAGCCTGCAACCCGAATTCCTTTCTCTTGGCTCGCTTGGGAGGAGCCGGTCAACCCCCAGCCGATCTCTCTGCGTCCGCCTGCCCTACAGAAAGACGGAGCGGTCGGGTCGCAGACACCGCAGCGGCACGAGACCGACTCCGCTCGCCTGGCTTCCGCACCGTCTCGTGCCTCACCCGGCCCACCCTTCCAAAGGGCTGGAAAAGCAAACGTGTGAGAGAAAAAAGATGGGCGGCCCCCCCCAAAAAGGGGGGGGGCTGTAGCAGCATTTCCATGGCGACGATGACGTCACCTCACCCTGGATCTAATTGGAGGAAACCCCGTGCCTTAGCTGCGGCGGCCCACAGACCAACCGAACTTGTGCCCTGATTCTGTCCGCCTTCGCGGCGGCGCCCAGAAGCTGGATTGGCCGTATGAACGTGGGAGGCGGAGTCAGGGCCCTGAGAGTGCTTCTTGATAGGTGCAGCCGCACGAGCGCGGGCCTAGCAGTGAAGAGGTTCGCTTTGTGCCAACGCCCTTTAGCAACGCTGCTTCTTTCGCTGAAAACGGAGCTGCTTTTTCTCTTCCTCTCCCTCTCTTCCTCCTCCTTCCCCGCCTCACCAGCGCAGTCCCGGAGCGTAGCGAGCGCAGCCGACCCAAGCAGGCGCCAGCCGGCCGGCCTAGCGCCTCAGCGGAGCCCGGTGAGAGCGAGGGGGGCCTCGGCCCGGGAAAGAGCGGGGACGTCCTCGCCTCGGGCGTCTTTCCTGCTTCGCGAATCTCTGCCGCGTCGTCCATTTTGTGGAGGCGGCGCGGGACTGGGAGTCCCCTGCCGGGGAGGGAAGACCAGGCAGGCGGGCGCGGGGAGAGAGAGAAGGACGGAGAGACGGCGCCATTTCGTACCGGACCTGAAGCCGCCGCGGCGTTTTCCGTGGGACGGCGGGAGAGGGAAGGCAGGGCCCGGGGGGATGGGAGGTGACTAGACGGTGCGCTTTTGCCTCACCGCCTCCGTCTTGGGCTTGGTCCCTTCTCCGGGGACAAAGGCCTTTTCGCTGCTGCCTTCCTGGAGGCTCCTCCGAGGGAGGAGCCTGGGAAAAAGGACGTTCCGATGCGGATTCCTTTTCTTCCCCTCCTTCCTTCCCACCACGTTTCCCCCCCCCCCCCCGCCTGTCTTACGGTCCTACGGTTTCCGTCGCAGGCTTTCTATGGGCCTCCCCATTGAGCCTCCGGGGCCGGGCAAGGAACGTTTTGTGCCCTTCGCTTCCGTCTCCCCCCCCCCCCCCTGTTCGTCTCCGGGCTATTCCGTGGCCCGGCCTTCGCCAAGCTGGCGCCCTCCGGGACTCTCTGGTTTTATGGCTGCTTCACCTCGCGGGCAGCACCTACCGCTGGGTGGCGGGGGTGGATGAGTACTGTAGTCTTGAAAGATCATCTGGAGGGTGCCAGTCTGGGAGCGATTCCGTAATCTCTCCTCAGCTCTAGAGCACGAACCGCCCCGTTCCTCGTTCATTCCTCGTTAGATCGTCGTCCGGGCGATCCTGCTGCTCTCTCTGGCAGGTTCTGTGGCAAGAGTCCTAATCGCGCTTATTCGGGTTTCTCTCTGGACGTTTTCCCATAAAATGACACTTCAAAGGCTTCGTTCGGAGTGGGGGCCGGGGGGAAGAGAGAAACCTTGGAAAGAATTTCCAGGTAGTTGAATATGTCACTTGGTGTTCAAACTAAGGAGTCTTTTTATTTCCTGACCACCATTTCTGGTGTCTCATTCACATAGCCCTCATCAGCTTTGGAATAGGAGGAGCAAACAATCAGTATTTTTCCCCCTTTTGTCTCTGTGTTATTTTCTGGTAGACAAAAGGCATTTTTTTCTTGCTTAGATCTGGTGGTTTGCAAATTGGAAACTTAAGTGGTTTATTTCTTACTTGGTCTCATTGCCTTTTCTATTGGCCTGACTTCCTAAATCCATGTTGGATATTGTACTTAACATTAGGTCTTGTGTCTTAGAGAAAAAAAACACAGACTTAAGAGTGTTTCTTTGATATTTCAGGTTTTGAGCAACTGTACAGTTCATCTTTCCTCCTAAATCAGTTGCCTTACTGCTCAGACCACTGCAGTCTAACATGGAAAAGACCGAGATGATCCAGAAAGCCAAGCTGGCTGAGCAGGCAGAGCGCTATGATGATATGGCAACCTGCATGAAGGCAGTGACAGAGCAAGGTGCTGAATTATCCAATGAAGAACGCAACCTTCTCTCTGTAGCCTATAAGAATGTTGTTGGGGGGCGGCGCTCTGCTTGGCGGGTGATCTCGAGCATTGAACAGAAAACGGATGGCAATGATAAGAAAATGCAACTTGTCAAGGATTATCGAGAGAAAGTAGAATCTGAGCTTAAGTCCATCTGTACTACTGTTTTGGTGAGTTGGCTGTGGTCATTTTGGTTTCAAATTTTATGTGATAAAATTCTAATTAGATTAGAGGCTGATGTCTAGTGGAAGAATGAATTGCATTTCTCTGAGATACTAATAAAAATTGTAGTATAAATCTAAGATTTTGATGACCAAAGTACTGTTAAATACAAAATTAGGTTTTCACTGAGGAGTCTTTAGATTCTGAAAAGTTACTGTAGGAAAAACATTGATTAAATTATACTTAAGTAATCCTATTCACAATTAAGATCCTGCTAATATGTAGCAGAATAAAGAACTGGTTTTCTTTTGATAAATTTGAAAATGAACCAGCTGTTTTGTTTTTGCAGATAACATTTCTTATATCTGGAATTGAGTGAATATGAAAACGTTAATGCTAAGCATAGTAGCAAGAAGTGATAAAAGAAAAGATGTATACTTTCTCAAGCTGGCCAAAGTAACTATTGATGTTCTGTAGCTACTGTATTTGTGACTAACTAAGCACTTTGATAAATTGTAATAGAGATGAATGGGGTAAATCACTTTAAAATATTTAAATAGTGTATAAGTTTTAACCTGCTTGTATGGCAATTAACTAGAGCCAGTTTGGTGTAGTGGATTAAAGCGCCTGGTTAAAAACCAGAATATTTTGTTGTAGTCTAGTCTTAGGCATGGAAGCCACCTGGGTGACTTTGGGCTAGTCACTTTTTTCAGCCCTAGGAAAGTGGTAATGGCAAACCACTTCCAAAAATATTGCCAAGCAGATTACATGGACCTGTCAGGACAGTTAACAGGAGCAGACTGACTTGGAGGCACACACACACACACATAAAGTAGTTAAGTGCTTTGGTTAAGCCTGAGCAATCTGAATATTTTTGAGAAACAAACAGCTTTATCTAAACTTCCCATAATTTGAGTGTGATTTGTTCTTGAAATTGTATTAAATCTATTGTGTTTGTGCTACCTTTCAATTATGTTCCTACCTCAATATGATAAAAAGAATTGTACCACTAGTTTTCAGTGATAATGTCAAAGGATTCTTGAGAATTGTTATTTTTTGTCCAAAAAACATAGGGGCTAACCTATATTTTTGGTGCTTCAGATGGAAAATACCTTGTATTTTATGTTTATTGAAATTTCCAGTTGAATATGTTTTCAATTAAGATAATTTCTATACATTTTTGTTTTATTAAAATATAAGTTTCATTAAAGTATCTAATTTCTAACTTGGTGGTCTGATTGATAGAATTCAGTCAATCAACACAAATGCTTTTCTCCTTAAATGTGTAAAAGTGTTTCTGTGATCCTGTTCAGCATATATTGTTTGTAATGCACATGTAATTTCGTGGCAGCAACAAAAATTCATGCTGTTGATACTTGCCCCAAAGTGACTTTTCCCCCCAAAACAGCATTTCGTACCATTTAAGAGAACATTTCAGAAATAAGTTTATTTTAAAAATAGTTTGATTATGGTATTTAATCTGCTTTAGAAAGAAAATGAAAAATTCACAGGGAAAGTTTGTGCTCCTGGGTGTATCTGTTGAAACTTTCTGAATCCTAGCCAATCCTTAGTCATCTACTGCCATTAACTTCTTTAATTCAAGCAAGTTTCTAATTTTTTTCCAGCTTGAAATAACTAGGTTAAGAGGTAGTTATCTGACATTTTTAATCATGAGATCATTTTTAGGAATATAAAAGTCTGACTCAAATGTTTTGCCACTGTTTTCTTCTGGATACTTTTAAAATTCCCAGTATATAGTCTACAATCCTGAAATTTCCTGGTGGTCTTCCATTCAAATCCTATCCAGTTGATTCTACTTACCATGTTAAATGAGCCAGGATCAGCTAAGTACTACTTAGCTGGATTTCTATAAACTGCTCAGGAAGTCTAAGCCTTAGAAAAGAAGTCATTCACACTAATGTACTTAGTCTATCTTTGCCTAATGACAGATTACAATTATAGTTAGCAATACATTTTTGTACAAATCATATATGATTGTTCAGGTTTGTAGAACATATCAAATAATATAATTCAGTTTATTTATTTATTTTTATTTTGTGAGATTTATATACCGCCTCACAGTGCAAGCACTCTAAGCGGTTTACACCAGTAAGCAATGTATATTTATATTGCCCCCAACAATCTGGGTCCTCATTTTACCTACCTCTGAAGGATGGAAGGCTGAGTCAACCTTGAGCCGGTGAGATTTGAACCGCTGACCTGCGGATCACAGTCAGCTAAAGTGACCTGCAGTACTGCCTCTAACCGCTGCGCCACCTCGGCTCTTAACAATATGATCTGTTTTAAATGTTCATATATTTAAACAAAATTAATGAATCTTACAGTGATGGGATGGAATGAAATAGAATAGAGAACTGAATTCTTTATTGGCCAAGAGGGAATGGACACACAAGTAATTTGTCTATAAATTTGTCTACAAATTTAATTTGTAAAACCATTCCAAAAAAGAAACTATAGGTTATAAACCATTATGGATAACTTTGCTTATCATGCTCAGCTCCAATATTTAGTTTTGAGATACAATACACATATTAATGCTTTGTTCTTTGATACCATAATTCATTTTGGTTGAAACAGCCTAGTTACTTAATGTACAATATAGTAGTAGGACATATGAGTTGAATTTTTGAAGCATAGATTCCTATGTTAGTACTACAGTATTGCTAGACATTTGCTCAAATTTTGTATTGCAAAAGAATGCAATAGATGTTTGGGTTTAAACATTTGATAAGATTCAGACTGACAGGAAGGAATATTTTACAGCAAGCTTTGCAGATGATTTATAGAACAATCAAATCTTTTGAAGCTTTTCTGGGAGGTAGGAGTGCAGGACAGTATTTGCTTATCTACCTTCCTCACAGTCTTTCATATTATTTCTTGTATCCTGAGCTTTCAGTGATTTTCAGGAGTTAAATAATATATCATATAATAATGTCTTTCTCCAGCATTGTTTCAGATAAATGTAATTTCGATCTACATTTGAGGGGTAGTTTTTATTTCTGGTGCTTGCAGAATAATAAACACATTTCCAGTTTGTCCCAACCTGGTAAATAAACTTAACCAGTTCAATTTTTTAAAAAAGGAACTTCACAAAATCCTGGAACTTAGAATATAGCAGTACCATGTATTTTATAAACTGAAACTTACTTTGCCCTTTGTATGTCCAAGGCACTGAAATTCAAGAGTTGATGAGGTTAGACAAAAAAAAACTAAATTCAATTTAATTGAAATTAAGTTGAATACAGATTTCCTATGTATTTTATTCCTTTTTCTGTACATTCAAATTTACAATTCATAGGCTAATGTTTGGAGGCACTCTGGGGCTGTATCCCAGATTTTGATAGGATACATGTAACAGACAAGACATAATAGATAGAAGCAGATAGAAACAAAGTTTATATAGTATATTATGCCCTGACGAGTTATATTTAGATCATCCTTGTACCCATCCAGAACACTATTAGTTTTTTTCCCCTATTCTGGGTAACGTACTTGAGAATTGCATGAACCAATCCTGATGCTCAGAGTGGTGTATTCTGGGGAATACATGGAACATTCTGGGAGAAAACAGAATGTTCTCTTTCCTGACTAGCACATTTAGATTGTCTCTGCTACTTTTTGTGTATGTAAGTGATATATAACCTTGGATAGATCTCTCTAAAGAGTTAAGCTGAATAACGGTAGCAAGACATTTTGTTGTAAGGAATATACTTTTATCTCAAATCTTCTCTGTTTTTGAATATGTTAACTGGGTCTCATGGGAGTTGATGTTCAAAGCATCTGGAAGCACTAAGTTGCCTGTCTCTCCTCTATAAGGTTTGAGCCATGGAGGCCAATGTGTTTTTTTTTTCTTACTAGGCATTTTTGAAATTGTTTCCATTGCCTAGAATTATATGTGTCTTCATTTTATTATGAATTCTGAGCAGCCAATGTACCTATTATCCCCAAACAAAACAACAAGAATAGACAAAACAAGTATCATAAAAAGATTGTTGTTATTATTGCTGAATCATTGAGTACTTAATCCCTTGAGTGGAGGGGTAGACATTCTTTTATTAACATTTGTATGAAGTATTGGAAGGCAAAAATGTATCCCTCTCCAATAGCAACAACCTTGATTATCCAGTGATATTTCCCACATGAACCTAATTGTGAAAATTAGATTTGAGTATGGGAATTGTTTTTTTTATTTGTTTTGTTTTTTTGCTAAAAGCATCAAAATTGCTTTTTAGATTCAGAAACACGGTGCTAACATGGTTAGATCCCCCCAAAGTATTATCAATATCAGAATTTATAATTGGACTAATTTGGTCATTGCATGATTTATAACTAATCTGTACGTTTCCTCTTTGCATTATCTGCCCATAAGCTTACATTACTTAAATGTATACATAAAGTTGGAAGTAATGTAGAACATTGTGTATGGACATTTTGACATTTAAAGTAGTGGCATTAGCTCTAATTTGATGAATGATTTGTCTTAGCAATAATATTTCAGGCTTCAACTTGAAATAAATTAGTGTGCATTAAAGATTCTGCAAGATAACAATATGAATTAATTGAATCTCCATTTCTTGCTTTCTTGGAATATATCAGTGAGACTTTCTTATGGGGAGCCTGGCCTTACAAATAGGTTTTATTTGTTAAAAAAATGTGTGATCTGTGCCATTTGAAATTTAGGGTTCAATTATGTAGCTGTTCGAAGTTAGAAGGGGATACACAAGCATTTCAAGATTCCTTGTTCCCCGTTGATTAATAAAATAAAATAAAATATTAAATGGTGTAAATGGTACATGATGCAGTGTTGGTTGGTACAAAATTTGAATGCCGAATAGTTTGTCAAGATCAGTGTTTCCCAACCTTGGCAACTTGAAGATGTCTGGACTTCAACTTCCAGAATTCCCCAGCCAGCATTCGCTGGCTGGGGAATTCTGGGAGTTGAAGTCCAGACATCTTCAAGTTGCCAAGGTTGGGAAACACTGGTCTAGATGAAGATACACAGCAATCCAAATATTGTATCAATGTCTCCCTGAACCTGTTTAACTGGAAGGAAGTCTTGCTGAAATATTCTTTATTTCAAAGGAGTAAATTTGAAAGTAAACTGCACAATTAAATTGTTAAGAGTACTTATTGTTTGTTTAATCTGATTCATCTGTCTTCTGAGAGTTTTCTGATGAAGATTATTGAGATCTTGGGTCATATTTTTAAGCAATTATCAAGGGATGATGCTAATAATCTGGTTTATACCGTGTTTCCCTGAAAATAAGACAGGGCCTTATATTTTTTTGAACCCCAAAATATGGCGGCCTTATTATCGGGGGGGCTTATTATTTTGGGGGTGCAGTAGGCGGCGAGCGTGGGACTAGATGTCCCATCGCCTCCCCTCCCTGTTCTTGGTGCCGGCCGAGCGGCTGGCCCGCCGCCACCGCCTCTTGGGGTAGGACTCTGCAAGGCTTGTTGTGCCGTTGCATGCACGAACTGCAGGACTGCCGCGAGCTTCATCATACAGCACAGCTGGGGTCCTGCTGCCCTACATGCATGCAACGGCACAAGCCTTGTAGAGTCCTGCTCCACAAGGCAGCGGCGGTGGCGTGACGAGTCTCACAGAGATTCATTTCTGGCAGGTGGAACAAACTCGAACTCGCGAGAAGTTTTCTTTTACAATGGGCTTCTCTGGACACAACACCGAGGAACGCGACGGAGCTACAAGTGTCAGGTAGGACGCGCGTCTTGCGGTGGGGCGCAATTTGGGGGTGGCAGGGTGGGCCGGGGTGGACCGCAAGATGCGCATCCTACATGGGACTTGTATCTCCGTCGCGTTCCTCGGTGTTGTGTCCACTGACCCTCCCCTGGCTCTGGCTCTCGAGCGAATCGGGAGGGGGAAGAAACACTCGCGGGCTGCCTGAGGAAGCCGAGCTGACAGCCAAACTTCTAGCTGGGCTCAGTGGCAGAAGCAGCCGGGCATGTGCTTCCTTGTCTCTTCCAAACGCACCCCTCTCTCTCTCAGCAGGGGGGGGGAAGAGTGCACTTAAGAAACAGCACCAGGAGAAGGAACCTTTTGGCTGCACGCTGAATGCAAGAAATCTTTCTCCCCTTACACTCCAAGAAGCTGTGCAGGCAAGATGAATCTCACAAAGACTCATTTCTGGCAGAGTTTGGAAGAGAGAAAGATTTCTTGCGTGCAGCGTGCAGCCAAAAGGTTCCTGCCGAGAGGGGGGGGAGGGAAGGAAGGAGGAAAGGCAGGTGCTTTGCCTCAGGCAGCCCACGAGAGTTTCTTCCCTCTCCCGCTTCGCTCGAGAGCTGGAGGTGGGCGAGGGTCAGTGGACACAACACCGAGGAACGGATGGCTGTTCCTGCAGGGGTTTCCCACGCACCACCCTCACTTGCATCCCCCGTCTGAAGGACGCGGGGAGGGCAGGTGGAGGATGAGTGGCCCGAGCCGGCGAGCGAGGGGGGCGGGGGTGGGAGGCAGAGCTGAAGGGGCGGCGAGGCCGACCCACGGCCTGTTGCTCTCTAGCTGACTGCAGGGCTCTGCAACATCAGTAGCCGCAGAGGCACAAGCATTGAGTGCCCAAGAGTCGCAGTGTACCAGCACCTCCGCCGCGGGGAACAGCGGCAGAAGCTCCAGGCCAGCACATGGCTCCCCTGGCATGTGCCTGGAAAGCATGCGCGGCGAAGGGATGGGCAGGATGCGCCCGTCTGCTGCTCAAACCCTGTGCTTGTGGGCTCGCTGTACCCAACCGGCCTCACTGCCTCCTCACAGGCAGGAGCACATTTCCATACGCTGCCGGAGGCAGCCCAGAGGAGCCGAGCCAGTCCCGCGGGGGGGGTGCGCACCCGCCTCTCACTTGCTCTCGCTCTCCCAGCCAAAAGAGTGCCCGCCGCAGAAAGAGTGGCTCTTTCTGCGGCGGGCACTCTTTTGGCTGGGAGAGAGAGAGAGAGAGAGAGAGAGAGAGAGAGAGCAAGCGAGAGGCGGGTACACACACACCTCGCGGGACTGGCTCGGCTCCTCTGGGCTGCCTCTGGCAGCGTTTTGAAACTTGCTCCTGCCTGCGAGTAGGCGGCAAGGCAGGGATCGATGTTCGCCTCCTCTTCCTCACAGGCAGGAGCTTGTTTCAAATTGCCGTAAGCAGAGCCCAGAGGAGCCGAGCTAGTTTCACGGGGTGTGCGCGCACCCGCCTCTCGCTTGCTCTCACTCTCCCGGCCAAAAGAGTGCCCGCCGCAAAAAGAGCGGCTCCTGGCATGTTGGGGAGGGCTTATTTGGGGGTGGGGCTTATTTCAGTGCATGCGCTGAAAAGCCTGATTGGCCTTATTATGGGGACATGTATTATTTTCGGGGAAACACAGTAGTAGGTATATAGAATTACAATATGTGGCATAGTTCAAGTTCAAAGTTCAAAGCCTTTATTGTCATTGTACATCATGTATACAACGAAATTGGTTTAGCCTCTACTGGTGCAGTCCATACAAGAATACAAGACAATGTCCTGCTGCTTCCACCATGGCTTGGGAAGGGGAGTAGATGGTCTCGACATAAATCAGCGAGCCAGCCCCTGTGGTTCACTCCGTCGCTTTCTTGTCTTCCTCCATCTTCCCTGAATCTTCGTGCCACCTGGTTTCAGGTTCCCGTTTGGGGCTCAGGACCCCGGACAGCACCCCGGAGTTCGGGGGAGCTGGTTAAGAATTTTAAAGGAGGTTTGGGTTAGAGATGTAAAATTTCTGGAAATTTTGAAGCTCCGTTTTTTTTGGGGGGAAACGAAAATTTTTGGAAACATTGAAAAAAATGCTACATTAGCACTTTTATGTCTTTTTAAGATTGAAAGTCATTCTGTTACTTTAGGAACATAAAATATGACTATGGACAATTTGACTTGGCATAAAATTATCACAACTAGCATATTAAAAATATAGTGTAGCCAAGCAATTATCACAAACAGAATTTACTTTTTTATAATATTTATTTGTAATTGTAACAAAAGGAGCAACAATCTCCTGAACTGCTTACTAGTTTATGTGGAACAGCCAAAAAAGCCTCCACAAAACAATTTTCAAAACCAAAAGTAACAATTTGTCATATTTCCTCTCCACTGTATTAAATAAAAATAAAAACCCTATTCTCATAAGTCCCTTCATTCAGCACAGGTCCTTTTTATTGCTCTGTATTTTCTTCCAATGCTTTTGAGGCCTAGTGAAGAGGACAGAACAAACCAAACACACCCACTAACATGCAAAAGTAAAACTGAAACCTTTTTCTTGTTACAATAGCAGCACCTCCTAAAGGAAGAAATGCATACTGTTCTTGTATTGGAGGGTTCAGTTTGTTACCTAGGACTTGCTTGTCCTCACTCAGTGCACAGAAATTAGAATAATCTGATATCATACATTTTTTTTAGAAATGATTTGGAAAATATTTGAACACTCTGTCTTAAAATATTTTATTCATCATGTTAAAATAAAATATTCCACAATGTTTTGGTTTTTTTTTCAATTTTTCCAATTTTTTGGGAAAAAACAAAGTCTTCAGGAAAAAAACGGAAAAAAACCGTTTCCCCCCCGAATTTTTCCGTTTTTTTTTCGGGCCTTCACATCTCTAGTTCGGGTTAATGTCAAGGTTCCAAGTAATCCCCCCCCCCATGAAAGAAAACATTGAGGCTTGTGTTTCCTCAAAGTTCCATTTTATTAGAGATGTCATATTGGCACATCTGGGAAAACACGAATCTGAAAGCTTCCAGGTTTTCCCCACTCAAAAGAAACTCGAAGTCCAAGTCCCTGCCCCAGCACCCACATGTCCATCACATGGTCCAATCAACGCACCATCCCAACTGGAGATGCTTCCCAGTCACACCCCTCCAGGTGCAGGGCAGCGTGGCCTTCACTCTTGGAGAAAGGAATGTTATTTTGACTACATATCTCCCGAGCTCCATCCAACACCCCCCTCCCAGTTTCCCAGAGCACCAAATGTGGCAGGCTTGAAGATCCAAGGCCCAAAAAATGGTTTCCAGGCCTGACAGACAGCATGAATAATATAAAGAATAATCCTTACACAAGTAGTTAGCGAAAAAACTAGTCATATGTTTCCATATGTACATCATATTCTGTGCAACATGTATATTACTGTGGTGTATGATCTTATATCATGGTATATACATATTACTACACTGGCACCAGTGAAATTCGTCATATTAATCTGTCTGTGGTGCTATATTGTGTTTAGGAGTCTGACAGCCCATGGGTAGAAGCTGTTTTTAGTACGTATAGTAAGTACATACCGAAAATTAAGCAGCATAGAAACTTATATAAAAAAATAAATGTTCATCTAATACACCTAATGGTGGCAGATCAAACCTGCAATGTTATTGAGATAAGACAAGCAGAAAGTATCTGTGTTTTCAGACTTTACATTGTAAATAAGCAAAGATGACATTTCCAGTTCTATAACTGGTTATTTTTTTGTTTAAAAAAATGGAGCATGTAGCTAGATTACGAGAGTGTTTCAGATATCAGGTTACTAGGAATAAGTTGCTGCTACAGCTGTATGAATTACTGTTATAGAGATACTAAAAGGAAAATGGGAGATGGTGCTTAAATATGTGTAAAGATCAAGAGAGGCCCACAAATGGACATTTAGATACCTCAATAGAGCATTTCATAGTTGAACATAGTGTTTCAGAATGCACAATGTTGGCAGAAATACTTCATTGTAAATCAGATTTCTATGAATTTTCAGTTCAAAAGAATTCAATAAAGAGAATGGCATAAGGCTTCCCAGATAGCTAAATTTAAGACATTTAAACCAAATGTATGAAACTATAGAAATGTTCAAAGTAATCACTGAATGTTGAGAGAAATCATTACACAAAATGGAAAATTAAAAGATCTTCTGGAACATTAAAAGATCTTCTGGAAAGATCTGCACATAGCTTTTGCATTGAGCAGCATGGTGCTTCTGCACTATTAAGAGAATGATTTAAGTCAAAATTAGAAAAGTGAAGATAGAAATTCTGATAGAAGTTTCATTTTACCAGCGAAAAAAACCTTTAGGCATTATGTATCTTTTATCCCTTTTGCATATTCAGTTGGGAAGGGATTCTACAGCTTGCCACACTACACAAATACAAGTTATCACACACAATCTATTGTTTTTCAGGCTTGGCTGAAAAGGCTTCAGGATAGTCTTACAGATTAGAACAGCATATAAACATGTACATAATGATATTAATATAATGTTTAAATGATTTTGCAAACCATCACAAAGAACCATCTATTGCTGTTCAAGAATCTTTGTTGCAAAATAGTTTTTTAATTGGACAATCTGCTTCAGTTGACACAAAATTTTCATTTAAGATACAAAATTTTCATTTAACATCAAACTCTAGACATAAATATATAAATGGTAATTATCAAAAGATAATGCTTTTTAAAAATATTAGGTTTTTTGATGACTCCTTTGTAACCTTGAAGGTGAGTTTTCAGAATAGATTGGCTAAGAATACAGGCCATTGTAGGTAGTTCTTATAACCACAGTTGAGCCCAAAATTTCATTTAAGTGAGTTTGCCCCATTTTATGACTTTCCTTGCCACAGTTAAGTGAATGACTGCAGTTGATAAGTTAGTAACGTGGTTGCTAAGTGAATCTGGTTTCCCTGGGACTTTGCCTTTCAGAAAGTTGCAAAAGGTGATCACATGACTCTGGGACAAAAGCTATGATCATAAATATGAACCAATTGCCAAGCATGAAAAACGGTAATATGTCACATTTTTCATTGCCATTGTAACTGAATGGTCACTAAATGAACTGTTGTAAGTCAAGGACTATCCATACCTACCTATTTTATTTCAGGATTTTATTTTTAGCTTATTTATGCCTTGTATTGATTTTAAGGAAGCCCACCTTGTATTAGTTTTCATGTTCAAATCCCTGGCATTTAGATTCGCCTGTTGTTACCGTTCTTGTCTTTTACCTATACATCCCCTTGCAAATTAAGTCAGCAATGTTCTGCTTGCTTTCTTCCTACCCAGAACTAGATGCTTCGGCCTGATCTATCTTTCTCTGGCCATTTAGAGAGGGAGGGAGAAGGAAAAATAACTCTTCCACCCACCTTTAGAATCATCACTCTAGCAATATTCTTCAGAAACTCTAATTTTTGTATTGTGAACACAGGGGAGCCACTTATTAATTAAATTAGAAAGCAAAGTAATGTATATATTACATAGTGCTGAAAGAATAAGACAGAAAAAGAGGCTTGAGTGAAGAACAACAACAAAAGAGGGTTGAGGAAGGAAAACGGGAAGGGCCAACATCTCAACTGAATCAAAGGTACTGATTCACTGCTTGATAGCCTTTAAAAAAATCATCCTGGGTGAGCAGGTGAATAGGATTCCTGGCCCATGAATGCTTCAGAACAGTTATATTAATATTTATAGTGAATATTTCTAGACCTCTAGAATTGTATAGTAATTAAGGAATTTGATTAAGAATTGGAAAATCTAGGTTCCTGTCTCAAAGTGGTGTGAGGGAAAATAGCAGGGCTATGCAGGTTGCCTTGAAATATTGAATGAAATGTGGGGTGAATTTTCAATTAAATAAATGTATGACCAGTTACCATAAATACCCTCTTAGCCTTCTAAAAAATATTTAAAAGACCTTGCTTTTTCCCCAAACATTGGAATCGGGTGAGGTAGATGAGAGGATTTAATGAGGATGTTAGAAGCCTAACTGCCAGGTTTTTAATGTTTATGATTTTAATAGGTATAAGTATTATGCTGTTTTTTTATTGATTGGAAGCTGCCCAGAATTTGATATAAGACGGACAGCTATATAATGAATACATAGTGCATTTTATTTTGTGTTTATTTATTTTATATTTATGTGCTTTTCCCTCACTTTAAAGTGCCAGATAATAAGAGGTAATGGGTATGTGTCCTCAATTTCTTGTTAATAATTTGTATAGGTATTGCCTAGATCAGGGGTCCCCAACTTGTGGGCCACGGCCTACTACCGGGCCGTGGTTTATTTGCAATCGGGCCATGTGCCCGTTGCTCACACAAATGAAGCTGTACCTGTGCATGCACACCTGCCCCTCACACAAAACCACCACCCCCTCCCCCGCAAGCCAGGCTGGAAAGCTTGGCCTAGATATTGTGTATTGCACAACTAGCAAGATAACCCTAGAACAGGGATGGCGAACCTATGGCACGTGTGCCACAGGTGGCACGCGGAGCCATATCTACCGGCACGCGAGCCGTTGCCTATCTCAGCTCCAGCGCACATGTGCGCGCCGGCCATCTGATTTTTGGCTCGCACAGAGGGTCTGGGAGAGCGTTTTCAGCTTCCGGAGGGCCTCTGGGGGGATAGGGGAGGGCTTCCCTGGAGCCTGAGGAGAGCGAAAAATGGGCCTACCGGGCCCACCAGAAGTTGAGAAATGGGCCATTTCCAGCCTCCAGAGGGCCTCCGGGAGGGCGGGGGAGGCCGTTTTCTCCCTCCCCAGGTATTGAATTATAGGTGTGGGCACGCGAGCATATGTGATAGCGCACGCGCATGCACTTTCGGCACCCGAGGAAAAAAAGGTTTGCTATCACTGCCCTAGAACATTCCTTTTATTAAAGGCATTTTTCTTAACCAAAGTGCAACTGTACCCAGTTACAACATAGAACAGCAGTTTAAATGTTTTTAATGTGATCATGTAATTGAATGTGGTACCCTTTTATGGTGGTAAAATTTTATCTGAATCCAAGCAAGGTGATACATGACCAAATGTGTTCATTTTTATTGTGATAGGAACTGCTGGACAAATACTTAATAGCTAATGCAACTAATCCAGAGAGCAAGGTATTTTATCTGAAGATGAAAGGAGACTATTTCCGTTATCTTGCAGAAGTTGCAAGTGGAGACGACAGGAAACGTGAGTACTGTGTTCATTTAAATCTCTAGTTTTCAGCTAGAACAAATGGGTATGAAGCCATTATAAAAGGCAGAGGCAGCATGTATATGTCCTGTTTCTGTGGATAATAGTAGTCCTAGCTAATTTTTTAGGCCGCTTTCACTTATTTTTCCTTTTTCTTCACAGAAACAATAGAAAATTCACAGGCAGCTTATCAAGAAGCATTTGACATCAGCAAGAAAGAGATGCAACCTACACATCCAATTCGTTTGGGTCTAGCGCTTAACTTTTCGGTGTTTTATTATGAGATCCTCAACAATCCAGAATTGGCCTGCACATTGGCCAAGACAGTAAGTTGTTTTGTGTGTGTGTGTGTGCATTTGTAGTCCCCATCTGCTTATTTTCTTAAATGAGAATTGCATGTAGAGAACATAGAGTTCTTGTAAAATATAGTCTAGAGCCGTGGTGGCGAACCTATGGCACGCGTGCCAGAGGTGGCACGCGGAGCCATAGAGGCCGGCACGCGAGGGTTCCCACCGGCAAACCGGAAGTGCGGAAAAACGCACTTCCGGTTTGCCGGTGTGCTGTTTTTTGCACTCCGGAGGGTTCAGGGAAGCTCCCTGAAGCTCCGGAATGCAAAAAACTACAAAACGGACAAACCGGAAGTGCGTTTTTCGCACTTCCGGTTTGCCGGTTTCGTCGTCCCAGGCCCGGTAAGCCTTTGCGCGGGGGTGGGGGTGTGTGCGCATGCGCAGGGGGCAGCATGGGGGGGTGTTGTGCGCATGCTTGGGGGGGAGGGAATGGGTGTGGGAATGCGAGCTCGCGCGAGCGCCCCCCCTTTTTTGGCAAGCGAGCCGAAAAAGGTTCGCCACCACTGGTCTAGAGTGATGTATCTTTTCCCATGATTTGCTGTTACGTGCTAAAACATGAGAGACCCATTAACAGTGAAGTGTACAAAAGGGCACTTAATTGTTCTTCAAAGTTTTTCACTTAGTGATTTCAGGATGCAATTGCCACTGTATAAGGTTGCATCTTTGCCTTCATTGATCTCAGTGAAACTTAATTGGAGGGAACAGTATTTAGGACTGATTGCTCTCTTTTGCCTTTTTATCTAAAGTATGTATGATAAATCTTGTTCACTAGATGAAAACATTGTGACTAAGTATCCCCCCCCCTTTCTTTTGCTTGGAAGCTTCATCAGACAGGTTTTGTATTAATATTAGTTCCTAAATATAATTCAGAGCAGTTTTCATTAAAGAAATAATATATACTTACAAAGAAAGCTGATTTAGGTTTCTAACTAAATGTTTACTTTGGGGAGATCTTCCTGAAATGAGTTAAGACTGGTTTTTGTGTCTCTCATAGGCTTTTGATGAAGCCATTGCTGAACTTGATACACTGAATGAAGACTCATACAAAGATAGCACACTCATCATGCAGTTGCTTAGAGACAACCTCACAGTAAGATATGCCTTTTAATTTTCTTAGAATAACTGTTTAAAATTAAGTTTGCAATTCTTTATTATGAATCTTTGGGAAATACCTTTAGGAATAATAGTTGCAAGCCAAGGCTGTTAGTTATAGGAATAAAAGTAGACAATACATTCTTGATATTGTCTTTCTAAGACTATTTCCCTTGGCTAAACATAAATAGAAATGCATATAAGACATATCCTGTTTTCCCCAAAATAAGACATCCCCTGATAATAAGCCCAATCGGGCTTTTGAGTGCATGGCAATAAGGCTTATTTCAGGGTTCAAAAAAATATAAGGGTCTTATTTTTGGGGAAACACAGTATATTATACAAGTAATGTTAATAGTTTCACACGATGTAGGTAAAGCTATTTAAAGGAGTATGAATTTATCATTTAAAATGCCAGTTATCTTTGCCATTACTTATTTGCCATTTAGAAGATTTCAATATATGTGGGGAGGGGGGAAGGAAGGAGTCAGGTTGTTCCAGCAGCTATTCAGGGCTGAAAGACAGAATGAGTGTATATTTAAACTGAATGTGCTTTACTTCAGTCTGGTTGTTCTTCTTTCTAGTTATGGACATCAGACAGCGCAGGAGAAGAATGTGATGCTGCGGAAGGTGCAGAAAATTAAGCTGCACCTGGAGTGTCATTCTCCTCAAGAAATCTTTTTACACGTCTCATTCCTTATAGCTCCACTTGGATTTCCTATAGCAAAGAGAACCCATCCATATGTATGGAAATCAATTTATAGTCTTTTCACACTGCAGCTTTGGGAAAAATCCATTCCTTGATTTGTGTTTGTCTTGGCCTTCCTGGTGTGCGGTTACTGCTGTAGAAAAGTATTAATACTGGCTTAAATTTCATATAAACATAAATAATTTCCAAACACTTAAGTAGCAGACTAAAGTTATTTGGTATTTTTAAAAAGAAATCTGAACCAGATTTCTGGTCCTTCTGGTCCTTCAAGCAGTTGTTTTGGTATTACAGAAAAGACACAAATGTTTGAGTAATGCAACTAAAGAGTTTTGTGCAGTACAATTCTTCACATTCCCTTATTATTCAGGGGTTACTTGGTTTGATTTTTACATGCTATTGTTAATTCCTTTCTGTAGGGTATGGGAGTATTGGGCTACATAGAAAGCATAGTAGTGTGGCTTCCTACATATGTGTACAGCAGGAGCTATTGAGTGTTTAAATACAGGGACTCTTCTTACTCTTCAGTTGCTGCTGTCCAATTGCTATCCCCTCCCAATAAAATATCACACTCCTGCCTTTGTAGTTCTGGTATTCACTTGATTATGTCTTAGAAGCAGCATGTTACTGCCAGAAAACAGGGAGTGCCTTTTTGGCAGACTAAATTGCATGTCATTTCTTAACACTGGAATGGGGAAAGTGGTCACATGTCCAAGTATAAAACTTTTCCATGCAGATTTGTGCACATGTATGAAGGTGTCAAGTTCGTCCAGTGATTTGTTCTGTAGGTAGATGGACCACTATTGTGTGTTGCTAATCATTGATTGTAGTCCCAAAAAAGCCTTGTGAAAATGTTAATGCCCTATGTAACAAAATAACATTAAATAAAATTACATTTTATAAACCATAAAATGTTGCTTTGTAACATTTGCATGCAGCTTCTCTAAAAATACAATTGTTTACTTAACAAGCTGGACTGCTGAATTGAAAGTAAAGACAAATTATCTATACTGTATCCTTTTCATAAACTCTGGGGACAATAATTCAACAGCCCCCAAGTTCAATGATCTCTCAGTCTTTGTTAATCTCAATATTTTGAGAATGTTCTTAGGAATATTTGTTGTTTCCATTTTCCTTTTATTTATTTCAAATATTTTTCTAGCCATTCATTTTATAATACGTTCTGAATGGCTCCCAATCAAAAGTTGAAAGAACGTACAAAACCACATTAAAACTAAATCCAAGACATTAAAAACAACAAAAACCTGGCACCAAGTTAAGCTTATGATGTGCAGTCACCTAATAGTACCTTAACACTTGGGGAAAGAAAAACCAGGCCTTCAAAGCTTTACGGAAGGTCTGGAGGGTAGAGGCCTGGCCTAACGTCAGTGGTGCAAAGTGTTCCATAAGGCAGGAGCTGCCACGGAAAAGGCATGGTTGCTAGCTCCCACCGGATAGCAATATATAAGGGAAGAAACCAGGAACATGCTGACCCTGTCAGAATGGGTAGATGTCCTGTAGATGCCTGCATATAACCTGGCCCTGTGCCTTATAGGGCTTTAAAGGTGAAGGCCACCTTAAAGTACAACTCGGAAAAAAATCTGGAAGCCCGCACAACACAACAGAAGTCTTAAATGGGCAAATCAAGGGGTTCCCATTACTTGTGGGCTGCTGCCTACTGGAACAGTTGACTTTCTGGACAGTCCAGTAGAATACATTACAGTAATCCAAACAGGAAGTGACAAAAGCATGAGTGACCATGAGTAAGGCTCCCCGGTCCAGAGAAAGGTACAATTGGCACAGTAGACAAATCTGCGAAAGCCCCCCCCCCTCCCCCATGGATGCCACCTGTTCCTTGAGCAGGAACTAGAAGTCCAGGAGGATTCCCAAATTGCACATTGCATACCAGCTCAGACTGGAGAAGCACTATTTCATTCAGAGTTAAAGAACGAAGTATCACCTGGGTCTGGGGGGGAGAGCAAATCCTTTAGCCCTGGTGTCTGCAACCCACGGCTCTGGAGCCACATGTGGCTCTTTGACCCCTCTCCTGCGGCTCCCTGCTGACCCAGTCACGCGACCTGCTCTCCGCCCTGAGACACTGGTTCAACATGGCCGTGGCCAACACCAACCTCACGAACACGAGGGCTGGTGGAGTGGAAATGGGATCCGGGAGCAGGGTATGACGGAAAGGGGGACAGGCCTGCAGCTGAGGAGTGAGCACAAGCCGTGGTGGCAGCTTCCCCAAAGACGAGTATCCTCACACGACCCCCTGGCTGGCTGTTCTTGGGCTGGGAAGGCTCGCACGAGCAGGGATACCCTCAAGCGAGTATATAAAGCGAGTGGCCGGACTCGGCCAAAGTGCAGTGAAGGCGTGCAGAGTGGACGGGTTGACCGGCTGACGGGCGAGAGTCTTTGGTGAGAGCTCTCCAGCTTTCTCCGAGCCTGATCCCCAGGTGTGCGTGCGAGGTTCGGCAGGGCCAGCCCCCTTTTCCGCTGCCCTGAGCTTTACACCTCCAGCGTTGATTAAAAATCAATGAGAGAGAAATGAGAGAAAAGGAGAAAAAAAACAATGGAGAGAGAATGAGAAGAAAAAGAAACATGAGAGAGAAATGAGAGAGCTGGAGGGAGAGAAAGAGGGAAAAGGGAAACTAGAGAATGAAAGAAAGGGAGAGGAAAAAGAAAAACAGGAATGGGAGGGAAAGACCAATTTCCCACAGAAAACACGGAGCCACAAAAGCTGGGTAGGCATGGCTGGGGGTGTCATGTGACTGGGTAGGAGTGATGTTGAGTTGGCCACGCCCACCCAGGTTTTGTGGCTCCCGGTGTTTTCTGTGGGAAACGGGTCCAAATGGCTCTTTGAGTGTTTAAGGTTGCAAACCCCCGCCTTAGTTGCTCCACCTTGCCATGGATGAGTAGGTTCTTCCTCATCCAGACCTTTTACAGCCTTCAAGCATTCTGCCAGCACCACCACAGCATCATTTGTTTGGCTAGGCCAGGGGTGGAGATCAATCACAACGGTTTACTTAATCAGGTAAACTCAAAAGGACTTCAATTATGAGATTACAGTTGTAGATGCTAGCAAAAAGTATGTTGAGGAATCCTACTGTCACTAATACTATATGTAGTAGCCTGTTTCATAAGATTTTCTCTGTCTTTAAAATTTGAGTACTTTTATCTCCCTTTTTCTCCAAATTAAAAATGCCACTTTCACTCTGGGGAGTATGTCACTGAACATTGGATTAGGTGTAGCTGGGTCATATTTAAGGGGCAAATGTTAATTGGTAGTGAAATACGATTTAAACTTAGATTTACGATACAAATTAGAAATAGATCTATTTGCTTAGTTGCCTTTATAAATAGAAGTGGGGTACATAATTGGGTAGAAATACTGGTAGTTCTCGACTTATGACTACAATTGAGCCCAAAATTTATGTTGCTAACTGAGAAATTTGTTAAGTGAGTTTTGCCTCATTTTACAAACTTTCTTGCCACATTTGTTAAGTGAAGCACTGCAGTTGTTAAATCAGTAACACGGATGTTAAGTGAATCTGGCTTCCCCATTGACTGCTTGTCAGAAGCTTGCAAAAGGTTATCACATGACCCCTGGATACTATAGCCAAGTGATGGTGAACCTTTTTTTGTTCAGGTGCCAAAAGGGCGGGTGAATGCACGATAGCACGCATGTGCCCACACCCATAATGCAATGCTCTCCCCCTGTGCATGCGTGCACAACCCCCCGCTGCCCCCCCGTGCATGCGCGCAGGCCTCACTGAAGCCTCCGGACTTCCGGTAGGGCCATTGGGCAGTTTTTTGCCCTCCCCGGGCTTCAGGAGACTTTCCTGAAGCCTGGGGAGGGCAAAAAATGGCCCAACGGGCCTACCGGAAGTTCGTTTTTGAACTTCCAGTAGGCCCGTTGGGTTCGTTTTTTGCCATCCACAGGCTTCAGGAGACTTTCCTGAAGCCTGTAGAGGGTGAAAATGTCCTCCCCACTGCCCTCCGGAAGGCCAAAAATTAGCTGGCCAGCGCACACATGAGCTCCGCGTGCCACCTGTAGCACGCGTGCCATAGGTTCGCCATCACGGCTATAGCCATTGTAAATAAGAACCAGTTGTCAAGCATCTGAATTTAATTATGTGACCATGATCGTAAGTCACTTTTTTCAGTGCCGTTTATAACTGAATGGTTATTAAATGAACTGTTGTAAGTCAAAGACTAGCTGTAGTGCAGTCCTTAAAATGCCACATTATTCCAGGCCAGATTATTCTGACATATTAAGAAATAATTTAAAGTCAGATTATTTTTTTTCTAACCTCTGCTCTACATTAAATTAATTTACACCAAAAATTCCTAGTACAACAGATTTCTTTTGCAAAATACTAGCCTAGGTTAGAGGTTTCATATCTGCTTCATGATTGCTATTTCCTGTATGCTGATATTTCAGTATTCTGGTACAGAATAGGGACTGTATAGTACTCGAACCTGTTTCCTAAAATACAATACTGATAGTGACTTGAACATTTAGGCCTGCTTTTTTTGCTTCCTTGTAACTCCTTTGTAATTAGATTTGGAATGCTATACATTAATGATTGCAACTTTTATTCAACTTCCTAACATACCGCGCGTGAGGAAGCGAACCGGCAGTGAGGTAAGCCGGAACCCACCCCTGATATAGACTATGTAAAAGAGACAATCAACCAGGCCAAAAGGGAACAAAAAGACCCAACACCTCTCCACCATAATCAGCACCCAGATCAGCATAGATTAACTTCAAGGTTAACTTCAGACCAACAATCAAGTAAACAATACCCCAAATCAAGAAATTGCCCAACAGCCACTGGTAAACAGCCCAACCAAAGGATCTCTAAGACCACCCCCACCCCCACTGACAGGCAAGACACCAGAATATAAACTGACAGCAAACAGCACTCCTTACTAGCGCTGAGGATGTTACCTAGTTTGGGTAATGAAACATCTGCAAGAAAACAAGCAACCTCAGAGACCAACAAAGACCCCTTATTCTAGTTCCTTTCCAAACCAAACCAGGATTGCTGAATCTTACTCCAGAACTTGAGAAGAAAAAAATCCTTTAATATTTTTAATCCTAAAGCCAAACAAAATGACAACTGATGGGAAAGGGAACCCTCATAGGATTTCAAAACCTTTTCTCCAATAAATCCACTATATAGCAATAGAGGGCAGAAGAAGAAAACAATTTCAGGACATCTATGGAGATTCTCAGTCATCCAGGTCATGGCTGTCCCAAAGGTGCTTTTTCAAGAGGCAATTGGACTTTCTGGTTTTTCTTTGAAGACGTTTGTTTCTCATCCAAGAAGCTTCTTCAGCTCTTCGGGGTTGTAGCCCTTCCAGTCTAGTCTGCAACTCTTACCTCTCCGGATAGTCCTTGTACGGGTAGTCTTCCACTTACAACAATTCATTTAGTGACCATTCAAAGTAACAGTGGTCCTGAAAAACATGACTTATGACTATTTTCCACAGTTACGACCCTATGATCGTGTGATCAACACTCAAGCCGCTTGGCAACTGGTTCATATTTATGACTGTTGCTGTGTCCCAGGGTCATGCGGCATGCCATCCCCTTTCGTGACCTTCTGACTCAAGCAAAGTCAACGGGGAAGCCAGATTCATTTAACAACTGGGTTACTAACTTATCAACTGCAGTAATACACTTAATAACTGTGGCAATAAAGGTCGTAAAATGAGGAAAAACTCAACAAATGTCTCAATTTTGGACTGAATTGTCGTAATTCGAGGACTACCTGTAATAATCAGGGATGGCCGACTTAACTGCCCGCCTTAGTCAAGCTGGGCGGGCTGCTGCCACCGAGCTAACACACATCTAGGAAACCTCCGCCTGCCAAGCACTGAGTATTAAGCGCCACAGAAGCAGAAAGGAAAAAAGAGAGAGCATTTATTCTTTATTCCCCAGAGACCAAAACTAACTAGCCGCGGCCTTCCCCTATTCCAGGGGTCTCCAACCTTGGCAGCTTTAAGACTTGTGGACTTCAACTCCCAGAATTCCTCAGCCAGTTGCTGGCTGAGGAATTCTGGGAGTTGAAGTCCACAAGTCTTAAAGTTGCGAAGGTAGGAGACCACTGCGGGCCTATTCTACTTCAAGGAGCTGCTTAACAAGGAGGAGCGAAACCAAAACGGAGCCACTTTTTTTTCCCCGGGCGTCGCCGGGAGACGCTCCTCCCCTTCCCGAGCGGAACAAGATGGCGGCCGCTCTGCCGGCCCATCATGCTCCACGGGAGGCCGGCTCGTCTTCCGTGTGTGGGAGAGAGAGCCGCCCTGGGGCCGGAGGAGGAAGGTTGGACTGTCGGCTGATGTGAGCGCGAAGGAAGGAATAAGTTATTCTGCCGCCGCCGCCCGGGGACCATGCCGCCTCCGTCCCGCTCCGGTCGGCGGCTGCTTCTCGCTTTGGTGCTGCTGCCAGTAGCGCTCGGGGTTTTCGCCCAGCGACCCCGGGGCGGGCATCGGGAGTCGCGATTCGGTGAGTGCTTGGAAAAAGGGGCGGAGGGCGAGGGAGAGCTTGCTTCGCTCCCCCTCCCCTCCCGCGACAGAAACCCGAGAGGTCTTCCTCCGCCTTGGCCAGCCGGGCTGTTTTCGTTCCGTCGGGGGTGGCGCAAACCGGGACGAATCCTCGCCTGGATCCGACCGGGGTCTCCGGGAGGCTTCCTCCCGGCTCGAAACCCTCCTCTGGGGTGCAGTGTAAGGGGAGGCGGTGGGGCAAAGCGCTGGCCGTCCCGGAGAGTTTCTGGAAAGAAGCTGAACTGTTTCTCCATCCGGGAAAGGCCGGGAGCACGCCGCAGTGGCGGTCGTTTTGCGAGTCTTAACGGGAGCGACGTCGGGGATCAGCCGGAGGTTGCCTGGGAAGAGATAATTTTTGGGGAACTTTTGAGGCGGGGGGGGGGGAACTCGTTGGCCAGGGAGGGGGCTGCTCATAGTTGTAAACCGGTTGAAGGGAGTATGTAAGAAAAAAGGAGGAAGTCCTTTTCCTCTTGGAGTGGGAGGATTATGAGTGCTGGAATTGCTCTCCCTACAAAATACACCAGTTCCACATACAAGTTGTCCTCGACTTACGGCCACAATCGAACCCAACATTTATGTTGTTAAGTGAGACGTTTGTTAAGTGAGTTTTGCCCCATGTTAAGACCTTACAAATAGAAGAGGGCTATAGAATTGGGTAGAAATACAGTTAGTCCTTGACTTATGATTACAATTGAGCCCAAAATTTGTTGCTAAGTGAGAAATTTGTTAAGTGAGTTTCCCCGTTTTATGACCTTTCTTGCCACATTTGTTAAGTGAATCACTGCAGTTAAGTTAATAACTCAGTTGTTGAGTGAATCTGGCTTCCCCATTGACTTTGCTTGTCAGAATGTTAATCAGTATTATAGATTAACAGAGTTGGAAGGGACCTTGCAGGTCATCTAGTCCAACCCCCCGCCCAAGCAGGAGACCCCTTACATCTGCCGCTACCTAGGATTGAACTCACAACCTCCTGATGGTGAGGCAAGAGCTCTACCTCTAGGCCACAGCAGCTGGGTTAATCACATGACCCCTGGACATTGCAACCGCCCTAAATACATGCCAGTTACCGAATGTCTCAATTTTGATCATATGACCGTGGAGATGCTCTAACAGTCATAAGTGTGACAAAACGGTCATATGTCACTTTTTTTCAGTGCCATTGTAGCTTTGAATGGACACTAAATGAACTGTTGTAAGTCAAGGACTACCTGTACTGTTCCAATGCTGAGATCAGGACTGTAAACCCAGCCATAGATGATTTCATGTACAGCTAAATGTTGAAAAGGTGTAAAAACTATCCTTATGGCAGATGAGATACATCTTTATTATAGGGAGCTTAGGGCTCCCTTTACAGTATAAAAATCACACATATAAATTAAGAGTTTTCACCTGAGGTTGTATTATTGAACAATACTGTACTGTATGGATAGGCACAAAATAGCTCCAGATGCTCATAAAAGATCTTTTTAAAGATCTTAAATGTGTACTATTTTTTCTAGTACAAGAAACAAGTAGTTGTAACTCTTAAGAAATATCTCTGGAATGGGGTGTGGAGTTTTGAGTTTCAGTTCCTGATTCTGTTATAGTTTTCCAGTATAACCATTTATTCATGCTCTATGTCATTTCCATAGTGTACTTGAGAGGATATAATTATGGGTATATACATTTCATATTGGCACTTTCCTGTGAGTGAAATGAGACATTAAAAGGGAACAATATTCCACATAACAAAAACTAAATATTTTCAGGGGCATGAGTGATGAACACGGTACAGGTTTCTAAACTAAATCACAAAAATTCAAATTAGTGAGACTGAGGCATATGACTTACATAGTGCAGCTTCAGTGAAAGAGATGCTTAAATACTCCTTTTTAACAGTGCATATTGTTCCATTTAGTTATAGGCCAATACTTCACTCTATATTTGTTGTGCTTAAGCCTTCACTTTCTTTCCCCCCCCAGAGAGATTGGAGTCTGTTCTTTCAGACTATGATATTCTTTCGGTGTCCAACATCCAACAACATTCAGTAAGACGAAGAGATCTCCAGCCTGCATCCCATATAGAGAAGCTTGTTAGTTTTTCAGCATTGCATAGGTATGATTTTTTCCCCCCTAACTGAATGCAGAATCTGGCTGGATCAGCCTTGTTTATGTATTGCTGCAATCAGGTATTATCTGGATAGTAGGGAACATTATGTCTATTAGGAATGAAAAGGAAATTATTTTAGGCCCTTTATAATGTAAGATAATAAATATGTCATTGGCTTTCACCTACAAGGTAAATGTATTGGCAAGCATGATAGTTCAGTATCTAAAGCTCAAATATATATGCAAGGCTTTAATTCTCTTTTAATAATGTATTGATGTATGTTCTTAAACATTTATCTCAGGTTTGAAAATTGAAAAACAGTTTATGCTCAAACTGTTAGTAAACATTCTTGATGCTGTTTGTCATCAATGCCATAAAGAGCCATGTGCAACAATTCCTAATTGTTTGTGCATTAAAAATAAAGTGTTTTAGATATATCTGAAATTATTTTTACAGGCATTTTAAGTTATATCTAACATCAACAGCAGACCATTTTTCAAAAAACTTTCAAGCACTTATTCTTGATGGCCGAGGCAATGAAAGAGAGTATCATGTACAATGGCAAGAATTTTTCAAGGGCCATATTGTTGGTAAGTGCGTACAAG
Source organism: Diadophis punctatus similis (assembly GCA_023053685.1). Classification (NCBI taxonomy): domain Eukaryota; kingdom Metazoa; phylum Chordata; class Lepidosauria; order Squamata; family Dipsadidae; genus Diadophis; species Diadophis punctatus. Next base: position 143,240,502 of record JALIGW010000001.1, on the reverse strand, counting down.
TAAGTGTTGCTTGCTAGCATTATTGTTCAGTTGCTAAGATGTGTCCAACTCTTCGCAACCCCATGGATCATAGCACACCAGGCTCTCCTATGCTCCACTGTCTTCCGGGGTTTGCCCAAATTCATGTTTGTTGTGGCGATGACACCATCCATCCAACCATCTCATCCTCTGCAGTCTCCTTCTCCCTTTGCCTTCAATCTTTCTCAGCATCAGGGTGTTTTCCAATGAGTCCTCTCTTCTCATTAGGTGGCCAAAGTATTTGAGCTTCAGCTGCAGTATCTGCAGTCCTTCCAAAGAATATCCAAGGTTGATTTCCTTTAGGATTAGTAGTATGAAAAGTCATATTGGATTCTAAAAAAAATGGGCAAACTGCCATGATCTGGAATACCATAAACAACTTTCTGTTCTGGAAAAATTAATCTCAGAACACAAGAAACTGCTATTAGAACAGCCAAATTTTACAGACAGCTACTGGGAAAGCACAAATAGACCTGTTACTAGAGTTTGTTGGCATAATAAATCTTTATTACTTATATTCAAAAATGTTTTCACTAGATGACTTATAACACATTAGAATTATGCCCTAATTCTTAGAGGCTAAAATGACTATGACTACATAAACAGTAGAAACCTTAAGTAAACTCATTACAACTTTTGATTTCAGCATATACCCGTATTTTTCGGAGTATAAGACGCGCCTTAGTTTTTGGGGAGGAAAATGGGAAAAAATAATCTGCCTACCACGTATTCATCTGGCTAGTTCTTAGTCTGGTCAGATTCATCCCATTAGGTTGCTGGTTTTGAGCGCACATGCTTGCTTTTTATCCCCTGGTTGGGGATAAAAAACAGTTTCCAAAACACTTCATTTCTCTCTCTCTTTAGAGAGAGAAACAATGAGAAAAGCAGGCAAAGGGAAGATCGCTTCACTCGTTAGCACCTCGTTAGGGCTGAAAAAAAGGTGGAAGATCACTGTTAGCACCGCACCTCAAGTTAGGGCTGAAAAAAGGCTCTGCTGATTGTCGGAGGGAGCAGCAATGAAAAAAGCAGGCAAAGGGAAGATCACTTAGCTAGCAAAGTACGGAAGATCGCGTTAGCACCTTGTTAGGGCTGAAAAAAAGCTTAGTAAAAGCTACATTCGGAGTATAAGATGCACCCAAATTTTCAGCCTCTTTTAGGGAGGGGAAAGGTGCGTCTTATACTCTGAAAAATACGGTACCTTTTAAATATTAAGGTAATGAAAGGGGAGTGGAGAGAAAGAACATGTCTTACTGGTGCCTCAAAGGCAAAATTGTAAGCATGCCTTATTGCATTACCACTTATAGCATCTGAATTTGGGACAGCAATTGGAGCAGAAGCTCCGCCAACATGTAGGAACATATGGGCATGTGATATGGATGGTATAATCCCCAGTCATGACGAGTTTTATAGGCTAGTTTAGACTGATAGAGCTTGATTTTGTTCCAGAAATGAACTGGGAGACCATGAATATCATATAAAAATGGTATAGGATGGTTATAATCCTGGGGTTCAGTTAGCAGTCTTGCTGTTATACAGGTAGTCCTTGGGTTATGTCAGTGGTGCTGTACAATGGGGATTTATGATAGGTCCTCAGAGTTCCAGCCATCACAGTGTCTCTGGGGTCCTGTGACTGTGCCTGGCTCACAGTTATGACATTGCAGGAAGTCATGATCAGATGATCACAGCTTCCAATACTCCCTGCTAGCTTCCCAGAAGCAAAGTCAATGGGAAATCGGAAGGCATGATGGTGTGAGGTCCTCATTTAACAATGGCACCTGGAACTGCGGAAATGCCATTGTTAAATGATGCAGTCCCATGATGTTACGCTTTAGAACCTTGTCACTTAGCAACAGAATTCCCAGTCCCAATTGCCATTGTAACCCAAGGACTACCTGTATGATGGCAAGAGTGTTAATGTACCCAAAATACAAAATACTAAAGCAAAGTTGTTAAACAATGTGGAAGGTGGTATAAACTTTAAAGAAGCTAATCATATTGTTTACAATAATAAAGTCATTGGAAGTAAGCAATATTATATTGCTTTATATGGCTCCAATCTCACAAATGAGATTTTCAGCAGTTAACAAATGCTAAAGCAATAAAAATTAATACTAGCAAAAAAGAAAAAAATACTATGGTGGTCACCAAGCATAAACTCAACTCAAACTGAGAAAGACGTCTCAGTGGTCCATTTTGCCTTTCAAGCCCCAGGCCCTGGAGCATGTCTTTTGATATAGTCAAGTCAATATACCCCAAAGATTTTCCTTGAATCTCATGACATAACCTCAAATTCATAATATGTAACTTCTTTGCAAGTGGGTGCTGACATGTTACAATCTAGTATGTTTGGCTTTAAATAACTCATGTAGGATATGTTGTGTATGTTTCAGTGTAAAGTAGCTGCTGACTAAATTAATAGATCCATTTTTCCCCCTCATATCCAGGTCAGAGTAATTCCAAAGTTATAGCTCACATAGGTGAAGATGATTTCACAGTGAGGATCAATACAGATGAAGAAGAATATAATGTTGAGGTACATCCCATTACAAAAATCTACATGTAGCCAAATAATTTTTATCCCTAGTTCCATGTAATAACTTCCTTTCTGTCATTGTAATTCTCAGTGTTTTTCGAATATTTTGCAAAACAGTCTAAGGAACAAAACGAGCCATTAGGGTTCTTATAATTGCACCTCTGTCGTTTTTTTTTTCTTCATGAACTCCTGCCCAGAAAAACAAATTATAGTTTGTTTAGGTTTGGTTAGAGCATAAAATTGTAGTTGGTGTAAACCCGAAGTGATAACTTAACGAATTTCTCATGAAGTGGATGTTGGAATGAGTAGGAATAGTATATGGCCTAAATCCTGGCTCAGTACCAATAGTAATTCTATTATATAATGAATTACTATTGACATTATTTTGTCAATATAATGACATTATTTTGAAACTCATCAAGGTTGACATCTGAATGAAGCTATTTATTTTAAAATGTATATTATTTTTCAAATTCATGATTTTGGCAAACTATTTTAAAGAGAATGGATAGGGTAGCTGTTTAGCTATATTGACTAGAAATGAAGATAATTTTACCTAATGTGAAAAAAGCCTAAATCTATTGTATACTTACAAAGTCCCATAGGGTGGTTTGGAACAGAATTAGATATATTCACAATCGTAAATAATTATTTTGAAGAATATTGGGGTTTAGCATATTTAGTTCTTCAAATTTCTGAAGCGACAGTTTTTGATAAGTTACTCCACTTAAGCTGCATTTACTTAAAAGGCATTCTGTTGAACTTAGTATAGCTTACTTTTGAGCAGACATTAAAAAAATATCTGTGATACTATTTTACTATTCTAGCCCTTATGGAGATTTCTCAACAACACAGAGGATGGAAGGCTTTTGGTATATAAATCTGAAGATATTAAGGATATATCACGATTACAATCCCCAAAAATATGTGGTTATGTCAAACTAGAAGAAGAGAGTCTTTGGGGAGGAGGGCTCAAGGATAATCATGTAAATAAAGGTAAGCATCCAATTATTTGCAGTATTTTTTCAAAATTATGTAAGATTCTTTTGTAACAGCATAAGGTAGTACACGTAATCCTCAAATTACAACCATTTGTTCAGCGACTGTTCGAAATTACAGTAGTGCTAAAAAATGGACTTACAACCCATGTCCTTGTTATGGTTATTGCCACACGCCCATCGCCATGTGATCAAAATTTGGGCGCTTGGCAGTCCCCTTGCACTCACCACCTCAGAGGCCATCGTTTCTTACCCATGGCTACAGTTGTGCTGTCTTTATGAAGAGATTTACGAAGATAGTGCCGCTTTAGCCGTGTGTAAACAATGGTCACCGGAGAAGCTGGATCCATAAAGGAGATAGCAAAGGCAGTGAAAAAGGTTCAAAAGGAGGCAGCAATGTGAGGTGAGGTGCTTCTGCTTCAGTCAGTGGCTGGACACAAAAGGCAAAAGGCTGGTGCGGGGAACTGGAGAGAAGGCAGCTGAGTGAGTTTTGTGGTTCAGGGGCTGCTTGCCATCCCACAAAGTAAGTGAGTGGGGTGAGTTGGAAGTAGTCCATTATCTTACTGGGGATCTGGGCTGTAAGGACCAAGCCTGGGATACTTAGATAAGATAACCTCTATTGTCACTTTTTTCTGTGAACACACTGGCACACATAAAAAAATGAAACACTAATGACCACTTTCAAAAGAAAATGTGTACGTATGTATAAGTGTGTGTATAGGCATATACCTATACATATGCTACACACACACACACACACACACACACACACACACACACACACACATTAATCACAGACCATTTAGAATACATAGTGGAAAAAAGAGTCTTGAGAGTTAGCAAGGCTGATACTATATAGTATAAAGCTATTACAGAATCTTGGTGAGCGACTTGCGATTCTTGGTTAATAACTGCAACAGAGAATGCCAGATAGCCATCATAAGTTGGTGCAGTGACATTGTACATGCAGTACAATGCAGCTTTACAACTGCATTGACTTGTGACAGAAATTCCGGTCCCAATTGTGGTAGTAAATTGAGAATTACCTGTACTTAACTGCTTAACGTTGTGACATTCATGCAACAGAATGGTGCCTCTTTCTAGTACACTGGAAGCTTATAGGAAGTTTGCGTTACAATAAAGATCAGGCTATTAGCATACAGTAGCTCATGGATAATATGCTCTCTGCCTGGAATAATGCCTGACCTGTTCTCACTTTATTGGGAGAAGGCAGCACATGTATGGCTTCCACATACTATTAGTAGTGGTCGTACTCTTTATTATTTTTCTGTTTGGCTTAACAGTATTTGTATTAATCCCTGTGGCCTCTTTAACAGTCTATTATTTTTAAATTTGGCTTAGCATTATGTGCTAACACTGTCTCTCTGGCATGAAGAAATGATGTAAGAAAGATTTAAGCAAAAGATTTCTGTAAATGAATGTTCTGCTTCTGCTTATTGTATGGGGGTGGGGAGAGAGAGAGAGAGAGAGAGAAACACTTTTAAAATAATTGCTCTTTTCACAGTCTCATTCTCTGCATAAGTCACACAGTTATGACTGTGGAGATAAAATTGAGGAAGTTGTCTTGTAAGCCCACTTGACTCTTTAAAAATGTGGGGTGGTGGTTAACAAATGAATAAGTAACCATAAGCAATTTCTGCAATTCCCTAAGTTTTTCTGTTACACTTGCGCTGAACAGACAGATAATTTTATGATTAACGTGTTCACATGTTATGGAAATTCTTGATACAACAGCCGTAAATAAGTTACCTGATGACATTCCAATTATCATGATAGAAAATATTCCTCGGAGGAGAAGAGCTACTCCAGACCCCTTGAAAAATACTTGCAAGATGTTAGTGGTGGCAGATCATCGTTTCTTTAAGAATATGGGCCGTGGGGAAGAAAGTACTACCATTAACTACTTAGTAAGTGTAATTATCTGCTGTCAGTTGGCTGATAAAGTATGCCTGATTATTTTGCTACATTTAAGATTTGGCAGGGTTGAGTAAGAGGGTATAACTAAATATTTAAGTAGTATTCAGCAGATATGATTAAGGATGTACATATGAAAAATGCTTGGAATAGACCGTATTAACATACAGATAGTCCTTAACTTACAACAGTTCATTTAGCGACCATTTGAAGTTACAACGAAGTTACAAAGTTACATTGAAAAATGTGACTTGCGACTGTTTTTCACACTTGCGACCACTGCAGCATCCCCATGGTCACATGATCAGAATTCAGATCCTTGGCAACTGATTCATATTTATGACGGTTGCAGCATCCTAGGGTCATGTGATCTCCTTTTGCGACCTTCTGACAAGCAAAGTCAATGGGGAAGCCAGATTCCCTTAACAATCCTGTTACTAACTCAAGAGCTACAGCGATTCACTTAACAATTGTGGCAAGAAAGGTCGTAAAATGGGGCAAGATTCACTTAACTGCCTCACTTAGCAACATACATTTTGGGCTCAATTGTGGTCGTAAGTCGATGGTTACCTGTATGTTTCTTGTAAATGGCACAAACTCACCTGTTCGTGCCAATTACATTCTTTAATCCAACGTACCTCCATTTTTATAGAGAAAAATGATGTGAAAGAAACAGTTATTATTTTATTTCACAGTTTTTATATACTACTGAGGGCAGCAACCATACTAATACTCCTGCCTCCTCTTTTTCCCACAACAGCAATTTGTCCCATAGTCACCCGGCAATTTTTATAAGGGAGGCCTAGGATTCATAGTCTCTTGGTTTTGGGCCAACACCTTCACTATTACACCAAACTGGGCTTTCATATATGAATGTTGCTTTGAACTCCTTGATTAGTGTAATACAAATGTAACAAATTCAATGACTTAAATAAGTAGAATGCTATTATTCCCTTCTCATGCACAGAATGTGCATTTATGTATAAATAGCCCACAATGTTAGGTTCTAATGGCATGGGTTGACTGGAATCCCTTGTTTTCCTTTCTGCATTTAGATTGAATTAATAGACAGAGTGGATGACATCTATCGCAATACCTCGTGGGACAACGCCCAGTTCAAAGGATATGGCATACAGATAGAGCAGGTATTAAAATGCCTCCCGGAAGGAATGTGAACACTTTTGCTGGATTCAAAATTCAATATTTTATTGAATAATTTAACTGTACTGTGTGATAATGCAAAACATGGGATGAATTATGATGATCCTGAAGGTTATATTTCTTTTTTGTTCTCCTTCCCCTTTTTCTTTCTAATAGAAATGCAGATAGAAGAAGTAGCCAGGTAGTAACTTAACACAACAAGAAGAGAGGCAGCAACAGGCATTATTAGTGAAGAAATCTTTCTTGGTATATACATTTAAAAAACCATTGGTGCTGCTACTTACTTTAAAAACATAATCAGAAAACTTTCCTTAACTTTAAATTTACATGTTATTAAAGAAAAGTATTAGTTATTTTAAAAAATACAGCATAAACAATAAGAGAGTAAGCATAAATTACTACCCTACAATAAATTAGAAAAATTAAAATTAGAGCTTGCCGTGTGAAGAGGGCATTCTACCTCTGCTGTAATAACTCCCCAAAATTCAGCAATGTTTGTTTTATCATATTTTTCCAAATCTTCATATTTAGTAGAGACAAAGCCATGTGAGAGGATATTACAACAGACCTGGTGAGCTGGAAGTATTTCAGTCAGAAAAAAAAATTGACTACAGCAGTAATCATGAAGGGAAAACTCATTATAGTTGTCTTCCTTGCTAACATCTCCACCATCTCATAACAGCAAATCTTGCTTAAATTGGGAAACTCTAACCAGGAAAAAGTGTCCTTTAGGCCAGTGTTTCCCAACCTTGGCAACTTGAAGATGTCTGGACTTCAACTCCCGGAATTCCCCAGCCAGCTGGCTGGGGAATTCTGGGAGTTGAAGTCCAGACATCTTCAAGTTGCCAAGGTTGGGAAACACTGCTTTAGGCATTCCTTTTTTTGGTATACTGTTCTAATTTAGTTACAGTTTTAATTTTGGAACTCTCTTTTTGTTGATAGCACTGACTATATTTGTGTGAAGTAAGAACCCATATGCCTCAGTGAATTACGCTATTTCATATTAAACTTCTGCATCAAATATATTTCTTTTTTTTGTTAATAAAGATAGTAAAGAGCAAACAGCAGTGTCACTAATCCATTTTTTCATTGCCAAGAGAAATCCTGACCAGATATTCAATATTTGATATGTAAAAAACAATTGTTTCCCATATAAACTAATGAAGGTAACATATGCCTGGCAATGTTCTGATTATTTTCTTGCCACTGTTAGTCCAAGAATGTTTTCTCTTTAAAATCAGTCTTACTGGATATAGTTGCAAATTCTATTCAATCTTCTAAAAGTATTTACCGGTATTTACCAAATTTAGAATTGTTGAGATTTAGGTTTAAGCTACTAAAATTTAAAAGCTTGATATGGGCTTGCTATGCTGAAGGATTTGTTTGGATATGCTTATTTTTACCCAAGAAACAGAAATATGTTTTCTTTCGCCAGATAAATCATTTTAGAAACTTTCCGTTTGAGTGATAGCTTGCTGGGAAAAAAAAAAGTGTAACATAATTTTAAGAGTATGAATTGCTATGAGCCTTTGCTAATGGGTAATGGTATTTTCACTTCATTAAAAAGCTGAAGCATTATTTTGAACCCTTTTTCTGTTTTTACAGAGTTTCTAAACATTTTATTTCTGTTTAATAAAGATCATTGTTCATAGTGAGCCAGAGGATTTACCTCCTAAAGAAAAACACTATAACATGGCAAAAAGTCAGCCTGATGAAGAGAAGGATGCCTGGGAAGTCAAGCAGCTGCTAGAGGTAGGCTTTTGTGCGCGCGCGTGTGCATTTTAAATAATAAAATTAGGTATAAATGATTTCTTTCTTGACTCGCTTAAGATTGGGGGGGGATCTCCAAATTACAATATACTGTATTTTTCGGAGTATAAGACGCACCTTAGTTTTTGGGGAGGAAAATAGGGGAAAACAATCTGCCTACCAGGTATTCATCTGGCTAGTGTCCTTAGTCTGGTCAGCTTCAGCACATTATTTTATCCCCTGGTTAGGACTTAAAAAAACCTTCTTCGGAGAGAGTAACAATGAAAGAGCCTGCAAGCCAGTAAGAGCTGGGAAGATCGTTAGCACCTGGTTAGGGCTAGAAAAAAACTTATTCGGAGCAAGTAGAGCAATGAAAAAAATTCTGCAAAGACTTAGGGCTGGAAAAACATTCTTTGGAGAGAGTAACAATGAAAAAACCTGCAAGGTAAGAGCTGGGAAGATCTGTTAGCACCTAGTTGGGGCTGGAAAAAAGCTACATTCGAAGTATAAGACGCACCCAAATTTTCAGCCACCTTTAGGGAGGAAAAAGGTGCGTCTTATACTCCGAAAAATACAGTATTTTAAGGAAGTTGACAACTGAATAATTCAGGAATAAATATATAACGTTACATCATAAAAAACATTTTTTTAAAAAAACCCAAAGGAAATAGCTTTAAAATATGGCTCATGGTTTAAAATAAACTAAATGCTTATCTAAGCTCTCAGAACTGTGGCAAAAATGTTGATGCAGCATGCTTTATCAAGTATATCTTAACTATTTTTCAATTCTCATTATGCAGAAATTCTATTATAGGGTGTTTACTTCCTTTCTGGAATGCTTCACTATGTGATCCTGAGTAATTTATGACAGAAAAACCATCTCAGGCAAAATATTGTCTTGGGCAAGGATCAGAGAAAAGTGTATGTTTGCTGATGCTAGAAGTGGAATCTCTTATTTATTGATCTCCTTTCCTAATTTATTGAACAAGCATCTCTAAACTAAAAAGTGTTTGTTTTATTTCTCCCCCAAAGCAATTCAGTTATGACATTGCTGAAAAAGCAGCCAAAGTGTGCCTTGCTCATCTGTTTACATACCAAGATTTTGATATGGGTACTCTCGGATTAGCTTACGTGGCATCTCAAAAACCAAACAGCCATGGTGGCATCTGTCCAAAAGGTAAAGTCTCTCTCTACTTTGGATTTGGTTTTTCTTCTAGGAAATGAATGTAAATGTCTGAAGAAGAAAAAGTATGTATCTACTGTAGGCAGTTAGGTTTGCTGGGGACTTATAGCAGAGGTCTCCAATTCTTTTTGGTCAGGAAGAACATTTGAAATGTTTGAGGCTGTGTTCTGGCACTTGCACAGAAGGCCTGCTTGGAGATGGGCTTGCTTGTTTACAAAGTGACTGTCATGGGAAACATAAACTCATCTCACAAGCATTGCTTTTATTAGAATGCTACCTGCTACCTCAATTTCTTATTGCCCCTGCTTAATTTTTTTCTGGGAAGATGTGTACATGTCCAAACATGCACTAGATTATATTTTCCCATCATTTTCATTTTTCAGGCTTATGGGCCAAAAGGCATTATTGGAAATAAAACGTATGGTAAAAGCTAGTAATTTATTTTCTAGTATTAACTTAATGCAAGTTCAGGCAGGACAGAAACATGGTAGGTGTCAAAAGACAGTCTCAAAGCTGAAAAGTGACTTGAACTTTCCAGAATATCTAGTTTCTTTAGATTTAAATTGGTATTAAGCATTAACTCCTAAAATACAGTCAACAAAGAGTGGCATGTTTGCAAGCTAGGAACACTCCAGTGTATATTTGTTCCCTTCCCTGGTGACCTGGTGCATAATTGAGAGAAGCATCAGTCAAAGAGGCTTGTCAAGATGCGTTCCTAAAATTGTGAATCCTCCTGCGTGTATCCACAATGGTCTAGCGGTGTCGAATGACTCTTGATATTTTTATCTTCTCTTTCCTAGCTTATTCTAATTCGATACCAGGAAAAGCTGTCTATCTTAACAGTGGCTTAACCAGCACAAAGAACTATGGCAAAACGATCCTTACAAAGGTATTGCAAATTATGGATACCATTTTAAGGAAATCAATATTGTTTCTCTGGGCTAATTTTCTGATGATTCTTGCTGTTGAAGATGATCTTTCCTACCAACTATGGTGACCGAGCTGCTAAACTGGGAAAAATGGGTCGGGCTGACTGAATTGTTGTCAAAACCCTTCTGAACATTTGGAATCAGGTCCCCTTTCTTCTAATTTGCACATTTTTGCCAAATTTGGTGCTTAAAAATCTTAATCATGATTATATTCACTGTCAATTACATTTTGTTGGATCAGAGTATAACGATTAAGTAGTTGGTAGTATGGAGCATTTTGTTAAACAGTTTATTTTAAAACATAAAGAATGCCTAAAGCAAATATAACCTGAATTGTATGTGCATGAACCAAATAAAAGCTTGCTTTTGTTTAATTGTGGTTGCCAAAACTTGGAACAGAACTCACATTATGGTAATGCTGATTCTGTATTCTTTAAAATTATTGGATTGTTCAGTAATTATATTTCATGGGAAAGTACAGGTAGTACTCGACTTATGACTTACAATTGAACTCAAAATTTACGTTGCTAAGTGAGAAATTTGTTATGTGAATTTTGCCCCATTTTATCACTTTTCTTGCCACATTTGTTAACTGAATCACTGCAGTTGTTAAGTTAGTAACAATGTTGTTAAGTGAATCTGGTTTCCCCATTGACTTCGCTTGTCAGAAGGCTGCAAAAGGGGATTTATTTATTTATTTATTTTAGTGTTCTTATATGCCGCCCTACTCCCTGGAGACTCAGGGCGGCGTACAACATTTAAAGAACAGCTAAACAATGATCCCATCACTATGTAAATAGTATGCATTCAGATTCGTGGAAAGATGTTGTGTTTAGCTTTATACCTTGTAGAAGTTGTGTCAGCTTCTATTCACTTAGGCCAGAGGTCGGCAAACCACGGCTCGCGAGCCACAAGCTGCTCTTTGGCCCCTTGAGTGTGGCTCTTCCACATTTGCACCCTTTTTCGGTCTTTAACTTTCACTCCCTTTCATTCATCCAATTTCTTCTTATATTATTTGTGGGGCTTTGCATCCTATTTCAACCACCCTCATTTCTGTGACTTTCCCAATTGTTTTCTCTATTCCAGTTCTGTGGTGTAAAAAAAAATACTTTAACACAGATACAGAGAGAGGGGGATATATAGAGATGGAGAGAGGGAGACAGAGAGAGAGAGAGACAGAGATACAGGGGGGAAGAGAGAGATACAAAGGGGGGCAAGAGGGGGGAGATAGAGAGGGAGACGGGGACAGAGATACAGAGGGGGAGAGAGAGACAGAGATACATAGAGAAGGGGAGAGAGATAGAGATAGAGAGAGGGGGGAGAGACAGGAGAGGGAGAGACAGAGAGAGAGACAGAGAGAGACGTAGATACAGAGAGGGGGAGAGAGAGACAGAGATACAAAGAGGGAGAGGGGGAGAGAGAGACAGAGAGAGGGGGGAGATAGAGAGGGAAAGGGGGAGAGAGCCATAGAGAGATGCAGAGAGAGGGAGAGGGGGAGAGAGATACAGAAAGGGGGGAGATAGAGAGACAGAGGGGGAGAGAGAGAGATACATAGAGAGAAGGGGGGGAGAGAGAGAGAGAGAGAAGGGTTTTGTGGTTCCCAGTCCTCTGTCCTAATGACCGGCTGGGTAGGTGTGGCTAGGGGGTCATGTTACTGGGTGGGAGTGAGTGATGTCGAGTTGGCCACGCCCACCCAGGTTTTGTGGCTCCCTGTGTTTTTTTTTCTGTGGGAAACGGGTCCAAATGGCTCTTTGAGTGTTTAAGTTTGACGACCCCTGACAGGCATTTATTGAAATGTACAACCAGGTGTGCCTAAAATTTTGCAAACAACTGTATAATAACAAGTCTCTGCAGATTTGTTGGTCCTATTGTCAGAAGTAGAAGTCAGCTGAATGAACAAAATTATAATGCAGTCTTGTCTTCTAATACAAGATAATATGTCACAGTTCAGGATTGAACTGTGCTGTTTTTGGTGCTCTCTGACATCTTGCTTGCAGATGTTTCATTATCCAAGTAAGTACCAACATCTGTGTGAACGAGTGTGGATTTTGCTTCCTATTTCTATATAGTAGCTTGCTCTGCCAGTTTTGGTGGGGTGTGGTTTTCTCCTTGGTAGTTCCAAGGTTAGAGTATTGTTTTCTGTTTGACTGATGTTAATTCTTATTTATCTGGGAGTTGGCTGCTGAAAAGTATGTTTCAACAGCTTTTTTTATTGCCTATTTTGAATGATATATAAATATGGTTTATTTCTTGTGTCTATTGATGGCTGATTTGTCTGAATGCCAGCTTCCAAGAATTCCGTAGCATTTTTAGATTTATCTTGGTCTAGGATGGGGCGCCACCAGGGGTGAAATTCAGGAGGTTCTGACAGGTTCTGGAGAACCGGTAGCGGAAATTTTGAGTAGTTCAGAGAACCGGCAAATACCACCTCTGGCTGGCCCCAGAGTGGGGTGGCAATGGAGATTTTGCAGTATCCTTCCCCTGCCATACCCACCAAGCCACGCCCACAGAACCGGTAGGGAAAAATTTTGAATTTCACCCCTGGGCAGCACAATGGCTCAGTGGTTAAGATGCTGTGTTTGTCAGCTGGAAAAATGTCAACCCAGGTTCAAGACCTGAGCTCCATGTGACGGGGCGAGCTCCCGTTCTTGCTCCAGCTCCTGCCAATCTAGCAGTTGGAAAGCGTGCAAATGCGAGTAGATAAATACCTGTGTTTTTCCCAAAGACCCAGTCTTATTTTCTTTTGGCTCTGAAATGAGCACTAGGGCTTATTTTTGGGATATCTTATTTTTTCCCGCCATGTACGGAAGGCCCACTTCTCCTTGCTCACGCGGGGGTGGTGGTAGATCTGCCCCATGTGCCCCGCACTAGCTTACCTCAGGGCCCCCGCAGCCAGGTCACCCATGTCCCGACACCTGTCTTGCCTTGCGGCAGTGGCTCCAGCAGCCTCATCCAGCAGGAGCCTGCATGGCCATCGGCTCACTTCTTCTGCTTGCTCGTGGCTGCAACGGAGCAGGAGGTTGCGCAGTGGGCCTATTTTGGAAGTAGGGCTTATATTAAGCGCATGCGTAAAAACATGCTAGGTCTTATTTTTTTGGATAGGTCTTATTTTTGGGGAAATAGGGTAGGTATCACTTCGGTGGGAAGGTAACCACTCTGTGACGTCATGCTGGCCACATGACTCAGGAAGCGTCTTCAGACAGCGCTGGCTCAATGGTCTTGAAACAGATGAGCACCGCCCTCTACAGTCGACAATGACTAGTGCAGTAAAATCCACAGGGACTCGTTTACCTTTACCTTTTGGGTCTAGGATGCCTACAGTTTCCCACTCAACACTACGAGTCTGTCCATTTCTTCTGAGAATAAGGAGTGTATTCTGACTGATAGTTGGTTTTCATGGATGCACTCTGCTAGTCTTCTGCCTGCCTGTCTTGCATAGTTATATATGCAAGATATATAACATAGCTGTTATAAAGGACCTTGTTGATTTGTGTCCTACAGTGATGCCAGATGGTTATAATAATCTGTTGATTATGTTTATGTGAGATGTTTTTGATATATTGCTGTGTTCTTTTCATAGCTTGTGTTGGTTGTGCTGTAGTGGGTTGACTGGTCAAGCACTTTTTGATAAAGTTGCATGGGTATCCATTTTATTGGAAGATTTTGTTAAGATATTCATGAACTGGGAGAGCCAGTGGTAACAAGGTCAGCCAATGAATAGGCATAGCAATTAAGTCAGCCAATGGGAGCTAACCACTTCTGATTCTGTGCAGAGAATCGAAACTGAATACTTAAGCTTAAGGCTGGGTGTGGCTCCAGTCTCCACTCCGTACTCTTCCACTCTGAACTCTGCTGAAATGAAACTTAACTCTCCTGCTTGTGTTTACCTGTAACTGATTGAAGAAGAATTCTACTTGTGGTGTTGTAAATATATATATTATTATGTTTATAAAGAAGTTATTGAATCCAGCTGAATCAGTTTATCTGTGTGTGCTTCTGGTTTTGATTTTGCAACAAACTTTAATAGATTTTGTACAGGGGGGCCTGCTTCTTTTTTCTGGGGTTCAGGATTGCCGCAGTGTGTTTGTACTTGTCTGAATAATGTTCTTACCCGGCTCCTCTTGTGGGAGGCTGGATTGTTACTTGGTTAATGGAGCACTTGGTTAGTGTGGGTTGGTCAGACTTGCATTTCTAATTTGCTGTTGTTTCCTTTGCTGATGAGGATATCCAGGAAGGATAGTATGTTGTTGTTTGTTTCCCTTGTGAATTGTATTCATTTGAAAAATGCTGCTGTCCGTTACATGTATCTTCTCTAGTTCATTTTTTAATGTGACAAATAAATGTGGCAGTGCCGTCGTTTCTAGACCTTAACATTACGGTCTGTGCTATGAGTCATCAGAGTGGTGATCCCACAGGTGTTCCTCTGATTTTTCCATCAAACTGAAATGAGGTAATGAGGTTTATGATTCTAGACATTTCCATAATTGCATCTTCTTCTATTTTTAGGTCTTTTAACTCTCTGGAGACACTGTAGTGAGTTGATGGAATATTCGCTACCTTCTGAGATGTATAAGCTTGTTCTAGGTTTTTTGGCTATGTTGTATGTTGACCTCTTTAGTAATGATACAGTTGGATGAAGCTGGGCTTGTGTATTTTGGGTGTCCACAGAACCATGGCAGAACAGGTCCACAGTTTTTCATCTTCCACTGGTTTTTTTTTAATGATTTAAAAAAAATGATTTCTTGGTTAGGTCATTGTGGGTTCTCTTGATCAGGTTGTCCAGTTTCTATTATTAGGTTGATGTTTACTGAAATGTAGATTTCTTTGTCCTTGAGTTATTCTTTGGATTTCTGTATGCATAATGTTCTGTATACCCTACATAACCCTGTTATTTGCTGAGAGGATGGTACTGGTTTAATCCTTCTTTAGGTTTTTAAGGTTTTTATGTTTTCTGCTTGAGTTGGTTATGCTTTTTGTTGCACTGATCTGTGGTATAATTGTCTTAAGGTTTTTTGGATCTATGTGACAAGTTCTGTGTTTCATATGCTGCTTCTAAGACTGCAGGGAATTCTAATTGATTAGCATTATCCATTTACAGCTGACACTTTTCTGGAGGATGTTGTGTACTACAGTATACAGTGGGCAGCTGGACATATTCAGATACCTCTTTGCTTCTGGGGTTTAGCTTTGAGCAGTTTCGTTTGTAGATTCCTTGGTGTTGTCTGAGCTTGGTTTTGCTTGCAGACGTTTCATTACACAACTAGATAACATTATCATTTTGTTTTCATTTAACAGGAAGCTGACTTAGTTACTACTCATGAGTTGGGACATAATTTTGGGGCAGAGCACGATCCTGATAGCATGCCACAATGTGCTCCCACCGAAGATCAAGGAGGAAAATACGTTATGTACCCTATTGCTGTGAGCGGGGACCATGAAAACAACAAGGTGTTTTTAAAAAAAATCTCCACGTTGTTCCATGTATAAATAATGTCTCTTTATGTGGGGAAAGAACTTCTAAGTTTTATACTTCAGTTTAATTTACCATTACAAATATTACAGTGTTTCATTGCATTTTTTTAAAAATACGGACTGGTTTGAGGAAGGGTATCAAAAGAAACGAAAGAAGGAAAAATGTAAAATCAGGAATAAAGTAATAGAAATCAAGATGGATGCTAGAAATACCCACTCTGGTTCTGAACTGTGACAAGAGATCCTGGGTTAATGGATCTAATTGATTATGTAGTGGGGGGCTGACAGAGGCCTCAGGTGGGTGAATTCTATACCAAAGTTTGCAACTACCCACATTTGCAAATGACAGCATTTTACAGCTATTATTGCCCCCCCTTTCCTGTAACGTTTTTAGATGTTTTCGAACTGCAGTAAAGCATCCATTCTTCAGACCATACAGGCCAAGGCCCCAGAATGCTTCAAAGAACGGACCAACAAAGTATGTGGCAATTCCAGAGTGGATGAAGGGGAGGAATGTGATCCTGGCCTCTTGCATCTTCAGAACGATATTTGCTGCACATCCGACTGCAAGCTAAAGCCGAACGCAAAATGCAGGTGAGGCAGTAGCAAACTAAATAAAATAAAATAATTGGCTACAGAAGGAAGAAAAATGAAGGTGGGGGTGGGGGTGTCACTTGAGTCTTTGTTTTCTTTTATTAAACTCAACAAATGCCAGTTCTTCAAACAGGAGTGGCAACTCCAGAAAAATTCCCCTATTATGTGCACCAATTCTTTGTATGGCAGTAGAACCCCATTGAGAAAATTTGGATTTCATGGGAGGGGGCTTAAAATGTCGGGTGAGTTGAAACCTGGTCTTCCCCATCCAAACTCCCATAGCCTCCAGACACTGAGGAACAGAGGTAGTATTCAGCCGGTTCATACCGGTTCGGGCGAACCGGTAGCGGCGATTGTGGGTGGGCCCACCCTGCCCACCCGCCCGCATGTAATGCCATCCTATTTAGCCACGTTTTCGAGGCTGGGCGCGTGCACGGAAGGCACGCATGTGAGTAAAGGCTGTGGGCATGTGCGGAGGTGGCATGCGCGCATGCTCACATTTGTGAACCAGCAGGGAAGGTAAGCGAATACCACCTCTGCTGAGGAATCACCTCAACAGCACTGCATACTGGTCCTAAGGTAGAAGTCTATAGTGTCAGCAGTGTACTTAGGGCATCCAATGTCATGCCAGTGAATAGTGTTACCCATTGGCTTCATATACAAATGGTAAATAGGAACGGGATGAACAGACCTCTGAAGGAGCTCATGGGAAAGGTTGGAGACAGGGTGAAAATTGTCTAATGCAGTTTCTGTAAAAAAAAAAAGACATTTTTTTTAAAGTATGCAATCTTTATGGCATTTTTTTCTTTGCTATTTCTTGGAGTTTATCAATTTAGATATTTTATTATTTCTGCCCATCTGCTTAGCGATCGAAACAGCCCCTGCTGTAAAGGATGCCAATTCGAAAGTGCAGATAAGAAATGCCAGGAAGCTATCAATGCAACCTGTAAAGGGGAATCCTATTGCACAGGTAAGTCCTTTATTTTTCTATCTTTAGTCCTAAACTATTTTTGATTTTAATTTCAATTTTTCAATAGTACACCCTCTATATTTTGGAGTGGTGCAGTGGCCTAGAGGTGGAGCTCTTGCCTCATGATCAGGAGGCTGTGAGTTCGATCCTAGGTAGAGGCAGATATTTTTCTCTCTGGGCACAATGAGAATATGTCTGCTGAACAAATCTCCGCATTGGTGTCAGGAAGGGCATCTGGCCAGTAAACACTCCGCTAGCTCCATTCAGTTGCCCAGACTCCACCCCGCAAGGGATTATGGGGTCATTAAACGAAGATCATGACACCCTGTATATTTTGTTTCAGAAAGACAGTTATATTGTTTAAGATAATTAACAGTTTTATTAATAAATTATGAATGTTGCATTCCATAACAAATGTTACCTTGTAGGTAAGATGGGCAGCCAATAAATTTTATAAATATAAATATATATATAATATATGTGTGTGTACGTGTGTATGTGTGTGTGTGTGTATATATATATATATATATATATATATATATATATATATATATATATATATATATATATATATATATATATATATATATATATATATATATATATATATATATATATATATATATATATATATATATATATATGTTTTCTGAGGTTTTCGCGGGTGTTTGTATGTAGGTCTTTGGTTATTTGGGTTTTCTCCCACGTGAAATTGGAAGTGTCTTGGCGACATTTCGATGAAGTCTCATTCATCATCATCAGGCTGGTGTCTTCTGCTTCCTGCTTCATTGCTCCTAGAAGCAGGAAGCAGAAGACATCAGCCTGATGATGATGAATGAGACTTCATCGAAACGTCGCCAAGACATTTCCAATTTCACGCGGGAGAAAACCCGAATAACCAAAGACCTACATATATAAATAAAGTGTGCTTATGTGCTTTCTTCTTCTTGCCAGGGTTATGAACTGAACATCCTACCCAACTCTAAATCTGAGCTTATAATCTTTAACACTTCAAAAACAAACGAACTCTGAGATAAGTTGTAATTCAAGGTTCTGGTAATTACCTATAAAGCCCTTCATGGTATGAATCCTGATTATCTGTATCTTAACCCTCATAATTCTAACTCTAAAAAAATCCTGAGATACACAAAAAAATTAAAGCATATTTTCAGGCTAATTTTCTTACTTATTTGTAAAATGTATAGGTTGTCCCAATTAACAACCCTGAGGGTTGCTTATAGAATACTCAGTAAAAAAGCAATAAAATACACACAAACAGAACATTTAAAATCCAGAAACAAACAAACAAATCATTTAGAAAAACTAGAACATTTCCAAAAGGTCTACCACTTGTAAGCAAGGCTTGGGGATAGCGCCAGTTTTTAAGGGTTAGTTTAAATAAGGCCAGGCTGTACAAATCTCAGGGGAAATGGTTGTCACGTAGTGAATATTGTCAGTTGTATGTATATGCAGGGTGATGCACCCCTATCCTAATATTATGGTACATTCCATGACAAGCAGGACACCTGATGTGATGTTGTACGCATGTGTGCATTCCTGATTCTCCATTATTCTTCTTGTGGTTTGGCTCTGACCGGGAGCAGTCGCATTTAATTAGCAAGAATGTAATTATTCAGAATTTATTGTTTTTGTACCGAAATAAATATTTTATTAGACCTTTTAACTTCGGTTTTATTTCTAAATGTCTGAGCTCCGAGAGAAAGATCAAACATCGCCTCTGTGAGATTTATTCTCACTCTAACAATGGTATTTCAGGGGGGCGATAGAGAACTTCCTCACTTCCTGGCTCTTACCAGGTGGCATTGTGTAATTGATAGGACTGGGAGCATGCCAACTTTGTCAGACAATGTGGGATGGATAGCAATTATAAGGGTTAGCATACAGGCAATCCGGCTTCATACCATGAAGAGCTTTATAAGTAATTACCAGAACCTTGAATTGCACCTGGAAGTCTACTGGCAAGCATTGTAGTTCATGGAGCAAAAATGTCACACAGGCAGGCCATGGCATGCCCATAACTGCCTAGGCTGCTACATTCTAGACCAGCTGCAACTTCCAAGTGGCTTTCAGGGAAGTGTAGTGTGCACTGTTGTAGTCATAAGGTAACCAACACATGAGTGAATGGGAGATAGTGTTCCAGTGGTTCTCCTTTTTCTTTGGATGAGTCCAGTCAATGGTGACAGGGTGGTGGTGGTGAAATTGAGCCAGAGATGCCTCCTATGTAGGACACTTCAGAACTTTTGTCCCTCGTTAAATGTCTACATGAAGTCACTAGGTGTGGTCATCTGTTCGTTTGGCATCCAGTATCATCAGCATGTTGCCTTCTGTTGTGGTTTTTTTGGAGAAGGATATTGAGCAATGTGGACTGCTTAGGCATGGATATAATTGCAGCTGATCCATTTGTAGATTCACAAGAGCACTTATTAACATTCTGGAATGAAAGCAGCTTTAGTATAAAGTTTTTGTTCGGATAAATGATTTAGGAGCAAACGCCGCACTTCATGCTTGATTCCTGAGATCCTTAATCCCATTCTTCGATGTTATCTATTAAAATAGTTTCACCAAAATCAGATGTACAGGGGAAAGGAGAAAATGCTAATGATGAGGTTTGTTTGCTCTATACAAACAAAGATTGTGCAGTAGTATCTTATGAAGAAACTTATATTATATATATAAAAATATAAAGCAAAAGGAAGTTTCCCTTCAGGTTACTCACAGAATAATAGAGCTAAACAAATGTTGGTCTGCTTAGACTTTTCAGTTATTTTGGTGGAAAAGAGAGACTTTAATCTGGTGGTAAACAAGTGATGAAAAAGTGTCCAAAGCTCAGCCTATATTATAACCATGATAGTGAACCTATGGCACGCATGCCACAGGTGGTACACGGAGCCATATCTGCCAGCATGCGAGCTGTTGCCCTAGCTCAGCTCCAGCGCGCACCTGCACACTGGCCAGCTGATTTCCGGCTCGCGTGGAGGCTCTGGGAGGGCATTTTCAGCCTCCGGGGGGTGGGGGAGGACGTTTTCTCCCTCCCCAGGCTCCAAGAAAGCCTCTGGAGCCTGGGGAGGGCAAAAAATGGGCCTACTGGGCCCACCGGAAGTGGGGGAGTGAGGGAGGTCATGCGCGCATGTGCGGGGGCGGGGCACGCGCATGCACAGGGGTGGGGTGCGGCGTGGTATTGAATTATGGGTGTGGGCATGTGTGTGTGTGTGACAGCGTGCGCGCACTTGCTTTCGGCACCCGAGAAAAAAAAGGTTCGCCATCACTGGCCTATAACGTCATTTACATTATACTTTCATTTGGCAGTTCTTTACCTCAGTTCCTCCTTTTAGTAGTATGGTAGGAAGTTTCCGAGAGAAACTTCAAACTCAATCCATTTTCACTCCCTAGAAAAACCACAAAGTGATGTGTATTTTCCCCTAAATACGCCTATTCTGATGTCTGCCACCATTTTGTCAAACCCACTTACAGGGAACAGTAGTGATTGTCCTCCCCCTGGGAATGCCTTGGATGACACCGTCTGCGTGGATTTGGGAAAATGCAAAAATGGTGACTGTGTCCCTTTCTGTAAATGGAAGAAGAACCTCCGTTCATGTGCTTGCAATGGTGAGTTCAGCCTTCTTGTCTGCTTCCTTTGGACCAATGCTTCCTTTAGTCTCTGAGTGAGAGGTCTTCTTTCAGGCTTTTCTCCTCAACCAGGGCCTTGGCCATTGAAGATGGATTCCTGGAGCTACAGGGCAAAGGAGAATTTACCAAGAAATATTGGGCATAAATATGGGTGCAGCAGTTAGGGAGAGTGTGCCTCAGTGTACTGACAGCCCCCTGACCTCTGAGCTTCAAGTTTTCCTTCATCATCTTCTCAAGAAACATCTTACCCAGAATTGAGGACAGAATTAAGGACAGAAGGCAAACATTCCCTGTTTTTCTTAGAATAAGTTTTCTGGCCCTGGATTAGAATAAAGGTAGTTTTATATGTTGGGTGGGCCCTCGTAGAGCATTTATTTCATTCAAAGGTATTCTTCCCCCCCTTCTTCTCTTCATATCTTATTTGGGCAGCTACTTCAAGACCTTTTTCTTGTCTCTCTTCCTTGTCTTTTATCGGGATTCCTAGCTCAGCAACAAAGCAAAAATAGTGAAATCTCTTAGGTATTCTGTAGACTCCTTTGGATGTTCAGAAAACTATCAAATTCTTCTTCCATTGTGGATCCAGAGTTCCCAAGTTCTCCCTTGCATGGAAAGCTTTCAGGCATAGAAGCAGCTCTTTTCTTCAGATCCTGGGGTCAGGCCTTCTATGTCAGGAAATGGGAGCGGCTGAGGGTCTTGGAAAGTCTCGGAAGATGGTGAGGGGTAGGGGCGGGTTGCTCACTTACCTTGCTGCCGGAGCCATGCATGCGCATCTTCACGCTTCGGGGGGGGCGCTCGCTCGCTACGCACGCGTGCCCCCTCACACGGTTTTGCTTCTGCGCATGCGCGGAAGCAAAATCCCGCCGAAATCTTGCAAGGGGACGCATGCGCGTGCGAGGTTGCGCACACGGAGGCAAAATCTTGCCAAAATCTCGTGCGCGCGCATGTCCCCTCGCGAGATTTTGGTGCGATTTTGCTTCTGCGCATGCGCAGAAGCAAAATCAACCCAAAATCACCGAAAAAAATGGCAATGCGCTGGGTGGCAGAGAGGACTCCGGAGCGGTTGTGAAATCGGCCGCCCCCTACCGGAGCTTCGTGCCGGGCAGCTCCAGCAGGAACCCACCTCTGGTGAGGGGTTTGTAATGGAGTCTTGGAAGCCTGTCAGAGGCCCTCTCTATTTCCACTCATCTCAAATCAGTCCAAAGCGGATGTATGAAGTTCCCCCCCTCAGGTTTTCTACTTTCCCACTCTATCACAGCTCCACATTCTCCTGAAGTCCCATCCCGCTTGTATGTCCTCTGTATGTGTAAGAAACCAGGAAAATAGCAGGATTAGCACAGGCATCCCCATTCTTTCTGAACGCCATTTTTAAAATAATGCCTGCTCTCTTTGGGACTCCTTTCTGCTAAGAATCTCTCCCTGTGTGGAAGAATCACATTGTTCTCTCCTCACACCCTCATATATATCTTGATTTCTAATACAGGTAGTCCTCAATTTATAACTGGCCACTTAG